>LN483417.1:878334-1016680 GCA_900002565.1 Culicoides sonorensis
TACAAATACCATACAACATAAACAAGAAAAGTGGAAATATTTATTACTCAGTATTTATAATTCTCATTTATAATTTTCGTATAGATACTATACAACACATACACAACAAGTGGTTATAATTTAGTAATATACATTTATAAAAATTATTATTTTTATTTCTGCATATTACTAAACATTTCGTTACTTTAACAAGTTTTATTTAATTTATAATAGGCAATATATATTGTTATCCGGCCTAGGTTTGAGCACTCTGGCATGTCCTGTTAGGAATGCAACCAGTACCCTCACCTGAACCACTTTCATTCCCAGCAACTCTCTTGTGCGTGTCACTGACCTTTTAGGTATAATTTTGTGTACATGTTGTGAATGATACATCCTCTGATCTTCCCATTACAAAGTTGATTTGTCAATAAGCCATTCAAATATGGCAGATTTGGCCGTTGTTAATGCGATACCTCCTGCAAATGTAGATGCTGATCCTTCTCTAGCTAACCTATCAGCGACTTCATTACTATCAATATTACTATGTCCTGGTACCCAGATGAATCAAACTTTCCGATCCTGGGCCTCTTGATGGGGAGCCGTATCTTTGTCGGTCTTCATGTCCTTGGTTTTGCTTTTGGCAATGATCAAGCCCAATTTTAATGCTACTTTTAAGATCAGAGCTTCTCATCAATAAATCATGAGATCGTGAGAAAAAACTTTTCAAATGCTGTTTGTGTCGTTCTCTCTGTATGTGAGATCCGTCACAAGCCGTGTTACTTTTATAATTATTGGCTTGCATATAAATTGGAAAATTTAACGATTAGTAAAATGTAACCTTAATCATATAGCTCTACTTTACTGAGAAAACACGTTTAAAAATGGAAATTAATTATAATTCTGGTGAATTGACGACAAAATTTATAAAAGATCGTTTTTCATTTAACCTCAAATCATTTTTGATTCATTTGTTTTAAAGGAAGCAACAATGGCTAAACTCAACATTCAATCGGAAGTTAAATTATTTGTATTTTTCAAAAACATTTCACTATTTTCATTTGAAAATCGATTTTTAAAAAAATTAACAGTTTTTTTTTGTGTTCAATATCTTACAGTCATGCTATTTTTCTTCATCGCCGCTGTAAAAAAATTTGATAAAACTTCTGGGATCAAAAAAATTGAGCACATTTACGAAACTGCTCCCAACATCGCTTTCATCATCAAACTCTTTCTGTTTATCTGGAAGCGAAAACAACTCAAAAAACTCTTACGGAGCTTTAATGACAATGAATTTTCACTTACAATGAAAAATGCAATGCTGATCTACATTGAAAAATTCAAAAAGTTTTTCAAATATTTTGTTGGAATTTTATATTCGACTATTATTATGACGATTGTGGGAGAAATAAGTGCAGGAAAATTTTTCTTCACTTTAGATGCGATAATCGTCAATACAAATGAAGTTACAAGTGAAAATTGGACTTTTTGGGTGTTAATTGCGAACCAAATTGTGACACTGAGTTACAGCACATGTGCTCACATTTTTTCTGATGGATATGCTGTGTTAGTTCTTGCTTTGATTTGTGGTTATGTCAAGGGAATTGCTGAAACAGTTAAGGAAATTGGATGGCCAGATCCTATCCTGAAAACTTCTAATAAAGCAAAAAAGGAAGTGGAAAATCAAAAACAGTTGATTGAGTGCATTAAAATGTATCAAAAGGCATTTGAGTAAGTTTTGATTTGAATTTCCTCTGAAAAATAGAAATTTTGAATTTTTTTTTCAGTTTAACACAACAATTAAATCGCCTTTTCTCAAAAATCCTCGTTGTTCAGCACGGAATGAGCACAATAACAAATTGCTTGGTCATGGTAATTCTTTCGATCGATTCCCCTTTTGATAACCCTGAATTGTACTTCAGAAACTCAATTTTCATTTTTACCCTTGCATTTGAAATTTACATGGTTGACTTTATGGGATCTGAACTAATAAAAGCAAATGAGGATTTGAAGAATGCCATTTACTGCATTAATTGGCCTGAAAGGGATATGAAATTCAAGAAAATTATGATTATGTTTCAACAAAGATCGCAGTATTTCATTGAATTGAAAATTGGGTATCTGTTTAATGTGGATTTGGTCTTATTCAGAAAGGTAATTTGTTGATGGAAAAATTATTGAAAAATAACTATTTTCATTGCAGATTTTTGTCATGGCTTACAGGATTTATGCAGTTTTGATGAGTTTTAATAAATAAAATTTTTATAAAACTTTCTGAAACTCTTAATTAACTTTACGTAAAATAAATGTAATTTGCACTTATTCAGATGACGTTTCTTTTAATGAAATTTCCCCCATGGCGCTTGTTAGTCTTAGCCTGGGCAAGAATTGAATTCTAGAGTTGTCTATTCTTCTCGTTTTCTTACCAGTTTCTTACTCGAGGTGCCCTTTGAAATCCTAAACGCCACACAGTAGGAAAAACGGTTTTTTTTTGGACAAAAACAAATATTTCCTAAATTTTAAGAGCTGGAGACCTGAAATTTTGAATAAAAGTCAAGGGGATATAGCCAACTCATTCAGTCCCCAGGGGGGCTCGCCACAGTGGCCCAAAGATGGGCAAAATGACTAAAGATGAACTTTTTCTTTTTTTTCACTGCATGTAAAGGAAAAAAATTATAACTGTTTTCTATTGAATTATGCCTGGCGATGTTCAAACTAAAAATTGGTGACAAATAGTTGCACAAAAATTACACACAGTGCTCCAAAATGGCTCAAAATGGACTAAATCGCATTTTCTTGCTTTTTTTGTTAGTTTACGCATTGTATTAATGAATTTTAAAGTGTTAATGTGTGTGATTATGTGTCTCTGTTTATCTGAGAATAAAACCAGTCCGTTTAGTCTTCAGAAAGACTCGCCACAGTGGGCCAAAATTGGCCATAATTATTAAAAATGCACTTTTTTTGAATAAATAATCATTTTATTAATTGTTAATTAGATATAAATAATTGATTTAAATTAAATTAAATTACATTAAATTTTGTATAAATAAGTATAGAAAAAATGAATTTTAATTTTACACTATTTGTCTGATTTTGAAAAATAATACCATGAATCGAATATTTAGTCAACGCTAAGGTTCATAGATGAATCGACGAAATCTGAAGGTAAATCCGTTTTTTTCTTCATTCTTTCTTTAATAGAATGAAGTTATATCATGGGATCTGAGTAATAAATGCTATAATTGAATATATCTTCTAGTCGATTTTTTCAACCACTTTGACGTGCATTTGTTCTATAAATTTTATGCCAGAATTCCCCTGCATCTTCCGCATAATAGGCTTGTCGTAGCTCAAATTGCTTCGAAATTAGTACACCATGTCTGAATAATTTGTGTACACTAGGAGAAATTAGTCACCATGGATATTTGTCAAAAATCATTTTGTATAAAATAGTGCATTTTTTATCTAGTTTTTCCAGATCAACCCAATTTTTTTGCTTGAATGCTAAAAGAATTTCTGCAAAATTCAACACCAAGTCTCTATCAACACCAATACAGTCGGCAAACTTTTTTGGTTCTGCAAAGCAAATTCTGGCCGTGTTGCCGGTATTCGTTGTACTACAACCTTGGAGAACTTGGGGAGCGCAGATGTCGTTCAAAAAGTATAAATTTACAACCGTGACATCATAAATTCAGATTAAAAAATGTTAATGAAATTTTAATGCAAGTTCTCGGTTTCCCACTGGTTTAGGGTTGAGAAGGTTAAAATTTTAACCCCTTTAATTGATTGATTTTCTCATACACAGGAGTTAAAAATCTTCTTTAGACACATAATTGTTACTTTCATTTGTTACACATTTAGAAATAATTATTGGGTAGCAATTGAATAACACCCTTATAAAAGTCGGGTTTCACTTGTCTTTGACTCAATTTCAAAGTTCCTTTCAAGATTAACACTTAAAAAATAATAATGGTGAAACTGGACATTAAATCAAAAGTCAAATTACTTATTTTCAATAAAAACTTCACTTTCTTCACTTTTCAAAATACATTTTTCCGAAAATTAACCGTATTTTCATGTTTGAATTGCATAATCCTGATAATCTTGTTTTTTATTTCGGTTATTCAAAGGTTTCAAAACACCACTGGAATCCGAAAAATTGAAAGCTTTTACGAATTTCTGCCTTTTATCCCATTAATAGTCAGAGTTGTACCATTTTTCTGGAAACGAAAACAATTCGAAGACCTTTTAAAATTTTTTGAGGACATCGAATACACAAATCAAACAAAGAATTTTATGTTAAATTACATACAAAAATTTCAGAAGCTCTTTAAACTTTACACAAGATATTCTTATTTTACTTTTTTTCTGGTAGTGGTTCCGCATTTCATCCTTGGAATTATGCCACATCAAGAATATTTGATTATTTTTGATGCCAAGGACCTGAAACGAGGAGACTCGCTTTATTTTCCTGTCATATTCCATCAGATTTTGGCGACTTCTTACGGGACGTGCTCACACATTTTTACCGATGGTTATTTTGTATTGATCATGACATTGATTTGTGGGTACATTAAAGGCATATCTGAGATTTTACAAGGAATTGGAAATTCAAATCCTCCTGCTAATAGAAAAAATGCTGAAAAGGAATATGAGGAAAAATTAATGAAATGTTTTAAAATGCATCAAAAATCATATGAGTGATTTTTTTTGTCCCGTAAAAGATAACAATTTTACATTGACGATTCTTTACAGGTTGATGCAAAAACTGATTGAACTTTATTCGCCAATTCTCTTCGTCGTACATGGAATGAGCTCGATAATTCTTTGTCTTATCATGTTCATACTATCGATTGAATCACCATTAGAAAATCCTGAAACTTATCTGAAAAATTCTTTTTTCATTTTTGCAATGATTTTTGAAATATTTCTCATTGATTTTATGGGCTCAGAACTCATTAAAGTCAACAATGATTTGAGAAATTCAATTTTTTCCATGAACTGGCCTGACCGGAATCTGAAGTTTAAGAAAATTTTAATTATGTTCCAACAAAGAATGCAATATTTCATTGAGATGAGAGTTGGATCAATTTTTAAACTGGATTTTGTTTTGTTTAGAGAGGTAAATTGCTAATAAACTTCAATTACATTAAAAAAAAAATTTCATGGATAAAAAATTTTCCAGATTTGTGGACTTGCATACAGAATTTATGCAGTTTTGATGAATTTTAAATGAAATGAAGGTTATTCAATGTGATAAAAGGAGACATGTGACATGAAATGCTGATAATGAGTTCATTACTTCTATAATTAAACGTTCATAGACTCAAATCTCATTATATTCACACTTTTCCTACATAAAACTAATTATATATGAAATATTTTAATATTGAAACACAGGTTTTAAATTTTCAATGTCAATAATTTGAATATTAACCGATAACAAAAAAAAATTATGTATGATGAAAATTGAACTGAAAAAAAAATTAAATGGGTTTCGTACAAAAGTGATAGAAATAAAATTTTCCGTTGTTTTACTTATCAGAATCGTTTTTTTTTCTGTTAATGTGTTCGGAAGTCGACGATCGGTTATGGAACAAAGGAGTGTTTAATACTTTTTTGTATATTAAAAGCGGAAGATTTTTTCGAATTTATATCATTCAATCGTTGGTGCTCATAACACGTGCTTCGATTAATAATTTTTAGATCTACCAAAACTTTATTTTCCCTGCCATTATGAGCACCATTTTAAAATTAATTTTACTCTTGAATATCATTCAATTTATATTTTGTTCGGACACGTTTGATTTAAATGAAAATAAAATCGGAAAAAACTTCAATCGAGGAAAAATTATCGGAGGAATTGATGCTGAAAAGGATGAATTTCCATTTATTGCTAGTCTCACCAAAAGAGGTCGCCACTTTTGCGGAGCTTCAATTGTGAATGAGAGATTTTTATTGACCGCAGGACATTGTTTGTGTAGTGGCACCAATAAAATTATGAAACCAAGTTCGTTCAAAGCAACTATTGGTCTTCACAGACAACCTTCAAATAACTTCAAAGCATCATCATATCAAGTGAGCATAAAATCCATTACAGTTCATCCGAAATATGTTTGTGATAATGTTCAGAATGATATCGCTTTGTTGGAGCTTTCGGAGCCACTCAATTTGGATAAAGATCAAATAACAAGTTTACCCTTACAATCAACGTCCATTACAGATAACGATAATCACCCTGCAACCGTTATGGGATGGGGTTGGGACAACGAAGACGTAACACTAGGAAATAAACCTGAAATTTTACAAAAAGCATCAATCACTGTAATCAGCAATGAAAAATGTCAAAAATCATATCAGGAAAATAACAAAGAAAATATCATCAGTGAAACTCAAATGTGTGCTGGTCGATTGGAGGGTGGAGTTGATGCTTGCTGGGCTGATAGTGGTGGTCCATTGATTGATGAAAACCGCACCTTAATCGGAATCGTGTCAACCGGTGTTGGATGTGGACGACCTGGATTACCAGGAATTTACACAAGAGTAAGTCAATATATCAAGTGGATTAATGACACTGTTCATTAAATTTTGACGTTTCATTGAAGAAATTAAGTTAAGGTCGATTCTATATTTGATTTTCTTATCTCAATATCAAATATTCTGTTTTAAATGTCAAATTATATGTTTCGTACTGTGATAATGAACTAATTAATTGAATAAAAGTAAATATTTGAACAAAAACATAATTTTTACATTTATATCATATTTGAACAGATATTACGAAACACATGTCTGTTCCGTTATTTTTTTTCAATTGATTTACGAATATATTTTACTTCCTCTTGGTATGACGCTCATTCACTATAATAAAAAAATTCCATTTAAAATAAAGTTATGAGGGTACAAGGTAGCCATTATGAATTTTATTCTAATTCTAATCTCAGCGGATATAAAATCAAATAATTGACCGACATTGAACTTGACTATTTAATTTTTCTTCAAATGATTTGAAAAGAGATTTTAGAATTAATTCAAAAGATGGCGCTCATTGTCATTGAATAGCGCTATTGAAATTGATGTGTAAACATTTTGAACTAAAGTAAACTGTGAAGCAAAATTATAAATGATCTTGTTCATTCATACATTTTAAAAAATGAAATTAAAATAAAGGGGTTGTTCCTCCCCCGTGTAATTTCCATTCCTAAACTTTACAAATTAAACCAAAAAAATCTTAAATTATGAAAGAAAATGTTCGTGTGATAACTTTTTTTTTTAATAAATTTTCGAGAAAAATTTGAAAAGTTTCAAAGAAACAATTTAAATATAATTAACAGTTTTTTTTTTGATGCATACCGAGGAAGTGTATGCTCAAAAAATTGAAAGGCTCGACGCGTTGAATTAAATAATCAAAATGATGTGCTTTTTCCAGCATTCGATTTAAAAAGGAGAGAATACGAAAATAAAGCTTTGGTCAGAACAAATAGCAGCGATAAACTAAAACGATCAAGTTTGATTCTCAGGAATGGCTTTTGCCTAGCCAAGTTCAGTGAATAATTGCTTTGCTTGAACTTACAAAAAAGGCCATTAAAAAAAATTCAACTTCCAAGATGCCAAGATCGTCAGCAAAAAAGATTACAAACCGGAAGCTACCTTATTCACATTCAAACCAATCTGACCTTTTTAATATAAAAAAAACGGTCAGTCGATGCCACGCTTAACTGAACAAGTACCAGCGAAAGCTATGGGAGCTCTGTGGGGTGGCATCAATACGACTTGTAGCATGTGAGTTAATGAGAGTTATTAGCTTTGCAATGCCACAAGAAGTCGTAATTCCTCAAAACATGACATTGACACCTTGAGTGGGGTCCTCATGAGCAACCTTTGCCACCACCAGCAAAACTTAAAAAATACTTTTCTCATCATACAAAATTTGCAAGGACAAATGGATGAGGAGGACGACATGAATACCAACGAGGAATCAGACGAAGAGCCGACAGAAAAACAACCACCCAAGGATAAAAAGGGGGCAAGTGGAAAAAGGAGCAAAGCAAATAATAAATAATGAAAGACGTTTGAAAAGAAAAAAATGAACAGGACAATCATAATCATAATGTAAATTACATGCAAACATACAAGAAAATAAAACTTATAATAATTCAAAATGATAAAAATAGATCAGTGAGCCATACTTCTAGAAGTAAAAGAGGCTTCCTGATCTTCATCTAAGGCTTTTAGAGAAAGCAAAGGCTAAGCACGGAAGACAACAGAAGAAGAGGATGTGTTACAGGTGCCGGGAATCAGGACACCTTGCTGCGTCCTGTTTGGATGCGGCAAGGGTCCGTTCTGTGATCCGGTCCTTGGATAGTTCAACTATCACAATCAAAAATACATGAATGACTTTTTTTATAATTTTTTTTTTTTAGAATGATTTTATTCCGAACTTTTTATTATTATTTTGTTTTACATTTGAATGAAAATGTAAAACATTCTTTAGTTAGTTATCTTAGTTTTTAAGAATCTAAATAAACCAGTGGGCCACTTCTTCAAAGTCCTCGACACTGAAGTGGCCCTCCACTGGTTTTTCCAAACGTCGAATGCCATTGTGAAATTTTGTAAGCCATCTTTTGAAGAAAGAAGATAAAGAATGATAATAATAATGATACATCATTTATGGCATTTCCCATAATATTCAAAATATCATCACTATCTACTGCTGATACAAAAATACGGTAAATATATGTATACACTCATTCAATGTACAATCAACTCAACAATACACTACCAATATGACATCGTTCATACATACATACACACACATATTCCATGGATGGTTGACTATCACACAGAAAATAATTCTTGTATTGTTTATCATTGCACTCAACTCATGCAACAGGTGAATTATCAGAGAAACGTAGCAACCATCTGACCAAAACAAACTTGACCGATGGTTATTTCAAGTAGACATCAATTGATTTCTTTAAAACGTGTCTTCAATTAGACTATCATTGTCAATAATAAAATTTTAAGTTATTGCAAATGAATCAAGTGATTCATAATGTGTTATTAAATATCTTTATAAGAAGTAGTGTGTATTCAATGTACTCTGAGTTAACATTCAGCCATGGTTTACATGTGTTAGTTACCATTTTGGTATTAAAGTGTTAAATTACTACTTCAATCGCGATCCATGAGAGTAAACACCAAAATTGAGAGATTTTCAGTATATTGATACAATCGGTCGGAAACAGTTGTAAAAATTATTTGATCCGCGATTAATTTTTTTTTTTATTTAAGTAAATTTCATTCCTTCTGATGATCATTATTTACATCACATTTAAGTACCTGTAGTAGTAGAAGTAGTGTACATAATAGTACAAAGTTACTATACAGTAGAACATGCATACGACGTAAACTCACATATTATTAAAGTGTATTATTATTTGGACATCATTACACCTCTTGTTGCTTCGTTTTCAACAAAAAAACAAAATAAAAATTGAATAAAAGTGCTTAAAATGGGCACAAAAATGCGGAATTGCATTGACTTGTTGTAATTCATTGAATTAAAATACACAAATAAATCAAAATTTAAATGTAAATATAATTTAATCATAGTGAAATAAAAATAAAATGATAGATGATTGATTACCTTAATTGAAAGTTATCTTAAAATGGTACAGGATTTACTTTAATAATAATTATTAAAAAAAAAATATTATGAAATTTACAAAAAAAAAAAGTGAAATTGAACTTCACCTAGAAATGAAATAATATATAAAATCAGTTAACATACTTCAGTTTGGTTACATTTCCGGAATCGACGATACAAGAATGTCCATAAATCTAACTAGATTTTAGTGTGAACGTAAACATATACAAATGCAATTAAAATGATACTCATTTGAGGAGTAGGATGGGTCGTTTTGACCCAAAATTTCAAGAAAAAGTTAATTTTTCGATTGAAAAATAAGAGTTTTAAATGATTACGACAGTTAAAGTCGTAAAAATTATGATTTTTGGTATGAAATTGATCCAACGTAATTTTAAAGTCTTAAGAAAAAAAATTGCGTTTGTGTTGTCATCATCTTACATACGGTGTTTTTTTCTTCATATATTTGTCCCGTGTCTGTTTATGAGTAAAATATGTGTACAGTTTTAAAAGATTCATTAAAGTGCACTTTGAAGCGAAAACTTATGTGAAGTGTTAGAAGACTGAAATCGATTCAAATCATAAAACGAGACTTACAATGAATCAAAATATTGAATAAAATTGTAAAATAATTTGAAAAAAACTCTATAATAAGGCACCCAAAAGAAAAAGGGATGAAGATTCACATCACCGTTTCTCAGAGTCAGAAAATGAAGTACTTTACCTTTAATAGCCTAGAAGGACTTAGCGTTACTCCCTGTCGGAAGTACACTCCTGAATTTCAGGAGCTAAACTCCTAACGTTTAACGTAATAACTCCTGAAAATTAGGAGATAAAACCTAAAATTCAGGAGTTTAGCTCCTGAAATTTAGGAGTTATAGATAAAATCAATTTCTTTTTCTTCATAAATTATAAAAATTAATCTTATCTATAACTCCTGAATTTCAGGAGCTAAACTCATGAATTTTAGGAGTTAACTCCTGAATATTAGGAGTTAACTCCTTGACATTGACAAACCAATTTTGTTAAAATTTAAAAAAAGTTGATAAAGTCAGCCACTAGTCGGTACCATAACTCTAAAAGGGTCATCTAATGTTGTCTCGGAGAAACACTTAGTTACTTTAGCTCATTAGCTGTAGGATGGACCGTAGAATTAAGCTTGAGGGCCTAGTATGATCAACAAGAAATTTTAAATGACAAAAATTTTTGAACATATAAGGCCAGGGGAGGATTGAAAATTATTAACGACCCTGACATTCTAAAATTTTCTTTAAAATTTACGCTAAACTTAACTTTTACAAGACGATCGATTGCGGCCTTTCTGGCATTTGCCAGTTTGCCCATATGGCCAATCCACCTGATATTATTGGGCACCATTGGAATCCCCCATGCGTTTTCGTTCACATGTGTCTAAACATTGAACAAGTACATTCATTATAACTATTATTAGTTTTGCTGCTTTTAGTTATTGCCATATACACTAATGATAAACAACTATTGAAACCAGAAGTTAAATATACAGATATACATTGAACTATCTTTAAAGAGAGAGTAGAAATTCATGTACAAATATTATTTTTTTGATTATCATTATGAACAAACATTTCTTTTTTTCTAAGAGATATTCAAACATTCCAAGTACGTTCAACAATAAATAAGAAAAAAATGAAGAATAAATAAACAATATAATTGAAGTGTGACATAAACATTCCTAATCTTTCTCTTGTCTTTTGTGATGCTTATTGAAGTTGAAATATTTTCAATAAAGTCATTATAATTTGTTTTTCTTATTTTTTTTTTGTGTGAGACCACAAGATAATCGATAAAAATCGAGTGATTTACCTTGGTAAACTGCCCACTTCCCATATCTTTTTTTTTAATATATTTATTCTCTATAAATGTTAATTGGAATGGATTGGCACCTAAAAGCGACAATAATTTTCAGCTGTTTAAACGAAAATACAGTTAAAAATGTGTCACCTACACACAATGTTACGTATAATTTTTATTTTTTATTGACTTAGACTAAGATGTGATTTATTTTAATGATGTACGAAATTTATACCAAAAATGTGTTATTTCATAATCGAATTTAAGAGTAAAAGTCATTAAATGTCTGATCTAGTTTTGATATTTATGGAATTGGATTGAATTTCCTATATAATTGAATTTTTAATTTCATATTCTGAAACTGAGAGAATTCTATCAAAATAATTCAGAATTTACGACGTGTTTCAACACTTCAACCTACATTTTATTTTTCTAGTATCACAGTGCGCGAGTACACATAAAATTCATTCATAAAATAATTCAATTGCATACCTTTGAGTAAGAAAAAAAATATATATAAAATAATATTTTATGACATCATCAGTAACTTTACCGCCTCGACATTATTAAATTTTATTTATATACATTTTTATTTTACTATATTTAAGCATCAACATTTTTTTTTTTTAACACATGAAGATAATTTAATTTTGCATATAAGGTAAAAAAATAAGAGAAAAAAAATGTTATGAAAAGTTTTGTTCAAATCAACGAGACAAAATTCTGACATAATAATATTGAAAGGAAGTGATCATGATCATATACAGTTTTTTTATTATTAGTGCCTTTAAATAAAGATAAAACATAAATAACTGTTTAACTGTGTAGAGTGCTTTGACATTATTATTTTTTCTTGAATTTAAAAGTATCACCATTAATGCAAATTTCATACAAATTTAAGCGGTAATTTATAAAAATAAAATATATTTAAAAAAAAATGGAAACCATGAACTTGCTTATTTATGCAGTGAATGCACTTGAAATATTTGCATTAAAGTAAAAATTTTATGGTTTTAATGTGAATTAACAAAAGACTTGTGTGAATATAAGAAAGGAACTTTTTATTTTAAAAAAAAATGTGATATTGATTATGTGACCTCTTCGGATAATATCAAGTAGAGAAAATGACTGTACAGTAGAGGAAAAGAGTCAAAAGATTGTTATGTTATGATAGCGTACTAACCAGGAATCGAACGTAGATTCCCAAGATCACCTCAGCCACTTTATATCTTTGGGCTTCTTATAATCCACATACATCATTCAAAAGATTAAAAAAGGGAATTTAATATAAATTAAAAAAAAAGTTAAATTACGTGTAGGTGAATTTTAATCAAAAAATTAGATAAAGCAATACCCATATGATCAGACTTCTAGGGCGGTCTCAGAAGAGAACCAGTATTCAGACCTACAGACGGGTCCATTGTGCAAACCCATCATCATATCTGATGAAGAAGGAACCAAATTTAGAGAAACAACAAAAGTAATAAGAAGGTCACTAGACCTGGTTCAGTTCAGGAAAGTGACCACACCTTCTCAGAAAGCTAAGCAGGACAGACAACTTCAGTTTTAGATGGAATCATGACTGGGGAAGTACTGAACCAGCGTGATACCACGCAATCTGCCATGCTTGGGACATATACAAGGCAGATGTGCAGCAGTTTCCTCTAGTTTAGAGTAGCATTTGCACATTGGATCTCTTGAGTTCAAATGACTGAGATGATATGATGACCCACATGATAGTCGAATCTCTTTAATCAACATTGATCTACAAAACCCACAAAAATTTTATAATCGAATCAAAAAATTAGCTACTTCTAGAACACAAATTGCCTGACTGTCTTTCATTCTCTCTCTCTTTACCAAATCAATTAACATTGACAAAAAGTCGTGACTTTCCGTCATATTTTTTGTAAAGTTTTTTTGATTAAAAAACAGTTTATTCTTATTGTATTGCCATATACATTACATTTTATACTACTAAACTACAAACAAATCTACAAGACACGCACAAATAATCAAATACAAAGAATATGTTTAAATCTAAAAATACAAAAATATTTCAGTTGTCTGTGTATATTATGAGTTTTTTTTGTTATTTCGAGTACTTCTCTCTATTTCAACTCACATCAAACTGAAATTTAGATATTGAAACCAAAAATAAAGGGATAATTTGAATCACTTTAAACATTTTTATTGTGCTTATTTTGTGTGCACAAGTTACGTTATTATTATTTTTCTTATTATTTAAATTAAAATTAACATATACATGTAATTACTTTTTAATTCTTATTACAAAAAGTTTTCTTCTATGTCACTTATTTGAGACTACAAAAAAAATATGATTTCCATATAAGGCATGGTCAATGTCATAATTTTTTATTATTTTTTGTCTTGTATGTTTATTTATTGTAAATATTTTAATGTTTTCATTTAAAAGTGCTTTGTACATTGTTCAAATATGCAAAGGAATATTAAAAATGAATCTGAACAGTGCAAATCGGTATTATCGAATTGTTTTGAGCATTTTAAGGCCATTTCCTGACGATTTGAAGAAAAATTCAAATATTGTGGACATTCAGATCGTGAAATCTGTCTGTGTCATATTCTGTAAAAATCTTTTTAACAGAAGAAGAAGAAAAAGGGAAACTTTCATTGCCAAATACTGATAAACACAATTAAGTCACTAAATTCGATTTCAAAGGAATTCAATTGTTCTGGACCCAGACCGTGTAATCGACACAGGTCAGGGGTCGATGCGAGATTTTCAGTTCAATTTCATAATCATCATGAACGTTGTGACATTCAAAGAGAAAATTCATGATCGACGAAAATTTCACTATCATAAATTTCTGCTATCTATCATTATCATTACATGAAATTAACTGAAAATTGTATATAAAAATTCGAAAAGTGCATTTAACGCATTAATTCAATCATCTATCATTTTAATTAATTTCCTGATGAATTTCATTGACAAAGTTTTATCTTTCTCTTTACAGATTAGTCAAGTAATAAAATATTCACCTTAAATTTAATTTAATGAATGTGAAATATCAAAAGTCAAGATATCTCAAAATGATTAATAATAATCAGTCATAGAAAGAATATGAAAAGAAAGTCATTAAATAAACATTTTATGTGAGAAATTATAAATATTTATTAAACATAGTGAAGTAATTATATAAAAAAAAAAAAATATAATATTAGTGAATTATTTTGAAATAAAATATTAAATAATAACAAAAAATTAAATTATAATTTGAAGCAATATAACAAAACACAATAACAAAAAAAAACATGTATCGACCTAATTTTTACGAGTCCTCATGTTTTCGCTGTAAAGAAATAGTGTATCAAGTTGACCGAATTGGACCACTAAAGGATTTTACATTTTATCATTCGGGTTGTTTCAAGTGCTTTAAGTGTGGTACAAAATTAACATTAAAAACTTATTACAATAATCAACATGACCAGGAAGATAAAGAGGTAATTAAATGTAAAATTAAATTAAATTAATTTTTTTAAAGAAAGTTCCGATTTAATTTTTTTTAATATTAAACAAATAAATTGCAACATTTAAAAATTTATCGAATTTGCACTTGATTTAGCATGACTTTGAACACATTTTTATTATTATTTTTTAATGTTTAAAAGTAAATTTCCTTTCCTTTCACACTCGAGTCAACATAGGCGATTTGAGTTTTTTTTTTTAAGTTGGCTTATGGGATTGAGTTCAAAATACTTGGTTTAAGAGTTTTTGAAGTAAAATTGCAAGGCAGATAATCCCTATAAGTGACTTAAAAGTAATTTATACGCACAATTGGAGATTATTTAAAGTGAATTTACATAAATTTGATTGAGATCTATCAAAAATTGAGTAGGGTTTCGCTAGATATGACCAATGATCAGTTTTCATGGTCTAGTAGTTTAAAAAATGCTAAAAGTGGGATAAAATCTTGTCAAAAATTCTTATCCGAGAGTTTACCTAAATTCGTCTCTGCAAATCGTTATTTTTAAACTATATTTAAAAAAATGCAAGTTGTGATTGTGCTCGAACGATCGTTAAATTTGTATCAAAATGTTGCAATAAAACTGTAAATACAAAAAAAAAAATTATCAATAAGCCACGCTTGATAATAATTGCAACACTTTCTAGTGTAATTTTGCTACATAATCATTTAAAACAAGTATAAAAGTTATCAGATTACAGATTACAGAAAAAAGTCATTACGCACTGATTCGATTAAGATGACATAATAAATTGAACAATTAAACCAAGGCGTAGTTGTCACAATTCTTGTCGCACCTTTACCCTTAATACTGAAGATCTTTTCAATTACATCACTTCATTGTTATTTTATTACAGGTCTATTGTTGTTCACATGTACCAAAAACAGGCCCCGGCCATTTAGATCAATCTTCAGTAGGAATCAGACAAGCATTAAATGTTCCCAAAAGTACAAATTATATAAATGAACAAATAAGGGGATCCCGCGATGGAATTGATGGTAAATTAACAATTTTTTTTGCGAAACTTACATTGAAATTTTATTCAAATTAGGTTCAAAACGACAATCAACACCAAATGGCTTAAATTATAGTGGATCATATCGCGATCCAACTTCACCTCCACAAAATGATACAGATTACAAATATGGGAGATTTGATGCCAGTGCCTTACATATTGCTCATGCACTCAAACAAACAGCAATACAAAAAGCGTATGAAAAACCGAAAGAAAAACCAATTGATGTGTATTTGGTAAGAAAATTACTAATTTTAATTTTTTTGAATTCTTTACACTGCATTTCCCTTTAAATGCCCTTTAAATGAACGAAAATCCAAATAACTTAATTTAATATGAAATTAAAATCAAACGCCAATTAATCAAAAAAAAAAAAAAAATTTGAAGCAGTAAAATTTCAATTTAACCAGATATTCACTAATAAAAGTGAATCTTATTTTGATTTATTTTTTTTTTCATTAAAATATAATTTGTTAAAAAGAAACAATTTACATTAAAGAGCTTTTCATTAAATAAACAAACAAAACCAATTTCATCAACAATGTGCGTGGTACAGTTTTTTTTCTTCAAATAAAGCGTGTATAGCATAGTAAAATGATGCTTGAAAAAATAAATTTATTTATGATTATGTCCAAATCAAACACCTGAGTATTATTAAAGTTTTTTTTTATTTATAGCTCGCTTTCAATTTAGTATTTTATGTATGAATGGTGAATGGAATATGAATATAAATACTAAGATACACAATATTTTTGTTAATTTTTGTTATTAAAATATTATTATAGGCTTATAAGTGAAAGTGATAGACGAAAACTATTAAATAGTAATATTAAAATTTATATTTATTTACTTTTTTTTACTTGAACAATTAAATTGATTTTTTGATAAAACTTGCTTGGATTCATTTAGATTGGAATGACTGATAAAATGATTTTGTATATTCAAAAAAGATTTAATGGAATTAAGACTTTTGAAAAATGTTAATTGAGCGACTCATCAAAGAGAAAGAACCCATTGCTCTAACACAGATTGAGGTCTCTGTTAGAATCACGTTTCAAGTTGATTCTGATTTACAAGATCAAGTCATCTAAGTTAAGAAACGAAATATGACTTTCAATAAGAACCGGAGAAATAGTTTTGGATCATGATGGCTTCCCATGTAAAGTCAATCTAGGGAGGCGGAAAATAGGCATTTTCAATAAATAAAATACAAAATTAAACAATAGACAGGAAAACAATTTTTTTATTACAAGTCAAATTTAGCAGTCGAGACAGAAACATTTTTAACATATTCTTTTAGGAAGCTAGTAAATTTAACCACCACAATTTTCGACTCATCAGCCCTGTTTGCCCCCGTCTGCAAATAAGACTCCACAGCCGTCTGACCTGTATTGGTAATTTAATACCAAATTTTGAAGATGGTGCCACATCTATACGTTCCCTTTTTGATTCCTATCTATTCTTGAAACAAAGAATGGATGGAATGGATCATGCGGCGATAATGGGCACGCGAAACAGGACCCGGTATCCGCTATGAGATCGGCATTTCAATTTCTCATGGAGATGTTGTTTGGACGTCTGGACGGCTGCCATGCGGAGAATGACCAGACATTGAAATCACGTGTGACTTATATATTTTTATTGCTGAAAATGAAATAACACTTCCTGATAAGGGTTATAAAAATCATACAAGTTTTAAAGTATCAGCAACGAAAAAGGAATATTAGCACGGTATGTAACTCTAAATGGACGCTTAAACACGTTCGGAATTACGGGGTCTCGATATAGAAACTGCCTTAAAAAACATCCAATGGTTTTTCACGCAGTGGTTGATATTGTTCAAGCTTCAATTGAAAAAGGGGAGAATTTGAACTATAAAGTTAAATTGACTCACATAAAATTATGTTAAAAGGCAAATGTTACTTATGTTTTAAAGTCAAACAAATTTCACTATTTCCCGCACCTCCCTGGATGCAAGTAGATGTCACATCAATTTCACGTTGATTCTTTCAACGTTTTTTTTTACTACAAAATCTTACTTATTCCAAAAAAATTCCATGACACACAAAAAATGCAAAGACAAAATTCATAAAACATTAAATCACACAAGATAACGTAAATAAAAAAAAGAGTACAATTGTATTATAGGTTGATATGAAAACGGTACTATTTTCAGTATTTTAAAAATAATAATATAGTAATATACATCCAGAAAAAGAAGAAGAAAAAAAGTAAATATTCACACGATTATCTCATCATTTCATTTTGTTTCGTTATTTCATTTGTATTATGACGAATATTTTATTTGCTTATTTTTTTGTATTTAAATGTTTCATTTCAATCTTGCTATGAGCTGTATTTTAACTTGCGTAATTTTATTTTTTTTTCAATGAACGATAGTAATCTTCAGGTCAATTGTTTTAAAAATGTTTCTAATTTTCTGCGTAATTTTCTAAGTAATTTCATTATGTTGTTTTTTTTTTCTTCTTCATTCAAAATTTACAGAATGCAAAAGGGCTCTCAAACTTGATACATGGAATTTTTCTTTGATTTTTTTTTTATATACCTTCTACACACAACTAATTTACAATTATTATGATTAAAGTATTGCATTTCGCATATTTATCGTTTTAATATCAAACATTTTTTTATTCATTGAAGGCGTTTCTTATTAATTTGTTTTAATTATTACAATGGGGTTAATGATCAATTATGTGATTTAATGTTTTATAAAAAATAATTTTGATTTTTACATTTTTTTTTTTTTGATCTTAAGTAATCTTTCAGAAGGATTGTAAGGGGTGAAATTGTTGAAATTTAATGCAAATCTCAATCAAAAACGAAATTAAGCTTAAAATCATTCCAGTTATTAGTATAATAAAAGATAATTGCAAATCAATGATAGTCAGTTCCCTGAAAGCAGGATTATGCAGATTACGATACTGATCCAAATGATACATCGTTTGATTTTGAATCATGTCTGATGTCCATTTATCGATGAGACCTATTAAAAATGACGTGAAAAGAATTCTTACAGTTCATTAAAAGTCATTTTTACCTGAATTAACGATTCTCAACAATAAATCATTAATCCTCTCATTTATGTATGAGTGCTTTTGAAAAATAAATGCCAAATTGTAGCTTCTTGGACATTCTTCAACAACATGCAATTTTTTCAAATAATAAAAAATGGCCTCTAGTATCATGGTGTCTGTTTTCCTTCTTATTCCAGCACTTGTTCGAAAATCATCATTTTCTGCTAAGGCATTCATCAATGCAATTGAATTAACTGTTGCATTTAAAACGAGTTTTCCATTTAAATTTCGCATTATCGGCGAAACATTTGATGGAAATACATCGTCAAGTATTGCACGATGCTTAACAATGATACGATTAATCTTTGCATCTACTTGTTGCAATGTTTCAATATCTTTGTAGTAGAGTGGTTTGATGTAGAAATTTGCTAAATTTGATTGAAACATTGATATTAGTATAACACTTGTAGCGAATATAAAACAGGAAAATAAACGTTCGTTGGTAGCAGATGGAAAATTTGTAAGTGGGATACTCAAAAACCCTTTGACAGTATAAAGTGCAATATTAAAACTTGATTTTGACATCGAAATTTTTGTATGGCGAGCATTGATTTTGTGAAGCAGTAATAAAAATAAAACTGTTACGATCATAACGATGAATGATGTTATCCACACTTCCTTTTCAAATATCAGTAATGGGATTTTGGCTGGATGGATTCTGGCTGCCTTTCTCACAACGACACAAAGTCGATCAGAATAAATTGGAGCACTGAATTCCAATGATCTTGTTAGATAATCCTTAATGAAAAATCCAACGACTCCAAAATCCGTTTCACGTCGAGAAACACGACCAATGGCTCCTGTAAAACTCCCATTTGGAAGGAGTCCACCAAAGTAAAAGCCATCACGAGGAAAAATTTTAATAGAGAAGTTCATTGTATGTGATAAGGTTTCAGCAATTTTGGCATCTACGCCATAAAAGGTTGGCTCACTATTTTCAATTAGATTCTTTAGAGCAAATGTTGACTCAAATAGTTCCAATGTAAGGGAGTGTTCATTTAAGTTATTGAGTTTTGATTGCACAACTTGATGATTATTGAAAGGATCTGAAATTTCTGTCAATTTTTTACCATTTGCATAAGGAAAAAAAGTTTTCAAGGTATTATCTTTCATCGAGAAAACATAAATTTGAAGACTTTTCAATTCAGGATCATCCCACGTTGTTTGAAACCAATTATCAAGTAACTTTTCATCTTTGATTTCCTCCACGATGAGAACCATGATGTTCAGAGGATTCGTGATACATTTCAAGAAATGTAAAATCTTCTCAAATTCACAAAAAATTAACAGTCCAGTGTCTCCAGATCGTCCCATTTGATTGAAAAACATTGATAATTCACTCAATTTCATCGGTTTTTGTCACATGTTTCCCTTAAATTCCTTCAACAAATCAACCTTTTCATATGTCAACGACTTTTTCAATTTGTAGTCAACACTTTCGTCATCATTGTAATTAAAATGATCGTTAATTGATACAAATCGATTTACCATAAAACAATTACCATCAACACCTTCATCAGTTTCAACGTGAAATATTTGTAGCGTAGTATTTAAATGATTGTTGCTTTGAGTGATTAAATCATGATAATCGTTTTGCGTACTAATAATTGAAATGTGTTTACATGGATCAAATATTTGAAATAAGTTTCTATTTATGTTTTTACTAGTGTTTGATATCGATGATAATATGTTTTGATTACAATGAACTTGATTTTGTAGTAAAATTTGGTTGAAGACCAATAAAATTGACACCTTTTTCATGTTTTTTTAATTATCTAATTAAATTTATAAGGAAATATGTCCTAACTGATTGAGATTGTCACGAGTACTAAAATTTGAATGCCAAAAAATTGACTATATATTGATATAAATGGATCCATTAATAAAAGTCCTGGATTTGAATGGGGTTTGTCAAACAGAGTTATTAATGTTTATTTACAGTCAAATATCATTTCATTGACGCTTTTAGTTTTTCCGTTAACTATGATTGATGGAAAAATAAACTTCAATTTATGTTGTAAATATGAAATGAAATCAGTTGCAAGTTCCTCTCCATTGCAAACAGACGTGTTAACAAAATATGGTCAAAAATTGGTATTCTAGATTGGTTGATTTTTTTTAATGTTTTTTTTACTTTTTATTGATAGAAAAACAGTGATTGCTGACACTTAACACAAAGCTCGATAAGAAATGAAATTAAGCTTAATATTATTCCAATAACTAGTATAAAAAAAGATAGTTGCAAGTCATCAGCATTCAGGACTCTAAAAGTTGGAATATTAAGCTTACGATACTCGTTCAAATTTTGGAGTGTTTGATTTTGAATCATGTCTGATGTCCATTTTTTGATGAGACCTGTCAATGGAAATAATTTAGAATGTTCAATAGATTAATTTAAGTCTTAACACTTGTAGGTGCATTCAGTCTAAATGAAAATTGTTGCCTCTTTCGTGCTAAAAATTAAATTTAACGAGTTTCGACACGAAATTAAGGACCTACAAGTATTTAGAAATATGTTTACCTGCATTTACAATTCTCAACAGTAAATCATTAATCCTTTCATTGATATAGGAGTGTTTTTGTAAAATGAAAGCCAAATTATAAATTCTTGGACATTCTTCAACGACATGCAGTTTTTGCAATTTATAGTACAAAGCTTCTTGAATCAGTGAATCAGTCTTTCTCGTAATTCCTGCACTTTTACGATAATCCTCATTATCGGCCAAGTCATTCATCAACGCAATTGGATCGACAGTTCCATTTAAAATTAGTTTTCCATATAAATTTTTCATAATCGGTGAAATATTTGGTGGAAAAACATCATCCAAAATCGCACGATGTTTAACAATGATACGATCAATATTTGCATCAAGTTGCTCCAATGTATCAATGTCACGATAGTAGAGTGGTTTGATGTAGAAATTTGCCAAATTTGATTGGAACATTGAAACCAGTATTACACTGGTGCAAAAAACTAGACTCGCAAATAAACGCTCATTGGTAATTGTGGGGAAATCTGTTAGTGGGACACTCAAAAATCCTTTAATTGCATCCATGGCAACATTTAGACTTGGTTTCCCTCCTGATGGTAATCGATGTTGGACGATATTAATTTTTCGTAAAAATAGGAGAAATAAAGCTGTAATTATCATGACGATGAATGATGTTATCCACACTTCCTTCTCAAATATCAGTAATGGGATTTTGGCTGGATGAATTCTGGCTGCTTTTCTCACAACGACACAAAGCCGATCAGAATAAATTGGAGCACTGAATTCTAATGATCTTGTAAGGTAATCCTTGATGAAAAATCCAACAACACCGAAATCAGTTTCACGTCGAGAAACACGGCCAAGAACCCCTGTGAAACTCCCATTTGGAAGGAGGCCTCCGAAGTAAAATCCATCAGGTGGATAAAAGTTAATAGTAAAATTCATTTTATGTGATAAGGTCTCAGCAATTTTAACATCCACCCCTTGAAAATGTGATTGATTTGGACTAATGGCATTCTGTATTGCAAATGTTGACTCAAATAGTTCCAATGTCAGGAAGTGCTCATTTAAGTTTTTGAGTTTTAATTGAATTATTTGATCATTATACAAAGGATGTGAAATTTCTGTCAATTTTTTATCATTTGCATAAGGAAAATACGTTTTCAAGGTATTATCTCTCATCGAGAAAACGTAGATTTGAAGACTTTTCAATTCAGTATCATCCCACGTGGTTTGAAACCACTTTTCAAGCAACTTTTCATCTTTGATTTCCTCCACAATGAGCACCATGATGTTCAGAGGATTCGTGATACATTTCAAAAAATGTAAAATCTCCTCAAATTTACATAAAATTAGGAGTCCAGTGTCAACAGATCGTCCCATTTGATTGAGAAACCTTGATAATTCACTCAATTTCATCGGGTTTTGTCACATTTTTCCCTTAAATTCCTTCAACAAATCAACTTTTTCATATGTCAACGACTTTTTCAATTTATATTCATCATTTTCTTCATCATTGTAATTAAAATGATCGTTAATTGATACAAATCGATTCACCATAAAACAATTACCATCAACACCTTCATCAATTTCAACGTGAAATATTTGTATCGTAGTATTTAAATGGTTGTTGCTTTGAGTGATTAAATCATGATAATCGTTTTGCGTACTAATAATTGAAATGTGTTTACATGGATAAAATATTTGAAATAAGTTTCTATTTATGTTTTTACTACTGTTTGATATCGATGATAATATGTTTTGATTACAATGAACTTGATTTTGTAGGAAAATTTGGATGAAGACCAATAAAATTGACACCTCTTTCATGTTGCTTGATTTTTGTAAGGAAAAGTTCTTTACTTAATGATGTCAAGACAGACACTGAATGAAAAATAACCACTTTATTGACTATTTATTGTTATTAATGATTTCATTTTATTTGAAATCTTTGATCGAAATCAATTTTTTCACTTTTTTATTATTTTATTATTGATGTAATTAATGTTACAATCAGTGCTGGGTCTGGATTTATGTTTTTCGTGTCTTAAATTAAATTGAATTGAATTTGAATAAGTAATTTTACGACTCCGACCCCTTATCAAAAGTCTCACCTGTAAATGGGAAAATACACGTGTTACATCAATAATAAAAGGTGATAATTTACTCGATTAACGTCTTTTTTATAAATTTAATGAAGTACTTTCATTGTTTTATTTTCCTCTTCAAATCAAAGTACACAGACAATTAAATGACAAAAGTGAAGTTTTTTAAACTCGTATTTACCTTTTTTAACATGATTTTTTTCATTTTATTTTAAATATGAGCAAATAGAAGAAAAACATTTTATTATGACTGCACCTCTTCTGTTACTTATTGTCGTCATTTTTAAAAGTGAGAAAAATTTCACCTGCTATTGTTTTTATATTTTTAACTTAATTTAAAGAAGAAAAAAATATGTTAGATAGACAAAACAATAGACATGTTATAATAAGTAATAAAAATAAATAATATAAACTGTTTTTTGTTTTGTTTTATTTACAAGATTTGTTAAAAATTAACAATTGGCATTATTTAACTAGAAAAAATTATCAACGATCTTATCAGTGTAGTAAAATTCAAATTACCTTGAATCAGTTGACAATTGAAGAAAATGGAAACAAACCTTTAAAAAGTTTTACACAGACTGTGAAATTTTGAGTTTTAAAACTATTTGAGTTTTTTTTTCAAAATCAGTTTTTTGAGAAGTTTTGACTTGTGGTTTTTGAAAATCTTGAAGTTTTTTTTCAAAATTTAAGATTTTTGAGCGTTTTGCAAATTTTAAGTATTTTTGAGATTTTAAAAATATCTGTGAGTTTTGGATAGAAATAAAAAACGGTTTTTCTCAATCAATTAAACCGTTGAAAACATTAGAAATGCAGTACATTGAATTATTTTTTCAAAATTCTGGCACTTAATTAATGAAATATTTTCTTACAGCCACGAGATGAACAAGCACACTTAGAAATGAAGCATAGAAAAGAGGAAGACGAATTGTATCGTAAATTTGCTCGCAAACGTGAGGAAGAAGATCGAAGAGTGCAAGTTGAAATTCAGGTAAATTTTTGAAAAATAAAATTTCTCTTAAAATATTTTCATCAAATTTTCCATTACAGGATGAATGGGAACGCGAACTTCAACGATTAACGCATAAATTTGAAAAAGAATTGACAACATCACGTCGTGGTCATGACGATCACACAGTCCTTACGCTTCGTCACGAGAAACAAAAAGAAGATTTAGAAAAGAATATGACTTTAAGGAAAACAAAGAAAAAGGAAAGTCTTACCAGGAAAATGCTGGAACATGAACGTAGTGAGACAGCTGCCCTAGTTGATCGTCAATCAAGTGAAATGTTAGAGTTAATTAGTGCTCGTCGTAGTGAATATATGCAAAATGAAAGTATATTTATTGATGATGAATATGCACCAAATACGGCATATCCCTTAGTTGCGCCAAAACCTGCACCTCCTGCACTAAGCAAATTCCAAATTTATGCAGATCCCATTGAATTCCATGATGTAGATCAAATTGCAATTTCGGTGGCGCAAGAAGATCAAAAAACTTTCACAGATTTGGTGCGACAACTAGTTGGACGGTGTACGAGTGACATTGAAAAAGCTCGAACCATTTTCCGTTGGATTACTGTCAAAAATTTGAATACAATTCAATTTGATGATGATGATCATCGGGGTGATACGCCAATGGGACTACTAAGAGGCATCAAATACGGAACAGAAAGTTATCACGTGTTATTTAAGAGATTGTGCAGTTATGCCGGATTGCATTGCGTCGTAATCAAGGGTTATTCAAAAAGTGCTGGATATCAACCAGGTGTCAAATTCCAAGATTCTCGTTTCCGTAATTCGTGGAATGCAGTCTATGTGGCCGGAGCATGGCGATTTGTTCAGTGTAATTGGGGTGCTCGTCATTTAGTGAATGCGAAAGAAGCCCCGAAAACCGGCAAAGGCAAAAATGATAGTTTACGCTACGAATATGACGATCACTATTTCCTCACAGATCCAAGAGAATTCATATACGAATTCTTCCCGTTACAAGAGGAATGGCAACTCCTTAAACGTCCAATTTCATTAAAAGAATTTGAAAATCTTCCATTTGTTCGATCACTCTTCTTCCGATATGGACTTCATTTTGCTGATGAAGGTTATGGAGCTGTCGTTTTTACGGATGATACTGGTGCGGCGACAATTCGTATTGCAATGCCTGCAGATATGCAAAGTTGTCTCATATTTCATTATAATTTGAAATTTTACGATAGTGAAGAAGATTCGTATGACTCAGTTTCATTGAAGCGATTTGTAATGCAATCAGTTATTGGAAATGTGGTTGCATTTAGAGTTCACGCACCATGTTCTGGGGCATTTTTGTTAGATATTTTTGCAAATGCCGTTACACCGCAGGAATATTTGACCGGAGAACCAATGAAATTCAAATCTGTTTGTAAATTTAAGGTAAAATTTCCTTTTTTTGCATCACAAACATCATTGATATGATTAAATTAAATTAAATTCCAGATTTGTTGCGAGGAACTTCAAACAGTCATGGTTCCTCTGCCGGATTGTGCAAGCGGTGAATGGGGTCCCACTAAAGCAACACGTTTATTTGGCTTAATTCCAATTACACATCAAGTAAATGTGAAATTTTCTTGAATTTTAATACAAATTTAAATATATTTTATATTTTTTTAAAGGAACCTTTAATATTTGCTGGTCGTGGAATTGAATTACAATTCCGTATGTCACGACAATTGACTGATTTTATGGCCACATTACATAAAAACGGTATTGAAGAGAAAAAATTATCCAAATTTGTGACGCACAGTGTTTCAGACGAAATTGTAACATTTATTATAAGGTGAGACGATTTTTGTTTAAACTGAAATTAAAATTTAAATTGCAATTTTTCCCTCATTTTTACAGTTTCCCTGAAGAAGGTCAATACGGATTAGATATCTACACGAGAGAAGTTGGCCAAGTGCATCACAATAATAATTCAACGGAAAAACATCTCCTGACACATTGTTGCAAATATTTAATCAACTCATCCAAAAGAAATTGAAATATTTAGAAACAAAAATTAAGCTTTAAAATTTAACTATAAAAAAATGAATTGAAATTATTATTAATCAATAACACTGAACTAACTCATATTTTGTATTAAAATTAAAATTAGTTTATATTAAACTTAATTTTCTCGAATCAAGTAACAATTATTATGATGGAAAATAAAAGAAAAAATAACGTTCTGAACACAATTACTTCGAAATTTGAAATTTTTAATAATTTTGTAGATAGCAATTAAAATAAATTTAATTTAATCTGTTTTTAGTTTAAAAAAATGAATGAATGATTAAAATTATCTCTCTCTATCTAATACTCTGATCTATTTATGAATTAATGTGAACAAAAAAGTGCAGTAATAAAGCTTATAAGTAATTAAATTTTGTGCTTTTTATTGAACGTTATTTATTTAATGCTTTTGAGCTTTCAATTGAGAGCATTTCTTGTCGATACTCATCTTATCCACCTTATCTCACCCATTGGACCAATTGACACATAAGCATTAGATTTGGATTTTTTCGGTAAAGTCCGAGACAGCGTAATAATAGCACCTTCATATGGGTGTCAGGTCAAAAAAAACAACCGAATTGAAATGTCAAATCAATGGGCCAGGAAAAAAAACTAAAAGTACAAAAATTGGCACAGGTTCAGATTTGGTAAATTTCCACTTAAAAAATAAAATCATGTCTAACCCGATAATTTCTGCGATAATTCAAATTCCAAAAAATCTTACAGAACTCAACTGAACGAAATGGCAAACCTTTCTAAAAACATATTGAAAACCATATAAAAATCGGACAAAGAGTATCAAGCTAACGATTCACTGCTCGACAAATGATAATCGATATGACACTTTTAAAAAAATCCCGAAACAACCAAAAAAGATCGTTCAATCCCAATTTTAAAATCTACTTCAAAAATCTTTTCTATGTGTTTTGGAGTTTTTTAACACTTGGAGATCCTTAGGGTGACTTGTCACCCAAAAACGAATTAATTTTTTTTCTTTTTTTTTATTTCGACTCCAATATTATTCAAACTTTATGACTTTGTCAGGAGTCATAAAAAGATAATTTAGCAAAAGAAAAAACCTAAATCTGGCTTTTGGAGAGGGACTCTAAAAAAAAAGTAACACCGGGTCCCTAGGGTGACATTTTTACATTTGTCTTTATTATCTTTGTAATAATATTTCATTTATCAATGTAATTTTACATTTTTAGTTCCTATTGTAAGAAAAAATGCACTATTACAGACGGTTTGTCCGCCATCAATCTGATCCACATTTAGCTCCATAACTCCGGGACGGTCCATCGGAGCGTGGTCGAGTTCTTTCAGTAGAATAGAGGAGCTTATGAAGATTATTTATAACTCATTAGTTTTGAGATTGAGCTCAAGGTTTAGGCTCAGGAGCCTCCTGAGCCTGAAAACCGTTAAAAACGGTTGAAAATTTTAAGGGATCAGGGTCCAGAGCCTAAAAACGATCAAAAGCTTAAAATGTCTAATATTTTCAATTTTTTTTTCAAAAAATTTCAAAATGGCGGATTGTCTTCAAAAAATAATGTTTTTGAAGAAAGTATAGATATTCTAAAATACTCTTAGGGGTACAAAGGAGAACATATTTTCCAAAATTTTTTATTAAAAGAAACGGTTCTTTTTGCGCTTGCTTTATTTAGTTATATAATTGCCTCGTTAAAGTGAGTCTTCAAGACCTAATATTGATTGAATCATATTTCTTCACACAATATTTACATCCCGTTATTAAATTAGAATCATGAAAAGTCAAGTTTTAAAGCTAAAAGTAAATGCAAATTAGATAAACATATATTCTGGGTAACATGTCACCCTAGGGACTCGTACGTAACTTTTTTTAGGGACCTACAAGGGTTAAATGTGTGATATTGATTTTTATTTGTCGAGCAGTGTTATCACGGATTGAGCAACGTTTTTGTGTGAGTGAATTTATTTACTTCGTAAATTTATAGAAAAAAATAGTTCAGTTTAATCATCAATCCATTACAATGAAAAATATTCCAATATTTTTATTAATTTTAAGCTTACTTTCGTATGAAGTCCAGGCTGGAATAATTGCTGCCGGAATTTGTTATTCAGGTAATTAACTAATTTTGCATCAATTTAACTTTTTTTTACTTTTTGATTTTCAATGTGAAGGATGTGCAGCAGTTGCAGTTGCTTGCTTTTCAGCTGCAGGAGTAGTTTTTGGAACCGTCAAATTGGCCCAAATTAAAGCAAGTCCAAAATTATCCGCTTGTAATGGTGCATTTGGGACTTGTGAAAGGGCTTGCATGTCAGCACTTTCGCACTGATTCTATTTTGTATTATTTATTGTGTACAGTGTAAAATATAAACGATTAAACGCTTAAAAGTAACAAAAAAAAAACATTGATATGCCTTTTATCAGCGATCTTAATCTAGATTAAAAATTCCTGGAAAACATGTGTTATGAAATAATTTATAAATAAAACTGTGTGTCTGAAAAATATTGCGAAATATTTATTTTTGAAATGATTCATAGAAAAGTGATAACAAAACAATGCGCCGTATACAGAGGTTTGTTCATAAATCTAGTACATTACTACAAAATAAACTAAAATACAACTGTTAAGTCTTATCTGAATAAGCCACACTTAAATTTGCAACAAAAATCGATTTGAAAAAACCCACAATTATTCAGATTAAATTTGTAACTTGGTGTGATAAGTTCACTTTGAGTGCGTTACACAAACGATTCATTGAAATAATAAAAAAATAAATTAAATAATTTTTTTTCGATTGGACTTCAATTAATTTTATTCGAACACTAAAATAGTGAAAAAATATCTGTAAAAAAATGAAAAACATATTAATTTACATGTCAATTTTATGTCTTTTATCATATCCGGTTGTAGCTGGCCCGGCAGCATCTTCAATTTGTTATGCTGGTGATTAAAATGTAAAATATTTTGGTCATTTCGTTTAAATTTAATTTTCCTTAAATTTAAAAGGTTGTGCTGCTGTAGTGGTTGCTTGCTTTGCAGCAGCAGGATTTACTTTTGGAACAGTCCCAGGTGCACAAATTGCTGCAGTTCCAGCGCTTGCTTCCTGTAATGCTGCGTTTGCCACTTGTGAAGCAGCCTGTATGGCCGCATTTTTCCTACCAACTCCTTAATTTATTTAATTTGTGATTCATATATGTGAATGTGATGCCTTATTAGTACAATCAATGTAAATTATGAGACTAAAGCTATTCTATGTTATTAAATAATTCTATGCCATTAAATCAAATAATGTCTAGTGAAATAAATAAAAATCATTAAATTAATGAAATCATGGTACAGATTCCAAATTAGAAAGATGAAAATGTTCAAGGGAAATTTAAATAAGGCGACGCTTTGAAAATTTATAGGCAATTTTTTTATTGTTCATAGGAAATTTAAACACGGTTTTAAAAGTTCAAGGTCAACTTTGCTTAAAGATTTTGATTGACATACCTTCTTAAAAAATTTGGTGAATGAACTTTATTATTTTTTCAGGTTAGTTAGATTCAAATCCAGTGCAATTCATTTTCAGTACGTAAATCGAAGGAATCGTTGAAATAATAATTAAAAAACATAATTTATTCGTTAATGTTTTTGAATTAAGAAAAATTTTTGGACTTGAAAAAAAATAGACGTCGTCGTAATTTGTAGGAAATTCCAACACGGTTTCTAAAATTAGACAAATTTACTAGAAACTTGGACGAGCATGGTCTTTCAATTCTATAGAGATATTTTTTTGGGAATTTATTCGATTTTGATAGAAAAATATCAAAAAAGACGACTCATAGAAATTTCATTATTCAGAACAAACCCAAAATTCTGTCAAATGCAAATTTGAATGTGACAAAACAATATATGAATCAAAAAACTTCATTTAACTTTTTAGTAATAAAAATAAATTTCTTATTTCGAGTTCTCATAAAAATCCATTAAAATTAATTCAATTTTGTCATAATAAAAGGTTCAGCTCTCATCTTCCTTATTATCAAGGTGCGTAAAATATGGATTGGGAGCTAATGTCACTTCCATAATTTTTTCCGAGACTTTTCTTTTAAGTCGCTTAACATCTTCAGATATTTTTTGAAAGTACGCATTTTGATTCTGTAATTGTTGTAAGGTTGATGATCGTTGATTTAATACACTTCTCATTAGGTCACGATTTGCTTCCACCTCGGGCATTATTGTCTGTAAAAATATAAAAGAAAAAATTGCATTATCTGATTGAGTAAGAATTTTTTTAACTGTTATTTAAAATGAAATCAAGTTTTAAAATCAATCAATACTGAAATGGAATTTTATCACTCTAATAAGAGGCCATGCTCATTGTGAAATATTAAGGATGAAATTGAATCTTCCACACTTCTTACAAAATTTAAGGACAGTTTGATTTGTAATCAAGCCAGTTAAAGCTTAAATGACAAAGAACTTTATGATTGAAATTACAAATATGAATTTATCAATATTTTTTCGCCTTCAGAAGCTCAGAAATAATTCAGTTTTACATTTTTTGGCTTTTTTTGGACTTGGCACCAACTTGAACGTGCGTATCGAAGATCTGTAGAGTCATACGAGGATAATTCTCATTTCACCACTTGGCTGGATTGGCCAAAATTCTTTAAAAAAAAGTAAATCAGACAGATATTTTCTTTCATAATTTGAGGTACTTTGAATTAAATTCAACGTATTCCATATTTGTGTGTCCTCTACTGTGAAAGACCGATTGAAAGAGTTTTTTAAAATCTTGAAGACACAGAACCATCATTTAAAAAAAAAATCAGATTGTTTCCATTCAATATGAAGTAGTTTTCCATGAAATTCAATCACATACCGCCAATTCAACCTGAAGTTCCTTGTTCAGCTGCTCCATGTAAGCAAGCTTCTTCTTATTGATCGCGTGTTCAATTGGTCTGACTTGCTCTTCAGGTGTTTTCCCAGTAGGACGCCTATCAAGTAAAAAAAGAAATATTAGAAATCATTTCAAAATTCATTTCCCCTTAAATAAAAATTACCATGCTGGAGGTTGACCTTCAAACTGTTTCTTCATTGAATTCAACATGTGTAAATTTACATCCAAATTACTCTCCCTCCATAACGTTTCAAAGTCCTCCAACAATCCCTTTTTGATTTTAAGTTTCAGATCATTCCTGAAATGTACGGGATCAATATCCGTTCCTTTGATCATATCAACCAAAGGCTTGAGAGCATCATCACTAAAATTACAAGAAGCAAACAAAAAAAAATAAATGTAAAAAAACACGTGAGAAACCATGCTTTCTTAAAGTTTCATACACATGTCCTTTTGTTATTCAAACATATGTCTCTTTTTTTGTTGTTGTACATTTCAAACAAAACCAGTACACATTAACAAAAAAAAAAATTAAATTCAAAATAAAAGAGAAGCATAAGGGATGTTAAAGGAACAATGAAAAAGGACGCTATAAATCATGTATGTGTACAGTTATGTGTGCTTGTGTTTGCACATTGAATACAGAGAACAAAGAAAATTTAAAACTTTTCAATTTTGAAAGAAGAAGACAAAATTTAAAGAAGTAAATAGAATTTCATTGAATACAAACGTAATTATTATGATGAGAAGGGACATGATCTTATGATATAATTCTAGTTATAATCCATTTTTTTAAGTTTGAATTGACACACATACACACAGTACATGTAAAAGTAAGTAAACAATGGATGATGATCATCCGTTCAAAAAAAAAAATAAATAATAATAAGAACTGTAATACGACACCCCTCTTTTTAATTTTATTTAATAATAATATTATAAAACTACATAAACTGTTTGTGCAGAAAAATTAATAATAATAAGACGAAATTATTTGCGTGTATGTGTGTGTGCGTATCAGTATGAGAATGTAAATGAAATACGTGTATCTACAGAAAAATTACAACAAAATCACATTTATATGATAATTTTAAGTGCATTTTCAGGAATCGACACATTTCGAAGTTAACCGGATCAGAAAATCATAGAATTCTATTTTGAAGTTTAAATAATAGTTTGTGTAACGAAAATAAACATGTTTAGTCGATTCAAAAGGTGCAACATACGAATTCGGACCCTTGAACTTGAAAAATAAAATATGAAATTATACGCCTGATTAAGAAAAAAAATTGTTATTATTATTTTGTACATCTGTTGCCTTCTAAATTCAGAGGATTCAATGAGGACTCTTTCATGTATATGCCTATGAAACGCCATACACACATACGTACAGGCAATTAACGTTCATATGATTGATTTTATGACTCAAAATGTTATTTAATAGAGAAATTTAGATTAAAATCATTTATTTAAAAAATTGAGTTTAATGCATTCAATTTCCGGCGGCATGATACTTGTTGTCATAACATTGAACATACATAATTGGAGAGTAAATTGTAAGGAAAAGGTGTTTCAATGTGATAAAATTGTAATTATCTTCCATAAAATCATTCAAAATATTAAAGGTAATGAAATTAATTCTTAAAAATGCTCTGGGTGCATGATTTGAAGGACAAAGACACAAAAAAAAACATAAAAGCGGGTAAGAGACAAAGAAACAGCTGCTTCATAATCCCATTTCTTCATCAGCTTTAATAGGAAATGTGCAAAAAAACTATTTCATAACAATACCACATACGAGTACGTATACATATAGTCACATGCACACACACACACAGGCAGAGAAAGAAAAAAAAGAAGAATAAAAAGAAGAGAATTAGAATGTACATCTGCATCTGTTGTTAAATTAAAAGTATTATAAAAAAATATATAATAACAAGAAAGCATAAAACGCAATATGAAGAGAACTACATTCAAGTATGAAAACAAAGAAGATCCGGTGGTGGTCGTCATCATAATACATTTAATACAGGTAAAATGTGCGTATTTTTTGAAAGCATTTTTCATTCAAAATCCAATTGATGTGATAAAAAAATGATGATTCTCTTCACCTTTTTCATGAGGCCGGGAGTATGTGCAATATGAAAGTTGCAAATTCAACATATGACACATATCACGACCCCATAATTGGGTTACAATTCGTGAGACGCTTCTTCCTGTGACAATGATGATGATGATGATGATGAAATGAAATGCTTTCAATGTACACACATACACACTACTTCCATTTGTAGGACAATTATAATAAAATTATTCTTTTTTTTTTGGAACAGCTGCCTTCTAGAAATTTAATTGTATTGTATTGAATTTTTCCTTTACATTTGAGCGCCAAAAATTTACAAATACACGCTGAACTCATACAAATGCTACTCTAAACATGTGTATGTATTTGTTTAATTTATGTATGTTTTATGTGTATGTGTGTGTGTGTATGCATGTACGTACCTGATCAATTCTGGAATCATATCATGTAATTTGATGAATTCTTCTTTTATTGCCTGTACTTCTGGATTAAATATTTCATTTTTATTTTTTGCATTTTCCTTTGTGCTTTGAGTAGCCATTTTCGTCGTTTCAAAAACGGTGTTTCATGAAAAATATCCCAAAATTAAGGTTTCCTCTTCAATGAACGCATATAAACAACGCGCTCAACTTAAAATTTCTGTTGTTAAAGGGAATTTAATCTCTTCCTCTTCTCAAAAACTACATCAAAAAAAAAACGTGGAACACTTAAAATGTATATTAATATTAAAATTATTATACATTTAAAATGTGTGTGTTTCTGTCTTGATTGAAGAGTTTATTATGATAATATGAATTTTATATTTCTATTAAAAACGGCAACAAAAGAGAATAAATTTATTATGTTTTAGACTCTTTTTTTTATTTTAATATTCTTCTTTTAATATTAAATTTTTATTTTATTTTTTAAATTGCGACTTATTTGTCTCACAGCCGAAGCTCAACTGAACCAAAGATGGAATTAGAATGAAGAGCGTTAAAATTATGAAATAAGTTGAGAATTGAGAGGGGGGAGTGAAGTTGAATAATCGGTTTGTGTTGTTTGGCAGTTTGAGGGGAAATTTTTGTTTAAGTTGAAAAGGAGTTTTGTTACATCTGTTCAATTGTGTTTTTTTTTTCTTTTGAGGAATTGAAATTTTATTTTGAAGTAAAATCATGTTTTCTTTTTTGTATTTTTTTTTTGTATATTGAGGTATAGCCTAATTAAAGGTGAAGAAGAATACGTATGTTATTTTGAAATGCAGCTGTTGTCCAGCTTTTAATTTCTCGATAGATCTTATAAATTGTCTTTTTCAAAGTGAGCCAAAATATTATAACGGACTCATTATTGAATCTACGAATTTAGCTCAGAAATTTCTTGCTCTTGAAAACTGATAGCAACACTTTTCAATCAAAAATTTACATGATCAACTTGAAAAGTTGGGACATAAATTACTAACCAATGTGAATTGAATTTTTTGTACCCCAATTTAGAATATTACAAAAAAACAAATTCGTTTTCAATGTTTCAACAAATTTTGGCAACTCAAATTGTCAATATAAATCCGAATTGACTATAATTTCAGAATCCAAAAAGAAAGTTTTCTTATAACTGACATGGTTAAGAGTACAATTTATTTTTTGAATCTTGTCCTTAATGTTTGAAATTTTCATTTAAAAGTCTTACGTTCGTCCAATTCAGGTTTAATGATAATCTAAATTGATTATTTATTGTAATTCTAAAGAAAAGTTTCTTAAATCAAATGAAGGTTTTGATAACTTCTTGCATTAGGTTTTTATTTTGTTGGTAGATCAAGAAACAATTCCAAAGAGTTAAACTGCAAAAAAAAATCCAAAAAAGCCCACTAAAATCTAGCTTTTTTCAGAAAAGTGACCTCACTTTCTCAACCAATTGATCAAGCACAAAACTTTAAACACGATTATTACTAGAAAAACATTATAAGCATGAAGCCATGCAGTTCAGCATATTTGGAAAGAAGAAAAGTAATCTAAGTAGTGTTCGTAAAATTATTCATAAACGAGAATAAAAATTGTATGGTTTTTAATCATTTCCGACTTTATGAGAATAGAAATTAGTCATTCAAATTGAATCAGATATTTCATCAAATGATAATCATAAACAAAATGACATACAAACACAGAAAAACTGACTATTGGTCATTACAAACTTTAATTGAATGGATAGATGGTTTAAAATTTAACCAAAAATCTTTATAAACAATCCTGATTCTAATTTCCATGGTACAAATAATGGATGGAGCAAACGAGTAACAAAGATTTTGGTACTCGCTGATGAAAATAACTTCATGTGGGAAATAACGTTATGTACTTTAATGGGTCCTAAGGACCCACTAAAAAGACAGCTATTGTTTTCAAAGCTTTTCTTACTTTTTTTTCGCAAAAACATGAATCATTTCATTTACATTGAATTGGGGTACTTTTCGCTTAAAACGAGTTGAATCCTAAAAATAGACGTATTAAGGCTCAATTAAATGATACTGGTTGATAAAATTTAATTGCTATAATTTTTTTGACAAATGCTCTATATTGCCATTTTAAAATGAGATATTACAAGGAATAATCATAAGAATAAGACCTATTATTGAACTTAACGGTCAAATTTCTTGGGAATATTACAATTAATTGTACAAAATTTATTACCATGTTGATAAAACAGAGAAAAAGTAGAGAAAGATTCTATTTTTTGTATAAAAGTAAATCAAAAAACCATTTTTTCTTTATACTTAAGGTACTGATGCTGATGGTTTGCAGTTCTTGTAAAATATAGGCAAAAATAGTGTTAATTGAGATTTAAATGAATTATACATATAACATGATTAAAATCAATTAATTTTTGCAAGATTTTTGTCAACATATTTAAGAATTTAAAACATTTTCAATGAAATAAAAACTTACATTAAGTACTCTTTTGAATCCCAGGGACCCAACATGCCCTAAGAAAAGATTTTATTGTAAAATAAACATGAGGATTTTAACGTGATGAACTTCCTTTGATAACACTTAGTTAAAATAGTAAAAGATATGTTTGATTTAACTCAAGGATAACGGTAAAAACAGGGATGTAGCTTGAAATGGGTTTAAGGGACACAACAAGTAAACAGAAGGTTAATTAACTTTATTGCTTGTTTACACTGTTTTTGATCAGAAATGAAAGTGAGGAAAACTAAGCAACAAATTTCATTCAAAAGAAAATAAATTGAGGAGAGAAAACCAAAATGGAAAGCTTAAATTTTGGATTTGTGGCAAAAAAACTGATTAAGAAAATATGGATGGATCTACAAGAAAAAAACCATTAAGTTTCGTAATTAACCTAGCAGCTAGTTAATTTTGATGAGTAAGTACTACAATAAAGCCAGACTAAGAAAATTGGTCATAGCACCAAATTTGTCTAAAAGAATCTGGATCGTCAGACTATCATTTACGATTAAACCCTTGCATCTGTCTTCAATTACTTATTTAGCAAGTCTATTTGCTTGCTCGCACAAACAGATATTGCTGTAATCTGGCACTTAAACAAGTTTGCTTTGGTTTAAATAGAAAAAAAAACTTGAAACATAGCTTAGCATTCTAGAATGAACTGGCAATTGGCATTTTCTACGGAGATGTAGAATCACGATGGAGCCTGTAAAGGCTTACCCTAATCGCAGTTCTATTATTCCGGATTTGGCAAAATTAAATAACAAAGTCGTAGAGGAGCCATATTCTGAATTTTGGGTATAATGGAAATTTGATTTTTCTAAATATAAATTTCTGAACTTTATAATTTTTGACAAAATTTTTTGATCTGAACAATTTTTTTGAAAACTTCAGAACATAAATTGTTTGAGCCTAACGTAGAGGTCACAGGTCACAGGCATCATGATTTTATTTCAGTATTCAAAAAATCTCCCAATAATTCCTTGAATCTCATAAAATAAGCGTCTTTGTCCCATCAACACAATGAAAGGTTAATTTTCCCCTCATTTTTTAACTCAATTCTATTGTATACGAATCGTGTTACACGATCAAATTACCGATTCAACTTAACATACCGGTATTTTTGTTTACATTACCGACCAAAACAAATAAATATTCTTCATTTTCATTAAAAAAACAAAAATATTGCATTTTATCACATAAAATGTCCTCAAATAAATTCCAGGACAATAGCAGCAAACATCCACAAGATCCTGAAGCAAGGAGTGATGAAGAATACAGTGAATATAGCACAACAAGTAGCAATAACGATTCTGAATATTTGTCACATATCAAGAGTAATGGTAAAATTTATTAATTTTTATTTTGTTATCATAAATTTCATTGCATTTTAATTTCAATTAAAATTTCAAGGCAACATCTACTACGTGAAATGCTCAATAGTTCCAACTCTAAATCGAATTGAGCCTGGTGCGTCTGAGGATGATCATGCTTTGTTCCGGTCCGAATATAAGCGAATGTCTTTGAGAGGTCCCGCAAAACTGATGGTACGGAAAATGAAGGATAAAAATCCATTTGGAACGAAAGTTGTGAAAAAAACAAAGTTTGCCGAGACCGATAAATGTGTCAAAGAAGTGATATTGAGTATTAATTTGAAGAAAGTGCGGCCTTTAAATGGGGTCAAATTTTTGGAACGAGTTCTCGGAATTGTGCCTTCAGTGTCGCTAGCAAAAAAGTTGGTTGTAGCTCAAGTAAAAGAGAATTGTTGTTTTTCCAAGGATGGTTTTGTCAAGCCTGGTGATGTTTTGAAATCAATTGGCCCGGATTCGATCACAAATGAGAATTTAGATAATGTTTTGAAGAATTTGAATGGATCTCAATTGAAAATCTGTTTTCACGAGATGTTGGAAAATAGTCCGTTGAATTCAATTGACGTGAGAATTACGGGATTGAGTGATATTTTGGATAACTTACATCTCTTATTTGGATATGAGAAAACTGTGAGTGAAATTTACGAATATCCAGCTCTAGCGTTGATGTTCATCTCAAAACAGGATGACTCCGATTCACTCACTCCAACATTTTCCTTTCCAAATAAGGATAAAAACGTACTTTTTTCAATTCGAGGCTCTTTCATGACACTTCAATCGATATTCGATGACAACTTTCAATGTGAACCCAAATGCAGTACATTCAAAGTTCATCGAGCTCTTTTTCATGTCACTTACAAGTGTCTTCAATCTGGTCTGTTACTTTTAGGTTTCAATGCAAGACATGTAAATTTATTTGAAGCAAAGCAACATTCAAATAATTTCATTGAAACACTGAAATTCATTTTCAAAACTGAAATCGAGGCATTTACATCAAATAATATCCCACAACTCCAGCAGTTATGTGAATTGAAACAAATTGAACTCATTACATCGAAAAAGTCTTCACTTCAAGTAAATTTTGAGACAATTTTACCACAACCACAGTACGTCGCACTTCCGAAAGAAATTCAGCTGCGTATTGATGATGCGATATCTGAACTTGAAGCAATGGATTTCTTCAATTGGACTGACAGTGAAACAGTAATCGATGCTTTACAAGAGCTCGTTATCATTGGATGTGCTTTGTATTACAAAAATTTTCTCATTTCATCGCATCTTAGTGGGACTTATGTCCAGGAAATTGAAAATACTGCCAAACATTTGGCCATTCATGGAATAATGGATTCAACGAACGTTAAAAAACTGATTGTGTGGCAGGAAATTTTCCCGCAAGATGAGCCTCGCAATGATAAAAAGAAATTTGTGATTTTCACTTCACAAGGAAAATTACTCTTAGTTGCGATTGTCGAGGAGAAAATCGCGAAAAAGTCTCGAATCATTAATCTCAAAACATCTCTCTCGTATTATGTTGAGGAAATGCAAGACATTCTCGAATATTTCCGTTTAACTGGCGTTGAAAATCTCACACGCATCTGGATTTCATCGAATAAACGTCCAGAAATTCTGCAACCTTCAAATAATTCAACTCAATCAGATTCCGTGTCAGGATCACAGCAACAAAAATCAAGTGGACCAGCATCACTTCGTGATAGTAATGCAAATTCTGATGATAGTGACTCTGATTGGGAAGAAGGACTGAATAGTGGTCGTGGTAGTAGCAGTGGTTTTGATATGAGTGAATGTTCAGACATCATTTACAAGGATTTCCAGGAAATTATTCCAAGTGTACTCAATACAAATTCAGCAGAGAATTTAATTTTCCACTACATTCAGATTGAATTCGGAGATGGAGTGTTGATTGCACCGACAGTTCAATCAAATTTCACTGCAATTTCAAACGTTTTCCGCAAGACATGTGTTATTATTCATCAAGTACTACAAAATACAGTAAAATTCAGGAAAATCCTTGGCAATAATGAACTGGGACAAAACTGGAATCGCTCATCAATGGTTGCGATCAAAGAACATGGCGTGCTTATTCAAGTTCAGGGAGCGAATAGTGTGACATCCGGTGGTGGCAATAAAAATAATAAAATTAAATCTGAAGAATTTTGGGTGATTGGACGTTTATTCTCGATGCCACCAAGAGAACTTTATGTCTGTCATCGAACAAGCACTCCACAGAATATGGTTGAATTAGCATTTAAGATCTGTATGGGAGGTGCAGGCTAAAATTAAGTTGATTACTGAATTAAATTGAATTTAAACATTCCGTCCAAAATAGATTTAATATGGTATAATTTTATTAAATTGAAAAAGTATTAATTTCTTGAAAGAATTTTTTAATTCTAAAGCCCATTTTAAGAAATTTTTTACTTAGAGCAGAATATTCTTCAAAAAATTGTTTTTTCTATAAAAGTGACTTCTATTTGTTCGAAAAAAAGGGCCAGTGGTGTTAACTGGATTAAGAGATATCTTTTACTTGTCTTCCGTGTGGCTAGACCGAAGAGCCTACCTTACTATCGTATATGAGAAGTAAGGACGATACTTACTAACTCACTTACTATTCATATGACTGCTAGTTTTATTTCATAAAAGTAAAACAAAATCTGCTGTTAAATAAAAATCACAGTCCAAAATCTAATGAGATGAAGTAAGTGAAGTTTATCAACTTCAAAAACACAAGTTTTCAAAAAGTGAACTCAAAAACATAAAACAAGGGAAAAAATTAAAATCTGAAACTTGTACAATTTTTGTTCTGATCAATATTAAAATTTTCATTAGTTTTTAAAAAGATACCGTTATAATTACAAATTGTACAAGTTTCAGATTTTAATTTTTTCCCTTGTTTTATGTTTTTGAGTTCACTTTTTGAAAACTTGTGTTTTTGAAGTTGATAAACTTCACTTACTTCATCTCATTAGATTTTGGACTGTGATTTTTATTTATTGTTTTTGAGTGTTGATTAAGATTCCTAACACTCAAAATCAAGCAATACATAAAGCACATTCCTTTAAGAGATGAATGTGATGTGAATGAAAATTTTATGTTGTTAGAAAAAAATTTTTCCTGTACATTTGAGATATGAGGTGTCTTAGGCAAAGTTGTTCAAAATCATAAGAAGAAAATTTTGGCATGAAAATTTTCCATTTTCCCGGAAAATTTCGGAATTTTCCACCTGGTCACCCTATTTTTTTCTATGGGCACCCTATATTTTTTTGATCCATAAACACTCCCACGGTGAATACGAACATAAGTCTAGAATATTATATGGGTCTGAGATGAACCGTTTGGGCCCTAGGCGATCTCAAAGAAAAGGAGCAACTACTATAGAACACTTGTAAAAAAGACAATTAAATTAATTAGGAAAAGTCTTATTATGAAACTCAGCTAAGTTTTGACGAAAAATCAATTTTTTTGCAAGAAAACATGTAAAATGGCATATGAAAAGTTTTTTCTCCAAACAATTATCTACAACTTTTAACTCATTCGCGTCATCCGTTGCGTCAACGCAACACCTACTTTGAGGTCACTTTTCTCGTTCATATCAAAAAAAATCTTTGTCAATCTTTTTTAGAGTCTTAATTTAAGATGTTTTGTATCAAACAGTTGCATGGTTTTTGAATTTAAATCAAAAACTAAAAAAATATGAGCTAAACTTTTAAGAAAAATCGCGTTTTTTTCATTCTCGTGCAAGATTTCTGTATGTATTTGTGTAGCACTTATACGTATTTTATTTTGGCTCTCCTGTAAAATTTTTATATGAAACCTGAAATTTTCATCGAAGAGAAAGTTGTTCACTTTTACCTAAAGAATAGGTCGTAGAAAAACTTTTTGTTCAAAACTCAATATTTCTAGGAGCGGCGTCGAATGAGTTAAGAATAAACATTACACCTATTTCATACAGAACTATGACTTTTAGTGCAATTCTGTATTCAAGAACACATAAATATCATATTTTATGCTGTTTTTAGATGAAAAATCGATTTTTTTCTATGAAAAGGTATAAAGTGATGAAAAATTTGTTCAGTTGAATATTGGCTACAACTTTGTAGAACATACCAGGTACCTATCTCGTACAAAAAACAGAGTGTTTGAGCTTAAACAAATATCACTATTTTGTTCAATGAGCTTAAATTTGAAGGAAATCACATTATTTATGATTAGGACTCGAAAAAACATAAGTTTGAGACTGCCGCATTTTTTTTGATGCAAAATCGATTTTCAAAGACGTGATCAGTGGCGTTGAACGAAAGAAAGGTAACTACAACTAAGTATGCAGGTGAAACTGTGATAGGCTCTGATACGTAAAAAATTATTGAACTTCAACTCGTATCTGTATCTATACAAAATTTACTACCAGACTGAAACTTACTTACCTCATAAGATTCGTAAGGAAGAGTAAGTGACTGCTTATTTTGTTGCTTATTTTTCTATTCAAAGGGCAAAACTCTGAGGGAGATTCCTAATTTCATTTTTTTTAAATTATACTAATGATGTTTGACTTAGTCAATCCAACTCCTTCAGATAAATAAATTCAATAAAAAAAACGTTCATTTTCCCCGTAAATAAACATCAATATTTTATTCAATTTTTTTTTCTTAATTTCAGGGACTTAACATTCATATAGGATATATATTTTTTTTCATTACACATTTAACTGATACATTTATATACTTTTTTTTATTTTTTTTTGTTAAATAGTTCTTAGTTTTGCGTTTTCAGTGCAAGACAATATTCATTTGCTCAACATTTCATATTGAAAATAATACAGGAAAATTACGATTTTGTCTCAGAAAAAAAAGCACACGGTAATATATTTTTATAATTTTTTCATATATTATGGTAGGTAGCTTTTCTCTTTTTTTTTATTTATTTTTATGATGTTTTTATGTGTTCCTTTGAAAGATGAATGTTACTTTTTTTTTACTGATATAAGTATTTTTTTAATAGACATTTAATTATATATTTATTGTAATTTTTTTCTTAAAATTAAGTTTGTTTTCTTTGAAAGTCAATCCTTCATTGAAATTTCAATGAAGAGGACTGATCTTCCAAAAAAAATTATTATTGTCTTCACAGCAGACTTTACTGGATTTTTTTTCCTTAAATCTAAGCGATTAATTGTTGCAAGAATCATAATAATTAATTTTTTCTTAATATTTTTTTTTCAATAATTGATTTAACAAGGGAAATTATTTTACAATTTTTCGATGGGATTTAAATTTTAAGCTAATTTTTTTTTTAAATGAAATTGAAAAGAAAAAGTAATTTGATGTGATATTAATTCTTTTGTAATTTGATATGGCGATTCTAATGAGTTCGCTTGAATATATGTTTTTTTTTAAATTATATATGAAAAGCACTTAAATATGTGTTAATATGATAAGATTTTACACGAAATCTATGTGTAAAATATCATAAATTGATTTACTTTGGAAGCCCTTTGTGATAATTGTTGTTTGATTTTCACATTATATTAACACTAAGAGTTATTTTGATTATGTACAAAGTGGTTTTTGAAAAGAAAAATTTTCAAATTAAAATAAAATGTCATCCATTACTAGAAAGTTGTTTCCCATACTTGTACAATAAACTTTGCAACATTATATGACATGCAACAGTGTTGCACGCAATTTTTCATGTTGCTTATTTATTGTTTGGAAGTGACGGAAGTCATTCTTAGTAATGGAAGTTTGTCACAATTGCACGCTGACCCGCCCTGTCCTTGACTACAAAAAACTAAACAAACCCCATTCCAATCTGGTGTCGATGATGACATAAATGAAGATCCTGCGTAGTCTTGTTTAGAACTTGGTGTTGAAATGACTGGAGATGATCCATCAATTCCATGGAAATCCATGCAAGGTGAACATCCTTTTAAATTAAATGTTAATTCAGCAAAACACTTTAATACAGTGCAAATTAAATTGAAATCTGGTTGTGACCTATTTTCATTTTTAATCAAAGTGACCGATGATGATGCGTTGCAATTGTTGCATGTTGCACCACCTAAACACACGAATTTAAAGGTAAATAATTAATTTGTCTGCGGTTGAATTATTTTGTACTTACCTAGGCCATTTACACAAAGTATTTCACAGAACTTTTCATCTAATTTTAAATGTAAATTCGATTCAGCTGCATTGGAATTACATTTTATGATGGAATCACAACCTGGTCCAGCCAAGTTCAAACTATATGGAAAAATTAAAATAATTTTAAATTGTTAGAAATCAATTTACATACAAAATTAAATTGAATTTTAAAATTAACTTAAAAATGTCTCCGTTGAATTAATCGCAATATCATTAGATTTCACCATGGGACCTACTGCCAGTTTTAAAGCACACAGTAGACCCTAGGTGGAAAATAACGCTATCACTTCCCATTATTTTTTAAATTTTTAATAATTTTCTACTATTAAAAGAAAGATGTTGCAATTGGATCACGCCAATACAACCAGTCACAGTCGATGTCATGGTAATCATGATTTTTACATTATTAAATAACATAATGATACCGACTACCCTGATTGTAATGGCAAGGATCTATCCAGTTTTTATCATAAATGTGAATTTTTTGCTTTAATTTTTCATTTTATAAATGAAATTTGCATTTAATGTCTTTACATCAAAATTTTAATTAATTTTACCGACGCTACTTTAACAAAATGTGAATTGCATTACGATCGCACACGCAAATTTCTTTCGGAAGTCAATGAAGAGAAAATATTTTTGAACGACCAAAGCTGAAAATTTTCTTCATGGTAAGTGGAAGGGTTTTTTTTCTTATGTGGAATTTAAATAAGTCAGTTCATTGAGCTTTAAGCTATCCATAAGCAAGTGAGATCTGAACAAAAATTTCGAGTAAAATTTTGATAACTTTGAAATTTAACAAAAGGAAAATTCTGGCCGTTTACGGTTAATCTGTTCGAGCTCAAAAAAGTAATTCTTGTAATTTGAAAAAAATGAATTTACTCATTTTTTTTCTAAAATTTCAGAAAATCGTATTAAATTTTCCAAAATCATGTCAAAAGGACTGTTTAAGACAGGGACCAATTAAGAAATTTTCCGTTAGTTTGGCAAAATTTATCAATAAAGTTCAAATTTTGCCTGCTGATACAATTCAATCATTATAAAATTCATAACATAAGAGGTGTCTATCTAGTTTTCTCCTCATTGTCTCCTCGTAAATTCGTCCCTCGTTTAAGCTCTAATTAAAAAGGGTCCAGATCCGCATAATTTATAGCTGCAATATGTAAACTGGTAAAAGCAGAATTTTTATCCCTTTGAGGACCAAAATTGCGAAAATTTTCATATTTTTAAATATTTCAATGGTTTTTTGACTCTTTGAATTCAAATTTTGACTGTTGCAATGTAAAAAAATGCTCTTGAAGCTGAAATTCAGTTAAAACTCAAAAACATTAAGGTTGAATTTCACAAATCACCTCCGAGAACTCAGTGAGCTACAATTTTTTTATAAAGAACCTTTAAAATTATCATTTTATTCAGAAAGTATTTATTGAAAAAAAAATTAAATTTTTGAAAATCAACTTTTAACCGTCTGGAAATTAATTTTTCTATCAGTGCTATTTTTTTATCAAAAGGGTTTGTAAAGTCTTTTCATGCTATAACCAGGCATATTTATTTTCTAGGCTAAACCAAATATCCAATGAAAATATATTTTAGAATATTTTTAACGGAAATTCCTTGAATTTTAGTAATTAGAGGCATTGTACTTACAATAAAACGTTAAAGACTTAAAAGAAAAGTTCCGATTATGAAATTAAAGAACAAACCGAGTTTTACTTGAAATTTTCTAGTCCTTAAAGAGATAATTTCACAGTCATAATTCAAATTAAATTTGATCGATTTGAAAAAATAAAATTTTGATATTTTTAGTATCATAATCACACAAAATTAAAATTTAATGTAATTTTAAAAAATTTTATGTTTAATTTTTGAAAAACGGACTTTTCCAAAAAATATTTAATTTTGAATAAATTATCAATTTGTGGATTTTTAAAATCAAGACAGTTAAAAACCTAAAATTTAGTGATGAAAATCAAAAAAAAATTATATATTAAAACATTTAATAGAATTTTTTTAATTTTTAAAGAAATTGAATTTTTAAGCACTTAATTTATTGTCATATAATTTTTACTTTTTATTTAACAATCTTTTCTCATATACATCAATTTTTCATATTTTTTCACTGACACCCATTTTCAGGCTTTATAATTATTCCAAATTGTTAATTTTTTCCATTTTTCCTTATAATTCATCTTTTTATATTAATAATTCACTGATTAATTTAATAATAAATTTAATTTTTCCAATTTTCTTAATTTTTCAAATAAAATAATTGAAGAAAATTTGAATTTTTAAGACAAAAATTAACATTTCCACAGGAGTAAAACTTTTACTCACCTACACAGGTCTTGACACACAGAAATCCAATTTAATACTATGCTTGTCCTTTTGCCAGTATCCTTTTTTTCCTCTGGCACATCGACAGTCTTGCGTTGATGCTGTTGATGACCCCATTCCACAACACCAGATTCCACCACATGCGCATTAATAAAACAAATCAGAACCAATCCGCTTACAAGGGATGAAAATTTCTATGTACCAAAATATACCAGAAGGAAATGTGTGTGTATATGTTAAATTTTTTATTATTATATTTAATATTTCTTGGCACAGGAAAATTTTGATACTTTGATATTAAATTGTATATAATGATGAAGGCGTGGGCTTTTATTCAATTAGCGAAGGTTCCCACGCAACCAGAAAAATAAATGGAAACGTTAATTTTTTCTCATTTTATGTGATGAAAGAAATAAAATGCGCAATTTTGGGATCTTTTAAGGAATTAAATGGCTAGCTATAGAAAAATGTGACCAGTAATCGTGAAATGGATGCGCTTTTCATTTTCAACAGGAAATCAAACAAAAAAATTGGAAAAGCTTTCAAATCGTAATTGAACTACTTTTTATTTTAATCAATAATTTGGCGCAAAATGTCCCAATTTAAGTAAATTCAACACAAAAAGGCCATTAAATTGTAGTAAAATGAGTTTGACGACCCTTCTTCTATGATTTTTTTATCATCTAAATCCCATCAATGTAATGTAAAGTTATAAATTTTATATTAGAAAAGTTTTACATTGTATGCAAAACTTATTTGAACATATCTAATGGAAATTTAATAGTGCTGATAGTTTCAAAATCTATTTTTGGCATCAAATGTATATTTTTTTGCATAATTTCCGTTTATGAAAGCTTCCTTTTCGAGTTAAATTGAATAAAAATACTGCCATTTATTGTCAGAGTACATTGTAAAAAAAAAGAGTAAAAAATCAATATCGACCATACGGTGCCAGAAATTGTTTCTTTGTACAATTCAGACATTACCCATACTCCAGAATTTTAATGGAAATTGAAAATAGGACTCAGATTATTATTGATTTTAATATTATTTGTCATGATTAATTGCCAGTTATCAATTAAATTAAAGTATTTATTAACTGAATTTAAATTTTTACCTTTGAATTTAATTTCATGAGTAAAATCCTCGATTTAATGGCAGAAAAAATGAACAAAATTAAACTCTCAACGTTCCAATGAAAACTAATCAAATTCATCATTAATTTTCTATGATAATAAAAATAATAATCACATTTTCCACTTCATGTAAAAAAAGAGATAAAAGTAAAACGTAAGAGATAAGCACAAAAAAAAGTAACATGCTAATTTATTTAATTTAATAATAAAATGAGCAAAAAATTAATCAGTGGAGTGGGATAATGTTGATAGACTGCGAAATTTAACATGAAGCTATGAGGCAAACGCAAAATGATGTGATAATAAATAAATTTTCTTATCTATGTATAGTACATACACGCTGTGGTATACATGCGAAAAGTTTGTGTATGTGTATGGAAATTATAAATTATTATTTCATTAACCCATTAAGTGCTAAATGACGATTTACTTTAAAAAGTATTGGTTGAAAACGTCCCACCCGCTGTCTTTCTCGTAGGCTATACGAGCAAAATATTTATTTTTTTTTTCAATTTTGTAAATAAATGCGTTTAAAATTTACCATTTAGTCGCTCCAGGTAAGCGCCAGGTAGAAGAGCCCGCTTGCCGCATACATCCTGGTACATTGCGGATATAAAGGCTTCGTACCTGATGTCTGAATTATGATTAATTTTTTACAGACCCAAATTTTCAGCTTTGTATTGAAATTTTTGTAAGAAAAAATCATAGAAGAACCTTTTGATCAACATTTCAAAAGAAGGCCATTAATGGGTTAAAGGAAAAAAAATACTGTGAAAGTTAATGGATGAGATTAGTGCTGTTTACAACTTTTAGCACTTAAAAATGTTTATTTATTTTGGTAAAATTGTTGATAAAGAAAACTGATTAGTGGAAAGTACAGATTAATTTAATTAAAGAGGTTAAATGATGTTAAGTTTATGGTAACGCTTAGGCTATGATAAGGTTTGACTTTAATTACATAAAATAACTCTGCTCGTTTCAACAATCAAAGTGGAATAGTTCTACTATGAATAAAAACTGAAAAATTGAACCATATTACACTGTAAGTCGAATACGTTCCGCAAACCACCTCGGAAACAGACAGAACTCACCAAAGTTGCATTAATATCCCTGTTACCATTGATTAACCAATACAATGAGGGACGAATAATAATAAGCTACAAAACATATGATAAATAAATAATAATCTGATATTCGCTGACTTCAAATTATTGGCCAAGAATCACAACGAGACAATCAAGAGCTTCAAAGTTAATATACACAAAGTGACATTAACCCAGATAAGGCGGCATACTTTTCGAGATTTTTAAAAAACTTCAATTTTGAAATATAAAATTATTTTGTTCTTGTAAATTTTTATGTTAATTTCATAAAAAACATTCTTAAGAACCATTTTGGACAGTTTCCGGCACTGTTCATTTGTCAAAAGTATGATTTTAAACGAATTTAAGTCAAACTTGCTTGACCTTCTGGAAGGACTGTAGCCTAATCTGGGTTAATGCTCAAGAGACTCACGAAAAAGTATAAAATTTCGTCTTCAATGGCCTATTCCGGAGTTATTGGACTGTTAACCAAAAACAGGTACATACAGCTCTGCATATTTGAATACGACCGTTTAACTCCTTCCGACTTACAAGGTACAGAAGCAATGGAGAAGCTAAATTTTGATTGAAAATGATTTTTTTTTATATTTTATACATATTTTAACCTAATTTTTACTCTTTTTTCGACTTTTTGCAAAGTTCGAAAAATATTTTTAGAAAAAAATTGACTCTTTGAGTCTATTTTTACCAAACTGAACTTATCAATTTATGAAAAAATCATTTTATATAAAGAAGAGAGTGGAAATAAAACTGAAAACTATAAAAACTCATTTAAATTTCTGATGTTCGGTCAAGGAAAGAATAGTTGCAAAAAATATTGCTTATTCTAGATATTAAACTTTCTTTAAAATCAACTTTAAAATAAACATAAAGAAAAAGATGATTTTAATCAATTTTGTATTATTATTTGCTTATGAATATAGAAATCTGGTTGAAACTATAACAGAAGATCAAACAATCAATTATTTACTTTCTGATAAAGCAAACATCAATCGAATTTACCTTTTAAGCACACTGGAACTTCTCTTATTTCCTATTCTTTCAATTCAATAAGATTCGACATCTAAATAAATTTAAATTAACTTAAAATGATGGATTAGTGTACTTAAAAATAGAATGAAGTCCTCAAAATTAATTTTAGTTTTCATTAAATCGAGCATGAATCAAGTCAAAAAATATTTTAATAATTCCATCTAACATTTTAAGGACAAATTCTAAATTAAATTCTCAAATCAAAACATAAATCCTTTCACATTCTTCATGTAAAATTAACGTAAGGTTAAGAAAACAATAAAAAATATAACAATTTTCATTACAAACACATGTTCACAAAAGAAAATATTAATAGTACAAATTTTGTTACGTCAATCATCGTTATTATTTAATTTATCCTTCAAATCAGACCATTTTTATGTTCAAAACAAAATATTTAACAAGATGACGCAAATTTGGTAGCAAGTGTGATTAATGTGTTTGTTCTCTAGTCTAAAATGACATCAAATATATGAATGCTGATGATCGACATATTTGAAATTTCCATATAGAAAATAAGGAAAAAAAAATTCGATTTTATTTATTAATTTATCTAAAAATCATGATGTTGATTTTCCTGGGGCGAGATAAATGAAGTAAAATTAACAAACTTGTATTTTTTTCACTTACTTACACGAACAACAATGTCATAAAAAATTTAAACAACAAGCAAATTTTAAGAGATAAGACAGCTATACTCGTTTTTATGGTGTAATATTAAATTAAATGTCCTCTTGTTCCCGCTTACTGAAGGAAAAAGGCGACATTTTCGGTATGATACTACTTTTGTGTCAGAGGAGGTTAATGTGCAAAAAAAAAGTAGAAAAAAAACTAATTTTATAGCTACGCTTACAGTTTTTTTGTTTACTTGTATATTGATGTGATATTGTATTAAACATAAAAGGTATGTGCTTTTCTTCTTCTTTACTTCTTAATGCATTTACGTAAATGAAAATAGCGAGGGGCAAGATTTTCAAAATATTGGAAGTTCTCAATGAATTCCAAAAATCACATCATTTTCCGATGTAAAATTTAGAAAATAGAAAAATAGAAAAAACCTTGCGACTGACCGATTTTTGAGTTTATTTTCAAGTTCTTTGAACTTTTACATCGATTTGCGATTTGAAAGTCCTCATCTAGATATTTTTAAGCATTAAAATCAAAAAGGTGAGAATTTTCTGATGCGATTTAAGTATTTAAACTCTTCTGTAGCTTTGTTAGAATAAAAGTTATGACCATTTTTTGAAAAACGAGAGTTTTAGCCAAAAAGTCGAGATTTTTCATGATTTTTTTGTAGTAATGCGAGAAAAAGTTAAAAATTATACAATTTTTTATAACTTTGCCAAATAAACTATCGATCTTTTTCGTAAATTCATTAGTTTTTGACCAAAATTCAAATTTTCTTTGAAAAATCAATTAAAATTGTTTAACCGACCTCTTTGAACAAATTTCATACCATTAAACTAAAAATACTTGTAACTTTTGATCTACAAAAGATACAAAAGTGGTTAGATACTTAAAACAGGTTAGAAAAATCTCAACTTTCCAATAAAAAAATAAAAAATTCAAAAAAAATTATAAATTGTATACTTTTTTGATGAAACATGATGCAAAGCCCTCAATAACACGAAATTCCTTAAAATGGTCAGTCGCAAAGTTTTTTGTATGGGGACCCCCAAATTTTATTTTTTTATCCGTTTTAGAAGCAAATTTTACATCGGAAAATGATGTGATTTTTGGAATTCATTAAGATCTTCCAATATTTTGAAAATCTTGCCCCTCGCTAATGAAAAGATGAAAATAAGTTTTTTTTTTCTTTTGAAAATATGTCTTGAAATTCAGAAGAAGATCGATAAACAGTTTTAACATTTTTTGTACGAGACATAAAACAGATTTTTGTACAGGGTGATGAATGAGGAAATTTTAGTGCTAAAACCTCATCTGAAATGAAATTCTAGTACAAGAAATGTCACTCAATTAAAATTTTAGTAGAAGAAACGTCATTCAATTGAAATTTTAGTACAATAAACGGCACTCAATTGAAATTTTAGTATAAGAAATGTCACTCAATTCAAATTTTAGCACAAGAAACGTGACTCAATTGAAATTTTAGTACAAGAAACGTCACTCAATTGAAATTTTAGTACAAGAAACGTCACTCTAATGAAATTTAAGTACGAAAACGTCACTCAATTGAAATTTTACTATAAGAAATGTCACTCAATTCAAATTTTAGTAAAAGAAACGTCACTCAATTGAAATTTTAGTACAATAAACGTCACTCAATTGAAATTTTAGTACAATAAACGTCACTCAATTGAAATTTTAGTAGGAAAAACGTCACTTAATTGGTATTTTAGTACATTAAACGTCACTCAATTGAAATTTTAGTACAAGAAACGTCCCTAAATTGAAATTTTAGTACAAGAAACGTCACTCAATCGAAATTTTAGGCCAAGGAACGTCACTCAATCGAAATTTTAGTACAAGAAACGTCCCTCAATTGACATTTTAGGCCAAGGAACGTCACTCAATTGAAAATTTAGTACAAGAAATGTCACTCAATTGAAATTTTAGTTCAAGAAACGTCACTCAATTGAAATTTTAGTACAAGAAACGTCACTCAATTGAAATTTTATAGCAAGAAACGTCACTCAATTGAAATTTTAGTACAAGAAACGTCACTCAATTGGAATTTTAGTACAAGAAACGTCACTCAATTGAAATTTTAGTGCAAGAAACGTCACTCAATTGAAATTTTAGTGCAAGAAACGTCACTCAATTGGAATTTTAGTACAAGAAATGTCACTCAATTGAAATTTTAGTTCAAGAAACGTCACTCAATTGAAATTTTAGTACTAGAAACGTCACTCAATTGAAATTTTAGTACAAGAAATGTCACTCAATTGAAATTTTAGTTCAAGAAACGTCACTCAATTGAAATTTTATTTTTTCATCGGTTTTAGGAGCGAATTTTACATCGGAAAAAGATGTGATTTTTGGAATTCATTAAGATCTTCCAATATTTTGAAAATCTTGCCCCTCGCTAATGAAAAGATGAAAATAAGTTTTTTTTTTCTTTTGAAAATATGTCTTGAAATTCAGAAGAAGATCGATAAACAGTTTTAACATTTTTTGTACGAGACATAAAACAGATTTTTGTACAGGGTGATGAATGAGGAAATTTTAGTGCTAAAACCTCATCTGAAATGAAATTCTAGTACAAGAAATGTCACTCAATTAAAATTTTAGTAGAAGAAACGTCATTCAATTGAAATTTTAGTACAATAAACGGCACTCAATTGAAATTTTAGTATAAGAAATGTCACTCAATTCAAATTTTAGCACAAGAAACGTGACTCAATTGAAATTTTAGTACAAGAAACGTCACTCAATTGAAATTTTAGTACAAGAAACGTCACTCTAATGAAATTTAAGTACGAAAACGTCACTCAATTGAAATTTTACTATAAGAAATGTCACTCAATTCAAATTTTAGTAAAAGAAACGTCACTCAATTGAAATTTTAGTACAATAAACGTCACTCAATTGAAATTTTAGTACAATAAACGTCACTCAATTGAAATTTTAGTAGGAAAAACGTCACTTAATTGGTATTTTAGTACATTAAACGTCACTCAATTGAAATTTTAGTACAAGAAACGTCCCTAAATTGAAATTTTAGTACAAGAAACGTCACTCAATCGAAATTTTAGGCCAAGGAACGTCACTCAATCGAAATTTTAGTACAAGAAACGTCCCTCAATTGACATTTTAGGCCAAGGAACGTCACTCAATTGAAAATTTAGTACAAGAAATGTCACTCAATTGAAATTTTAGTTCAAGAAACGTCACTCAATTGAAATTTTAGTACAAGAAACGTCACTCAATTGAAATTTTATAGCAAGAAACGTCACTCAATTGAAATTTTAGTACAAGAAACGTCACTCAATTGGAATTTTAGTACAAGAAACGTCACTCAATTGAAATTTTAGTGCAAGAAACGTCACTCAATTGAAATTTTAGTGCAAGAAACGTCACTCAATTGGAATTTTAGTACAAGAAATGTCACTCAATTGAAATTTTAGTTCAAGAAACGTCACTCAATTGAAATTTTAGTACTAGAAACGTCACTCAATTGAAATTTTAGTACAAGAAATGTCACTCAATTGAAATTTTAGTTCAAGAAACGTCACTCAATTGAAATTTTAGTTCAAGAAACGTCACTCAATTGAAATTTTAGTACAAGAAACGTCACTAAATTCAAATTTTAGTGCGAAAAACGTCACTGAATTCAAATTTTAGTACAATAAACGTCACTCAATTGAAATTTTAGCATGAAAAATGTCACTGAATTCAAATTTTAGTACAATAAACGTCACTCAATTTTGAAATTTTAGTATAAGAAATGTCACTCAATTCAAATTTTAGTACAAGAAACGTCCCTCAATTGAAATTTTAGTATAAGAAACGTCACTCAATTGAAATTTTAGTACGAAAAACGTCACTAAATTCAAATTTTAGTACAATAAACGGCACTTAATTGAAATTTTAGTATAAGAAATGTCACTCAATTGAAAATTTGAGACAAAATACTTACCGTGACTTTATATAGATAAATTCTTAACTTAGCGTAGCTTAAACCTTCCTATATATGCATACACCTCGTACAAGTTTTAACTAGTACTAAATTTTATGTTGTGTGGACGGTTATTGCTTGTCGAATTTAAAGTTCTATACTTTAAAATAATAGTTTATGTTTATCTAAGTTTTAAATCACACAGAACGTGCTTTAACTTAAATAGTAAATCTTTATTTTAAAAAGTCACCCTGTGTGCCATAATATTTGTTTAAACATAAATAAAAACATGTTATAACAAACCAAAATGCATACAAAATATAGAATTTGTACATTAAAAAAAAACTAAGCATCATCACGATAGCAAACGAAGAAACATATATTTTACTCAAAATTTCACCCACACACCACCCACTTACCCATTTTCTCTAGTCTCATAGCAATCCTAAATAATAAAAATAATAATAGTAATAAATAAAAAGAATCAAGAATAAAACATAAAAAGTTTGTCTAAACTCCGCCCACAAGAATATGGCTGATTTGAATTGATGACGTCAGAGAGAAAAGTTTTGTATCCCGTTCAAATTCACACACACACGAATATTTTTGGGGAGATGAAAGCTTTTTCCATGATAATGCGCGCTTTGATTGTGTAAGTGTGTATTCTTCACATATTACCGTTCAAATCTGTTTTTGGGAAAAATTTCATCTTGGGCACAATAATTTTATAGTTTGATTTTCATTCTGTTTCTGGTGTCACAAGCTCATAGCTGGTGAGGTCGTCAGGCAGTTTGCTTGTTTTACAATTTAAATTCCAATATATATTTAAAAAGAAGAGAAAATTATATAGATTTAATTTTATCCGTCCTAGGATAAAATAAAAGTTGTTAAATTAATCAAAAATTTTATTGAAATCTATTTTTAAAAGTGAATCTCGTTAATCTCGGAGAGCTTTAAACCTGAAAATTCCTTATTTTATTGAAAAATATTAAAAAGTATAAAAAAATTAAAGTGTTACATAATCATTAAAATCTAAAGAAAAAAGTGTTACATAAACAAACTACGATATACATTACATACGTACATACACACACACATATAGACACGTACTATAGTGGAAAAATAGTTGAAGGTCATTTTAACGAAATCCCTTAAGAGAACTTAATAAATACAAGGAACCCAAATTATAGGTTGGTTTTTTCAAATTAATTACCCTAAAATTTACATTTTCTTAATTTTCATTTTCAATTCAATCAAAATAAACTTGGTTTCACAAAATGGCGTCTTAATTTTTATCAATTCTTTATTTTCTATTTCCAGGAATTTAAATTAGAAAAAAAAACTAAATTTTAATCAAAAAAATGACATCGATCAACCCAGATAAGTACAAGCTGTCTGACAAGACGAAAAATCTTACTGCTCAAGGTAAGGATTCACTTTTTTCTACTGAAATTGCTAAGAAATTGAACTTTTTACAATGAAAATCGCATTAAATTGAAAAATTTCCTCAAAACCAATCTAAAAAGCAATTTCCTTTCAAAACTGGCTAAAATTTTAAGGAATCTTGCCAAAAAAAACAACAAAGAAAAAATATTCCTTAAAGCATGCGCCATTCAATTTTCTTTTTAAATTTTTCTTTTTAAACCTGAGAAATTATTTCAATGAGCATTCCTTTAAAAAATATATTTTTTTTTGCAATTCAAAGAATTCCGAGATTTTTCAAAGACAAACAGACAAAAAACGATGAATGCCAAGATGAATAAAATATTTTTTTATCATAGAAATGGGGTAACAGCGTTGAATTACATTTGTAATGATAAATAAGTGAAAAACATATTCAGGTCATTTTTTTGTTCTTTCATGACTAATGAAAAAAAAGCTAATGAGTGTCACTTTTTTAAATGAAACTTGATGAAAACAGGACTTAACACAAAAAATTCTTTCATTCTATTTAAATTGTACTCGAAACAAAGATTTTTAGATGAATCACGATGAAAAAAAACATGAATTTCATTGTTTTAAGAGACAATTGCTCACTTTTCTTTATTCTTATTAGCCATCATCGTACCAAGTTCCAAAGCCGTCTGATATTACAAAAGCCCCATTATTTCGACTGCGAAAACATTGAAAATCGTCTTTTGTGACGTGTCTTCAAGAAAAATTGCGTCACTGTAAGATGACTTGTTAAATGTGACATTTAATCATAATTTTACGATACTTTTCATTCATAAAAATCTGAAATAGAGAAATTTATACGATATTTATTCTATCTGATTACCTTCATTTACTCACATTTTTACTCACTCATTTCATATCCAACGTATGAGCAATAACAAAAGACTTACTTTTACTTACTATAATTCAAAAGTCACAATTAATCCAGTCATTCATTCATAAAAATTGTTTGTTCCGACACATCTGTATGATTTTTTTGTACCCTCAACATCTCCTTTATTTAGCATTGACGTCTGTGAACTCCACAATTCATCATTTCCGTTTACTACAGAATTTTAATATATTTCTGTTTGTATCTGTTTTGTATGATGCGTGGTTTGTTGTATTTTTTTTTATTGTTATATTGGATATAAAAAAAATAATAGTAAAAAAAATCCGTAGATCTTGTTATTACATTACGAGAGATGATGTCTCTTCTTTTACTTTGAAAATGTTTTCGTTTATGTTAAGATGAATTTTTGATATCATGAGTAAAATTTTTTTCCAGAAAATGTAACACATTGATATTGAAATTTCAAAAGTACGTGATTGTATTTTCATTTGACATTACAGATAATGTGTACTATGAAATTCGGTATTAATTACTATTATGAGTGATATTGATTGCATAACTTTATAAAAAGTAGCTAAATCACTCGTGATGAAGGTTCATCCTCAAATCATGTTTCATTGATTTGCTTTTTACTTAAAAATACATTTTAAAAGCAAAATTACTCTTAGAAAATGAAAAATGCATGAAAATTCGCTGTAAATTAGAAGACGTATAATTAATTGCATACTTCATGGGTTATTTTAAAATCAAGTTTGATTTTTTAATGAAACTAAGGTTTTATTCAGACCTAAAAAGTTACGTAAAAAACTAGTAGGCACCTCACCTTTCAATTTTGTTGCATTGAAAAGAAAATATTCAATAAAATATAAATCCCAAAAGTATGCAATGTGCATAGCATTTAATGCATTTCAATTAAATTGAGCACTCTAAAGCACTTTTTTTACTTAAAAAATGTCATAAAATGTCTCTTAAAATTTAAACGACACTCATCTTAATCTCGCTTTTTTTTATATAATAGTCTTAATCTCTCTTTTTGACATTCCTTCATCCTCTTACTCCAATTTCAACGTAATTCATATATGATAAAAATCCTCAATTAGCAATCATTCATTTGATTCATATTATTATTTATTTATTTAATATAAACACTTTGATACACAACTCACAGCAGGATTCTACTTGAATCTCCTACTCTTATTAGACACTTTTCTGAATGATTCTTGAGAGACAGAGAGAGAGAGAATTTATTAAAAGCAAGTGTCTGTAATCGTAGTATTAATAAGTAGAGGGAATGAAAGCCACCCTTTTTATTATTATTAATTTTGTATGTTTTAAACGTGTAACATGTTGTAATATGTTACAATACACAGCAAAATAAAACCCGTATTTAATCGTATTAAAGAAATACACACAGAAACAGAGATGATATTTAACTTTCCCTCTTTATACGTTTTTAATTTAAGGATTCTTGTGTTGTACTAAATCTTTATGTTAAATATTTGTGATGGAATTGTCATGAATTACGTAACGCTTAAATTTGATCATATACAATTTAATGATCTTTAGTGGCTGAAATACCCCATGAATGAATTTTATAAGAAAAATATTTCATTGAATTCACTTCTATTTGCAGTAAAAAGTGAATGACATACTTTTTACAATGTTCTAGTCTACTCCCTTAAATGTATGCAATGTTTAACATCAATTCCAGGTCTTAACCAAGGCATGTGTAACAAATTGTTATAAATTAATATCAGAAACAGACTGTTTCTCCAATAAAATCTTGAATTTAATGAAAGATTTCCAATAATTTTCGTTTTAGGTGAAATTTCAATTTTAATATAACCCTGAAAGTATGCAATGAACATTCAATTATAGTGCAAAACACCTAAAATTTGGGTTTTTTTCTATGAATATCCAGAAAAAAATGTAAATTTTAATAAAAACTTTACTTTGATATGATATTCCTTGACGTCAATTTATACGTCAAATGAGAAAAATATAAGAAATTATGATAAATGTGATAATAATTTTCTAACTTAAATCCATTTAGAACCAGGAAAAGAACAGAAATATGTCATTTTTTTCAGGATTTATTATGTAACATACTTAAATCCTACTCAAAGATTTATTTACAAAACAAATTTTTCTCCATTTAACTTCCATTTCACAAAAGTAATTTTACAGAATAAGAATAAATAAAAAGAACAAACATTTTATTATCACTTTACATTATCATATCATTTTATTGTTAAAATAATAAAGTCAACAAAAAACCATAAATCTAAAATTAAATCTTATTCACGTCACCTGCAGAAACACTTTTGTACAAATAATCTGAGGACACACACACAAACACACACACACACACTCACATTAAGGATGTTATTTATTGTTTATGACATCATAATCTGTATTTTAATGGAGTAGAGAAAAAATACAGATTTTTAAGGTTGTTTTAAGTCATCTTTTAATATGAAAATTTTGTTCAAAGCCACATAAAATTTCCTAATTGGTCATTATAATTTAATCTGAAACTATAATTTTAGTTCTTATGATCTAATTTAACCACTAAATTGTTGTTTTTATTTAATTTAATTATTATTTTCATTTCAAGAGGAGACCAGATTTATTAATAATAATTTTATTGTTGAAACGTCCCTATCTCACATGTTTCATGGAAGAATTCAAATAATTCAATTGAGTTTTCTATCAAAGGAATTCTGAATATCCTAACAAAACAAGAGAAAGAGAATTGAAAAGGAAATTGAAGAGGGGTTGAATAAAATGAAATTATTTTATATTATTTTTTAAATAAAAATCAGTCAACTGTAAAATGGCACCTATTATCTAATGTTTGATGATGCTCATGATGATGATGGTTTTGAAATGGATTTATTGACGTTGAGATATTATTAAAATAAAAAAAAGCACACACATTTGAAGGACACGATTATGGAAAAGAGGTAACCTTTGAGGTTCGTGTACTTTACATTGCTTTTATGAAAAAAGAAGAAAATATTTTGTAGATTCCAAGGAGTTTGTGAGTTAGTGTTTTTTTCAGAAATTGAAGCTAAAAAACTATTGGAAACTCTGAAAAGTGAACTAGTAAAAGTTGTTAAAGATGTCGAATCTATTTCTAGCATACTTAACTTTGAGTTCATTGAGAAAATGTCATTTTCCACACGTTTCCCAATCAATTCCCTCTATTTCTTCACAAAATTCAAGTCGTCCACACACAAATCGTGTTCAAGTAGCTCCACATGAAAATGCACCGCCTTGCTCATCTCAATCAATACAAAGACCAAGAGTTAATATCCGTAATCGTGAGAATGTTGCACCAGTCCGCCCCACTACAAACAGACGCCTAGCTGAAACAGAGAAAGGGTTACCACATCGTAGCAATGCTAGACAAAATTTAAAGAAACGAAAACATTCTTAGCCATCTGATGGAATTGACTCTTCTAATTCTTCTGAGGTTTTAAGATTCATCAAAAATTTGTCAAATAGATTTGTTCAAGATTCAGAAGCAAGAACCAGTAACACAGACTACAGGAGCTATGTTGAATTGCCTTAATAACTATCTAAATAATATCTAATTCATTATCTAAATAAATCTAAACAATATCTAATCAATCAAAAAATGATTTTATTGAATCAATCCCTTCAAATATTTCCAAATTTAATTAAATTCAAATTGGAATTGAGCTCGTGTCTTTCATTCAAGATTACGTTCAACATTTTTTTACCCAGAAAATCAGAATAAACGATCAAAATTTATAGCCTCATCTTTCTTTTAATTTAAAATCATCAAGCATATGCTCCTTTTATTCATTAAAATAATTTCAAAACTATGCTAACGATGAAACTGAAAAAAGAAATGCTCAAGAAAATATGATAAAAGCAGTTAAACAAATTAAAATGTTTTTTTTTCTACTTTAATGGCCAATTACTTCACTTTCATTTAACAATTTCATTTTATGGTTCAAAAATGTGTGTAGGTAATTGTCGAAATTACGAAAAAATGGAATTTAATTAAAATATTCTTTTATTGGAGCTCAAATGAGGGAAAAATATTAAATTTGATAAAAAAAACCCAATGAATTAAGACCAAATTTAAGTTTTCGGATAAAAAACAGCGAGGTTGTTTTAAATTAATTAAAATAAAACCTTAAGTGTTGTACCTGATCCACATTTAAACTTTAAGAAAACATACCACAAAAATACAAATACAACAAAAAAATCAGGTTACTCCTCATCAAACCACAAAAACACCCTTTGTTTATTGATATAAGAGAATATAAATTTAAATAAAAAACGTAAAATGTAGAAATAAGAAGACAATAAAAACAGAAAGTAAGAGAAAATTCAATTTCCATTTGTCACTTTTTAATCCAATAAAATCCAGTGAGATTTTCATAACAGACATTTTATAGACAATTTATTAGCTTTGCATTTTTTTTTTATTTGTTATTTTTTGTGATTATCATATGAAAATGACGTTACTCTCCCCTATGAGTAAGGTTTTGTGGTGTATTTGAATCTACAATGTTCATTGTTAAAAAAAGCAGATAATAGATCTATTTATAACAAGACCTAGATTTCGTTTCAAGGAAAATAGAGCGGGATGTGAGTTAAAAGAAATTGGTGATAGTTTTCAATTTAAAATACGGAAGCTTTAGAAACAACGTGAGAGTAATTAGAGGTTTCAAGGATTTGGAAAGGAATTGTGACACCATTTAAGGCCTGATAAGAAAATGTCAGTTGGACTTACGAAAGAGAGAGACCTTTTGATGTTAACCAACAATTCCATTTGCTAATATTTTTCTCTCAGTTTTTGTACCTGGTTCGTTTTCTATTCTTTTTACATGATCATTGTTTAATCCTCATCCTATTTGATGATATTTGGATTTTAGAGCTGTTTTGCTTCAGGTACAACGTTTCGTGATTCCTGAAAGCTTTTCACGAAAATATCAGCTGAACTTCACTTCTGTTTCATATGGGTTAACCTCTTATTAGATCCAGTATTTTAGAAATACATATCTATTAATATTTCAATGAAAATGCAATTTTATCCATAAAACCGTGTTGAAATTTCCTGCCAATTAAGAGTAAATCCTCCGCATTGAAAGGCTTCGTCTTATATTAATTTCCCTTGAATCTAATTATCTTTTGATACATAGTGAATAAATTTTAGAGTCGGGATTCCTAGGAAAAACTGTCAAAATTTTGAAATCACTAATTTTGAGTCCTTTTCCAGGTTCTTCAGTCAAATTCGTAAGACAATAAGACTTAAAATTTTTGTGATTGCGATATTTTCTTCGAAATAATAGTGGAAATTAAACTTTCAATGGAAATTTTTGAAAGGCATCGCCTTAAAAATGTATAGGACCTTTTTCAATTCGTAGGATATTTCAACACGGTTGTAAAACACATTTTTATCAAAAAATAATCAATAGAAACACATAAATCATCGTCTAATCCTTAAAAAATGGTTTTCCAACAAGAGAAAAAAAATCATTTTATCTCTTTACTTCTATATCAAGTCTATAAAAGCAGATAAAATCCATAAAATAACAATATTGATTTGATATCATAATAATCAAAATCCATTCTATTTTTGTATCATTTCAGATTTACTACCACACGTGATTGAGAAAGCAGATCCCCAAACAAAGGAATTCCTGTTAAAAGTTGCCGAAATTTTAATGGACTACGTTGTTGTCCAAAATGATCGCAAAGAAAAAGTTCTAGATTTTAAACATCCCGAAGATATGGAAAAATTATTGGACTTGGATTTGCCCCTCGATCCAGTGAGTTTACAACAACTAGTTGTTGATTGTGCAACCACATTGAAGTATCAAGTCAAAACAGGTAAGTCAAACACTCCCCCTCTTGAGACCTAACTTAAAATAAATATTAATATTAATAAACACCATTCAAAATTGTACCACAAATCATCATATAGATAAGAAAACCACCCTTTTTTCCTTCTCTTACTGATTTCTTATCATTGTCATATTTTTTGTATGTGAAAGTGAACGTGAAACGTGTAATTGAATACAAAAAGATGTTTTATGTCAACAAACTCACAACAAAAATTACATTAAAACTTATCTAAACGTGATTTTGATGACACTTTCCATCTTTTTTTTTAATGCTAAATTGCATTCAATTTAACATCAACAGATTTTTGCCGTACTATGAAAAGTTGCCTTATCTCACAAACATACACATCGAAAAAGGGTGACAAATTTTGTAAAACCAACAGATTGTGGCTGTGATTCAAATTGAATTGATATGCAAATCGGGTGTTGTTTAAATTTGCTTTGATTGATAAAAAATTTATCATTGAATGCCAAAAAATAATAATAAAAAATATGATAATTAAAATAAAATCCAACTTTTCAATTCAATTTTAAAGAGGTGTAATCAACAATGTAATTCAATATTAAATGTAAAAAAAAAAAGCCCCTCAAGTCATTTGAAATTTTTGATTGTATCATATTAATGACTATTATTGTGTGTATTTATCTGCTAATTTTTGAGGGGTTGGATTAATCTAATCTTGTACACGTGACCGGTAAATATATGGGAATAAAAATTTGAACTTCAATTTAAATGAATCAAATTTCAGTGCATGTCAACTGCTTTTTATAATATTAATTTTGGACAGACTCTGAAATAGTCCTGAAATCGCATTTATATTCAAGGAATTTAATGTGGAATCAATGAAAAACTATTCAATTGAATATTTTTGTTTTTTTTTCGGTATGAATTGTGGCTAAATTACATCACTCAATGAATGTCTTCATTCAAGGAAAAAATGACTTTTCTATGTAATATCCGGTCTGGTGTTTTCTTGCATTTAATATGAGAAACAGAGGAAATTGTGTGAAAAAAAGTGTGATACAAACTGAGATAAGATATGAAAGAATTGGATCAAGTTACAGTTTTTGATGATAAAAAGTACGATTTATGATATTTGAGGATTTTGAATTCAGAATGACGTTAACTGTCAAAAGAAGTCATTTTTTGTACATTTTTAAAAAAATTCCTGTTATGTTATTACATTGGTTAAGGTAAAATCCATGAATTTTGAGTCTCTAACGCAGCTAGACATAGTCAGTGACAAAATAAGAGGAAAAATCGATACAAATCGTCCTGCTAAAGGGCCACGTCTTATCTGAACTGAATCTCTGTTGAATCAATTCAAATTTAAGCTCTGTTGAAGAAATGTCAAAAGCTTCCTTAAACGCCTTGCGAGCAAATTTCATAGAATGGATTTTACTTTTTCTCTAATTTGTGTACGTGACAGTTATAAAGCCTAAACAACATAAAATTGATATTGCTCTTTAAAAAATTATGATCAGCAAAGTTCCTCATCTGAAAAGAAAATCATCCTCATCTCATTGAAAAGGAGAGATCCAAAATTTGACATGAGATTTCACTCTTAAAAGGATTAATGTCTACTTTAAAATACTTATTTTCGCCATTTCATAACAAACATTTCAATTAAACAAAAAAAAAATAAATACAAAACAGAGCAATTTTCTTTTTATTTCACAAAAGGTCGTCTAAATGCATTTTCCATTCAAAAAGTGCTTTAAATTCAACATACTCTGAAAATACACAAATGGACACCCTCATATTTGGTGATTATTCCTTTAAGTTTAAGTAAGATATGGGGAGACGTTCAGTCAGATAGAAAATAACAGCAGATTTTGATCAGAGCAGATGTGATTGTCAGTTTAAATGTTGACGTCTCTTATTTTATTCCAATTTTTTCCTTGTCTCACTTTAAAGGATCATTAAAAATCATTTAAGGTTCATGATTTAAGGGAGAATTCTCATTCATTTTCTTCATATAACTGATTTTCTGTTAGTTTCATTAACATTTGATGTCAGTTACAGCTAGAAGAGTGCTTAGAATATGATTCATAAAAAAATTACGATGATTATTACTATTAAAGGAATATTATTGATATAAATGTAAGATTTGAAATGAAAATGTAATGTCTCTTTGATAAGAGAAAAGAGAATGATGATGGCGACATAAGCTTTAAAAGAGGAAGACAATCCTATGATAGATAGACATTCCCTTCCTCTTTTTATCATCATTTTATCTGGATATAAAGTGAATATAAACACATAAAACGTCAAAATATGTTTTCTATATTTTTTTTGGCTTTGAATTATTTTGAGTGTATCTTGATAAGATGAATGAGAGTAGTAGCTGAGAAAATCCATGGGATTATTCCAGGACATTTACTCTACAAATAATAAATTGAAACATTCAATATGAGTGTATATGAAAAATCTATTATAAGGGTGGTTTGCTTGTCTTATTTCATTTATTAGATCATTTATTTGAGTTAAATTAAGGAGTTTATTATCATTCATTTACTTTTTTAACTGAATCCTTAAAATCTCCTAATTAATTACAAATTTTCCAGGTCATCCTTATTTCTTCAACCAACTCTCATGTGGTTTGGATATCATTTCAATGGCCGGTGAATGGCTCACTGCAACTGCCAACACCAACATGTTCACTTATGAAATTGCCCCAGTTTTCATTCTCATGGAAAATGTCGTAATGACTCATATGCGTAAAATCATTGGCTGGGATTGTGGTGACTCAATTTTCGCACCAGGTGGTTCCATCTCAAATTTGTACGCATTTTTGGCGGCACGTCACAAGATGTTCCCAATGTACAAGGAAAAGGGACCCAAATGTTTGCCTGGTGAATTGTGCATGTTCACCTCAGATCAATGCCATTACTCGGTCAAGTCATGTGCTGCTGTCTGTGGACTTGGCACAGATAATTGTATCATGGTGCCATCTGATGAAACTGGTAAAATGATTGTATCAGAATTGGATCGACTAATTGCTGAGCAAAAAGCAAAAGGACATATTCCATTTTTTGTTAATGCAACTGCGGGAACTACGGTTTTAGGTAAATTTTTTAAATTTTACTTGTTTTTAAGATAATGAAAAGAGATAAAATGACATCACTTTTCAATTACACAGGTGCATTTGATCCCATCAATGAGATTGCTGATGTCTGTGAAAAATATGGTTGTTGGTTGCACATTGATGTAAGTTCGATTCAAATTTTAATCTGTCATGCAAATAAACATTGACATGTCTTTTGATTTATATTCAGGCTGCATGGGGTGGCGGTCTATTGTTATCACAAAAATATCGACATCCAAGACTTGATGGTGTTGAAAGGTAAGAATCATTGTCATTTTTTTTTGTTTTTTCATTTGAATTTTCATGATTAAATTTCTACTTGACCTGTTTCTTTTTTTTTACTAATTTTATATTTTTTATGGTCGAAAAATCCTCCCCTTTCTCCCAAAATTGTATTTTTTTCAATTTAAAATGAAAATAGTTTCACGTTTCACTTTAAAGACATTTAAGTTAAAAGCGAGAATTGACTTTCATTATGACTTTAAACCCTCACATCCAAACAATTAAGTGTCTGGAATGTTGTAATTTAAAATTAATAGTCATTGTTTGTTACTGACATGAAATAAGTAACTTTTTCCTTTATACAATACGTGATCAGGTCATAAAATACACACGTTGCCACTCATATTTAAAGAAAAAAAAATATTAGAGAGGGTCATATTTTCAATAAAAAAATTTAAGATGAATGAACTTTTAGATGACAATTCATCATTTTGGAGACGTCAATTTTTTTAAATTTCGCCATTTAGGGAAATTTCGCTATTTTGAAAATTTCCTCTATTATGGAAAATTCAGCCACCGGTGGTTTTTTCGCCATTGGGGACTTTTTTCGTGTTTTACAACTTTTTAGGTGTTTGGCGACTTTTTTCGTCATTGACGACTTTTTTCATGATTGCCAACTGCTTTCGTCATTGTCGATTTTTTATTGTCATTGGTCACGTTTTTAGCGACTTTTTTAATCATTGGCGACATTTATTGATGATTATATGGACGATTCCACGACGTAAAATATACTGACATAAAATTCAAACTGATTTTTATGAAATAATTTTTATATAGCTGCATAGAAAACACATTTAATTTTAAGGATATATAATTTTTTTTTTATTTTTTTTAGTATATTGAAGTTTAAAATGTGTTCAAATATGCCCCTCCGACATTTCTATGAAAAATGGCCAATTTTCGTCATTTTAAATTTTATTATTTGAGTGCAATATTTTGTTAAAATTTATATTTTAATGATTGAAAACGATACGTTACAGAATTATCTTTCAGGAAAATAATCAACATTAATAAATTTTAATTGTTATTTCATCTAAGCTATCAAAAGAAATCTACCTAAGTTGTCTTCGTATTCAGAGTAACAAAAACATGAAAAAGTTTAACTTTTCCAAAATTTTTCTTCTACGGACCGAATTTTTTTAATATATTTTCTTTAAGAATGTATATATCTAAATAACTGCGTACTTAGAATTTTTAATTTTTTAGCATAAACTGATTAAAATTACAACTAAAGTTTGTATTCAGCGTAACAAAATTCATACTTTTAGTCAAAACTCGGTACAAAACTAAAAAATAAACATGGCAGCTGTTATTCATACATTAAAATTTTCGTAAAAATATGATTTTTTAAATTTAACTCTAATTTTCGATTTTTCGGTAAAAATTATATTTGAATGATTGAATCTGAAAGTAGAAGAGTTAATTATTGAAGTAAAAATAATTTTAGCTGTAAATTTTTGCTTATAAACAGAAAAAATCGGCAAAAAATTTCAATAATCATGTAAATCTGAAAAATTGTTGTATTCAGAGTAACGGTAAAAAACCTCAATATCTTTTTAGTAAATGTATAAAAATATTTACCATCTGTTTTTTATGCTAGAACACTTCTAAACCTTCTAGAAAAATATAACTTTTCTTGGATAATTTTCAAGAATTCGCAGAAAAATCGATATTTCGTATTGAAAAAAAATCAGTTTAAGCAATTTTGTATTCAGTAGTAACGAACGATTTGTCTAATAAATGACATTTAAATGATAAAAAATAAAAGTGTTAGTGTTTTATCACATAGAAAACCTATTCTAGTTTGGTTTCTAATAATTTATTTTTTAAAAAAAATTTAGTTTCAATGAGTTTTTTAAGCAAGTAAGTCATTTTTTGTATTCAGCGTAACGGTGGAATCTTCCATATATTTTTTTACAATAATGTTTCAATTAGCCGTAACTAAAAGTAAAAAATGGACAAATGGACGTCACGATTGCACAGAAAATGAGCGAAAAATAATTTCATTTTTATAATGATGAAAAAAATTTAATTGAAAATTTTAAAAATTTAAACCAATTGACCCTCCCTAATGAATTGTGATAACAACATTGCACAATATAGCAATACCCGATTGTCTGCAGAAGATTAATGACTACCACTGGAATTTAATTTTAACTTTTTCAACACACAACACATATTTATAATTTTTTTTTGTTATCATTATTATTAATACAAAATTAAATAAAAAAACTTTTGAAAAACAACATTACAAAAAAAAAATTAATTTAATGTTATAAATTTTGATGAGAAAGCTTTTCATTAAGTTCTGTGTGTGTGTGTGTGTGCTTGTCCTGTAAGTGTTTTGACGTAATGAAATCACGTCCATAAAAAATTCATTTCAATATTTTGACTTTGATTGATAAATTATTTTTCCATCATTTTGATGTTTTGCATCTCAATCTGTTATTAATTGAATTAAATTAAATTGAATATGAAACAAAAATATTTTATCAATTTGATTCCAATTTTCCTTCAATTTTGACATGAAAATAGGAATTTTTATCTAAAAATGCGGTAACATCTGTTCATTATTGATTATTTATGCAGTATTTTCATCGAATGAAGTATTAAAATTGGAAATTAAATAAAAATTAGCTTGATTTCCAGGATTACAATATGGCTAAGGCCTGTGGTAGCTCTATTGAGACGTTTTCAGGCCATTTTGAACTAATAGTGTTTTTTCTATTGATTAAAACTCATTTGAATATTCTTCCATTGAACTAAATTTTTAAAAATGGAAAAAAACTTCATCAATCTTATTTGTCACTCGGTTAAAATAATTGAGATGACATGCATTTCTCACAAATTTACATAATAAAATAATTTTGAAAATGAGAAAAGACCTTTTTTCATTACCATTATTTTAAGTAAGTGGGTAATAAACAACAAAAAATTATAATAAAACCACATCAATCAGCGTTGAAAGTATAAAAGAGGATTAACATGATTTTATTTTAAAACGCTTTTAAGAGAGGGCGAAACAATGTAAATCACTTAAAATACGTTCAAATTTTTTTTGGCTCAATTGAGGTATTATATGATGAAAAGCGGTTAACATCGATTTTCTGATTGAACTTGTTACTAGGATCTTTAGCTACCAAGATCCAAACTACTTTCATATTCAATACTCCTCATTTCTCGTAATGACTTGCCAAAATTTCATACGTGTTGATCCTATAAATGACGAAGATTCAAAATCATCCAACCATAACCCAATTGAAACAGACATTTATTCTTTTAAAGTTCCCTTACTTCAAATTCATTTTTTTCCTACTCACTCAAAGTATTTTAATCTCTAAATTGTATAATTAAAAGCCATTAAAAGGTGAATAAGAGAGCACTTTAAGCTAAAAAAAGTAAAATTACATCACACTTTAAAATAACATTTTAATCCTAACATTAACCAACATGCACCTGTGCCATCATTGATTTATTCTCATGATTTTCCCTTTAAAATTGTATTTTATTTATATTTTAAACTTTTATTATACTTTTTTTTTTAATTCAGGAGTAAACAATTACAAGGTCGTACATTCGTTTTTTGTTGTTTTGTTATAAATTTATTTGAAGGAGAAGAGCAAATAAAATTCAAATTATTTTCATTAAGACACATATTGTGCAATATTGTGATTCATTATTATTAAAAAAAAAAATAAAATAAAATAGAAGAAAAGGAAGGAAAAATATGTTAAAAAGGCAACTTTAACAATAAAAAAAATATTTTAATCAAAAAATAAACAACAAACACACACACACACACTTTGAACTGTGAGTTGATTGTTCAAAGAAGAAAAATACGGGAGCATGAATTGATTGATGGAATGCACAAATATTTTAATATTTAAATCCTACAAGGCAAATTATGTACTGTATTCTTCGAGTGAGTATAATTAGGGGAAGCAGATCTTTATTAGACAGGAACAGTTATTATTTTTAATCAACTTATGTCAATGAAAATTGTGACTAAAAACAATTTACATGAATAAGGGTTCCTGTCTAATTGTTGATAAAATACCAAGTCTATTGAAAATTAATCCCCCTTTTTTACTGCAAATGTGCACCATAATGTTTATAGACACAGATCATGGAAATTCCCATAAAAAACATACAAACATGAGTGCAACAATTGAAAACAGTCGTGTCTCTTTTTTTTTATTCTTTATTCTATTTTCTATGGAATAGTAATAATAAATAACAATAACAGTAGTGATACTTTGAAATTAAAGATAAGAATATGTAAACTTCAAGTGAATAACTAAGTGCATTCATACATTTTTCGTTGCAATGAATTGAGTTATAATGACAGTTCATTTTGTATAGATACATATACAGAAACTTTATAAATTGTGTATGTTAACAGGGATTATAAGCTCTCTGAGTTTCATATAATTATTTAGAATAGTTTCAAAGCCTATAAAATCATACAAAAGTTCATAAATATCTACAGTCTTATCTTCAGATTTAGCGCTTAAAATAAATTTAATTCAGAAAGGTTTTTATAAAATTAGTTTATATTTATTTGTAAACTGACCATCATTTTGCGTATTGGTGCAAAATTAATAAACAAAAGAGCTAGTAAGGCACCGGCAAGTTTTACCACAGGGCGAGGTAAGAACGAGATACTTTAGGCAACTTGACACTCGTAAACGACCCAGCTGAAAGAGCAGTAAAAACCATAGGTGGCTTCAATGATTTTGATAAACATGAAAAAGAAAAAAATGCCAACAACATCTAAGTAAAGTCTAGCCAATTAATAAATGTAGTAATCTCAATCTCTACCGTTTGAATTGCTAAGCCCCGCGTAATTATAAAAAGATCATTCAACTAGAGCTTTTGATACAGTTCTGAGTTCATCTAGAAACTAAGCGAAGTTCAAAGATCAACTAGAAGTTAAAAAAATATTAGGAAATGGAAGAAAAAATGAAAAAATTTGATAGAGATACCCTCGAATGTAAACGGATTCAGAAAAATATTAGATGAAGCAAGAAGTGAGAACACTTTTGAGTATAATAGTGTTTAGAGCCCGAAATGTAGGCCTTTAAAGTAATAAATATTAGAAACTTTTATCTTGAGAAAGAAATAAACAAAATTATTATTATTCCTCTCTCTGTTATAGGTGTTTAGAGTGAGCTTTCTTTAAAACTATGTCTTTAATTTGACTGATCTGCTCAGTAGTTGAAGAGTATTTTGAATTAGCTATGGCCTTATGCGCAGAAAGCGTATTTATCTGATCTAATTATTAAATTTATATTCAAGAGGGAACATGTAATTGCGTTTGACCTCTTTGTTTCACTAAAAAAGCTATTTTCAAACAGCTCATAAAAAAATAATCAATCTGATCTAATTATATTGTCTTTAGCTCTTTCATTGACCTTTTTGCCTGATATTTTTGTAAGATATGTCCAATTTACCTATGTTCATATTTTGAACGACATTGCTTACAAAATAAAGAACAAAAATTTATTGACCATTATCAAACCCTTCCGGAAAGCACATTTTCTGTCCTATTTAAACCAGCATATCAAAACACGCATAGCAAAAATGTCATCCTATTTTAATATTAAACTGAATAAACACACTCCTTTTTGATAAGAACCTGATGCTCATATTGTGACGATATATTTGTCAAGGGTGAAGAAAATCCAGATTTAAATACTGTTCAAACACATAAACAATATTAAAATGATAAAGTATTCGGGTAAACTGTTGTTACAATTTATTTGTATGTAAGTGTTAAAAACTCCTTTGGGGATTTCCTCTCTTAAATTTCCTGTTCATCAAATTGATTCACTGTGGGTTACAATTTATTGAATTAATTAATTATTTATCATTTTATTGCTAATAAACGTGAGAAAATCATTTAAATTAAATTAATATACCTTATCTTTTACTTACAGAGCACAATCCGTCACTTGGAATCCTCACAAGCTAATGGGAGCCCTATTGCAGTGTTCTACAATTCATTTCAAGGAAGAAGTGAGTAAAATTGCTGCAAGGAAATTTATGTCACTCCATTATTGTTAAATTTAATATGACATACAAAATAACATTTTTTTTTCATCTTTAATTAAAAAATTCCATTCTTTAAATTCCACCCTCATTTTAACATACTTAGATAAATTTTGATGATTTTCATTGCAACGCTGTTGCATACATGGAAAATTTTTGTTTTCCTTTTCAAGTTACTTGTACAATTCAATTTAATCATAAATGTTTTTTAGGGACTCTTATTGAGTTGTAACCAAATGTCAGCTGAATATTTATTCATGACTGATAAATTGTATGATATCAGATACGATACTGGTGATAAGGTGATTCAATGTGGTCGACACAATGACATTTTCAAGCTTTGGCTTCAATGGCGATCAAAGGTATTAAATTAAATTTTTTTAATTAAAACAAAAATCATTTAACGTCATTTTTTTAAATTAAACAGGGCCAAAGCGGTTTTGAGCAACACATGAACCATTTAATGGAATTGGCTGAATACCAAGTTAAGCGTATCAAGGAACAAAGTGATAAATTCTATTTGATATTGGAACCTGAATGTGTCAATGTCTCATTTTGGTATATCCCTAAACGGCTTCGTGGCGTCCCTCATTCACCTTCAAAGGAGAAGGAACTTGCAAAGGTAATTTTGTGGTAATTAACAATTTTATTAAATTTACTCGAAATATTTCCTCACAGATTTGTCCAATTATAAAATCACGCATGATGGAACAAGGCACCATTATGGTGGGATACCAGCCCGATGATAGACGTCCTAATTTCTTCAGATCAATTATTTCGTCAGCTGCAGTACACAAAGAAGATGTTGATTACATGCTAAATGAAATTGATCGATTAGGATGTGATTTGTAAATTAACAATTAATTTTTAACATTTAAAGTATACATTTAAAAATGCTATTTAAAAGTAGAATCGATAACTATAAATCCAGAAAAAAATCACAATAAACCAAAGAGACGTAGAAAAATATACAGTAAATAATCCCACAAAACTAACATGAAAAAAAAACGAAAATTTAGTGTTAAATTTAAATAAATATAACAAAAAAATAAATGAGTTAGAAGTTATATATTTTAATGAAAATAAAAAAAAATATAAATATATTGAAGAAACTGCCCTATGAAAGGTCAATATGCAAAATCTTAAATAAAAAAGGAAAGAATCTAGGAAATGTATAAAACTTAAATGAGCGAGAGGTAGTAAAATTATAGTTAAAAAAAATAGTTGAAAAAATGTTTATTGTAAAGTTAAAGTTTAAAAAAGTCTAATTAAAATAATAAAAAAAAAACAACCAAAGAGTATCGATTTTCGATGACATATCATTGGTATTTAATTTTTTTCTTAATCATTTAAATTTGTTATTAAATTAAATATTTTAATGATTGTTGATTTTTTCTTTAACGAATGAATATTTTATTAGAAAATAACTAATATTTTTATCAAAATCATATCAAATAAAATGAAATTATTTTGAAATTGTTATCAAATTGCTTAAATTTCAATTCATTAATGATCAGGGACGGATTTGCAAGGGGGGAAGGGGGGTCTGGTATTAATATTTCATTATGTGTTTTAATTTACTTATATACACATATACCCCGCCTCATATCCCTTCGATAAAAGAAAAATTCTTAATCCGTCCCTGAAAATGAAATATTATAACTAGCGCCATCTATGAAGTCTTGTGACAAACCAAAAACGAATAACTTTCTTTTATTTATTCCAGGAAACTCCATAGAATAAAATTAATTTACGTTTCTTTCTACAGAAATAAATACGGAAAATTCGACTTTAAAAATTTTGTATGTGAAAGTCTTAAACGTCAAAATAAATTTCATTCTATTGACTTTACTAGATAAAAACTTACAAAAACGTGAAATTTGAGTGCAAAAAAATTAATTAATTTATTTATAAGAAACTGTTGATATGAAGCTGATTCAACTTCAAAATTAGTTCAATTATCAAAGAAAAGGGTAACTATTATCAAAAATGACAGTTTCCCCTCCCCCATTCATTTGAAACAATTTTGTAAGTTGAATCAGCCTTAAATTTATAAAAATTTATTATCATCAATTTATTCGTTATTTTAATGAATTTGAATATTTTATCAAAAAATAATAATTTATTAAATTAAATTATATTTAAAAAAAAAATATTCAAAGATTGGCCTGCCTAATTGTCAATTGTAACTATTAGAAAGAAAAAAAGTATATAAATATGAAAAAAAGTTGTAAATTGTTGAAAAAAATATTTCATACATTTATTAAAAAAAAACTATTATTGTTTGTTTCTGTCTTATTACCTTTAAATGTTATTTAAATGAATTATATTTTAACAAAAAAATCGCAATATCTTCAATTTAACAAATAAAAATATTAACTAAATGTAAAAATCTTTAAAAAAAAAATACAAAAGAAAATATAAATGCTGTTCAATGTGCCCTTCTACAAATATCTGATTAAAGTTAAATCATTGTAAAAGTGATTTTTGAAATGTGATGAGGTTCCTACACTCAAAATTAAACTGATGAAAAGAGCCCATTACTGTAAAATCTCTTATGCAATATCAAATGACGTGAAATCATTTTAAGCTCTCATTTATGATTAAAAAACTGTTTCTTTTCCTGTTTAAATTTAACCAGTCTATGTGTATTCTTTGCAATAATATAGAAAATAGTAATTGAAGAACATATTGATAGAAAATATTTTAACAGCTTCATTTTAAACCGTTTTTGATTTACTTTGAATTTTATCAATTTTAAATATGAATAAACGCGAAATTAGGATGATAAGCAAACATAAAGACTATATGATATACAAGAGAAAAAAAACACTAAAATGATAGAAAATTAATAAAAAATATATTTACTGAACCAGTTAAAAAAATACCAGAAAATGCTTTTGAAAAATTAGTGTTCATGCTTTAAATATAAAAATTCAAACAAGAAAAGTCCTTTGATTTTCGTTCAAATTATTTCATTTTAAATGAATTTTTCGATATTTAACCACCAAAATTAAAGTCTGATATTAGGTCAGAAATAAAATTATGTGTAAATTTTAACAATAATTACTAGACAATAAAATCGCAGTTTTCCAAAAAAATATTAAAATGATATGCGACTAGTTGTAGAAATTGAAAATGAATGACTTTAAACTGTATATTAATAGAAGTCATTTATTAAAATTTATTTATTTAGTTTTTTTAAAAGCTTTTAATTTTTTATTAAGAATATGTTCAAAAACAATTATTTAAATGAAAATATTTGTTTATTTCAAAAAAATATTATATGAAAAAAGAGAAAATATATATACAATAAAAAAACATATACTTAAAATTAAAAATCGAAATAATTAAATTTAAGACAAAAAAAAAATATAAAAAAACTGTTTTGAAAGTTCTGAAAAGGAATATAAAAAAATATGTAGCTGGGAATTGTGCAATCATATTGTCTGATCGTGTCAGTGAAAATTGAAATGAAAAAGATGATTAAAAGAAAATGAAGATTATAAAAAACAAAAAAAAATAATATTAAATGTTAAATGTGTTGTTAAAATGACTAAAAAAATATATCTACATATGTATGAAAATAAAAGGAAATGTTAAAAAAATGGTATTGAAAATACTACAAGAAATGGTTTAAAAAAAATAATAAAATGGCGAATATATTTAACAGAAGGACAATTGTGAGTGTATTTTTATTGATATATTAGATAAAAAAACGCGTCCACCTCAGACCGAAGCCCTATTGATATATTAAAGTTATATCTGATTTCAAAAGAATAGTTAAGAGTGTGAAAATTGCACTCATACCTTGATCATTATACACATTGAAAGAAAGATACAAGTAAAAAAAACCACTGAACACTAAAATTCTGTCAGAATTCAATGAAGCCTTAGAGGACCTAGTCCATATTCTAGAATTGTTAAGATATTTCATTTGACAAGTGAATATTTTGAAAATATGTGCTGAGAAATTGAATTTCATTGTTGTTATTCCTGCCTATAATATTTACCGTTATTTTAAAAATGGGTATTATAAAATGACAAAAAATTAAACTTTTCCTTCAATTTTTAAAATTAAAACTGAGTGTCAAAAAATTACAACGTTTTAATATGATGAAAAAAAAGAAAACATTAAAATTGGATCTACTCAATCAAACAGATTATATTTTTTGTTGAATGGAATAAAACAAATTTTCTATATGTGAATACTGTGCGAATACCTATAAAATATGATGGCGACAAAAAATCACACAAGAGACACAAACGAAAACAGCAGATAAAAACTCTTGTTTTTGCGTCCTCCAAACACAACTAAGAACACTTAATTACTGTAAAAAAACAAAAAGTCAGTCAGTTAGTTCGTACTTTGTTCTAAAATTTTGATATTCCATCAGCTTACAAAAAGTGAAACAGAAATGTGGCATTTTAAAAAGAGAGAAAAGTGCAAGACCCAACAAAAATTTGTTACATTGATTTACAATGGTGAGATGTACATAAAATTTCTTGGATCGAAACTACTTCAACGACGAAATTTTCGACAGAAAAGTACAATTATCAAAATGCAGCAGGAAACAATTCGTTTGGTGATCTGGCGACATTCGTCCTGCACTATTTATCACTTCCCCATTCCAACGCAGATGTTGAACGAATATTAAGTCGAATGAATTTGATCAAAAATCGTTTGAATAACCGAATATCGATTAAAACACTCAAGACAATTTCACAACTTAACAAAATAAAACCGATGTGTTTGCCTTGAGAAATCCCGGCTTTCATTCAGCTCCTTTTAGAGGAAAATTTAGCTCCATACAAAAATGAGAATTGATCACCCTGTAACTGATAAACCTTTTCCGTCCAATAAACTTATTTAAAACTAACTAATCTACAAAGGTACTTCAGTTCCAGAGCACTGTTCCAGAGTGACAAGTATCGACATTATAAATAATTTCTATATCGCGTCATTACAAATAAAGTTTGAGTTACTACTTTTCAGAACTTCACAGTTAAATAAAATCAATATTTTATTGAACTTTTTGGAGCGATAGACCATACCTTACTAGATAGACATAAATGTGCTATATTTTATTTTACTTTGTGATTTTTCTATCTCGAATTAAAGTAATATAAGTTTGAGCACTCAAATACATTTTGTTAAACTTGAAACCTGAAATAAAGTGCAGTATTGCATCTGGTCAACAATTTCCTGATAAAGTTCAAACGATGCTCCGGAAAAAAATTCACACTTACCTTTAATATTGTTTTAAATAAATATTTAACGGATATCACCAGAAAATCGCAAGATATATTTTTTTTATTATTTTATATTTAAAAAGATGATAGTAATAATAATACATTGTTTAACATTATTTTAATCATTTTCTTTAACATTAATGAAACATTTGATTCTGTAGCATATACAAAACAATTTTAATTATAAAGATTATATTCTTTTTTATTTAATTTCATTTAATTTATATATTCAGACATAGTTTGGATATGTTTTGTTAATTTATTTTTATGTAGCTCATTATTTATTAGATTTTTAAATTGAATACAATTATTGCTGTGTTATTTTAGACATACAATACATTTCATTTAATATTATTTTCATATATTTTAATTTTTTTTTTTTTTTTGAGTTCCATTTTATTATTAGTTGTACCTATAAGAATATTTTATTTTATTTTCTTATCAATTATCATTTGCATTTCATAAAATTATGTTTTTTGGTTAACTTTATGTTTTTATACTTAAAAATTCTACATCTTATAACTATTATTTACGAATTTGGGAAATGGAACGACCATTTTTGATTTACTTTTGAGCAGTTCTTGTCATTTTATTTCAATTTTGGAAACTTCTTTACACTTCATTACATTTTTTATTATTTAACACGATAAATTTTCATTTTAATACTTTTTTGTACGATTTCTCTTATTATTTTATGTCATAAATTTACCATACACTGCATTTACTTGTGGGATTCATAGGTGAGCCCAACGGACAATTGTACGCCTCTGCAAAATCCTTTGAATTCGATAAAGGTCCAATTACTCTTATGATTCCGGGAGAGTGAACTGAAGAACGTATTTTGGTTAATGCATCTTCAGGTCTCATTGATCCACACCAGATTTGGGCGTAATTAAGGAAAAATAATTGATCATGTGTTAAATTTAATCCAGGTAATCTCGCTTCAGGACCATGTTTATCAACCCATTTACGATATGCCTATGAAAATGTTAAACTTAAATTAATTGAGAGTTTGAACTGAAAACGAAGGTAAATTACTCGAAATGCTTGTTTCAATCCACCATTGTCAGCAATATTTTCACCTTGAGTCATCCTCCCATTCATATACAAACCCACTTCATCAATTTTATATCGTGAATATTGATCGATGATACATTGAGCTCGCTCACGAAATGCTTTGATTGTTGCGTTATTCCACCATTGCATCATATTTCCATCTTTGTCGAATTGGCGACCTAATTTTCATTTCAATTGTCGAAATTAATGGTCATCGCCTAAATGATAATGAAAAATGTGATTACCTTTATCATCAAAACCATGAGTCACTTCATGTCCAATAACGACACCGATTCCACCATAATTGAGAGACTTCGGGAAATTTTGGCTGTAAAATAGTGGTTGTAAGATTCCAGCAGGGAAGACTGCAACAAGAAAATTTGAGTTATATTTAAAAATTAATTGCATTTAGAAGCACTCACCGATATCATTTTTATTTGGATTATAAAATGCATTTACAACTGCTGGCTCTGTGGCCCATTTATTTTTATCAACAGGTTTTCTTAGGAGTTGCATATTGCGATGAGCATCCCATCTCAGAATATTGAGGACATTATTCAAAAAATTATTTTCATCAATCGTTAACTGAAATAAAAATTGGATATAAATTTAATTCATTTTAAGAAAAAACTTAAATATTCTCACATTAACATATTCCTTTTCCAATTCCGGTGGATTTGTGAGTATCTCTGGGTATCCGATTCTCTCATTCATTGCATCAGCTTTTTCCTTAGCAACTGCCCTCGTTTCATCATCCATCCAATGAATATCAGCCAGCAGTTCATTGAACGCCTCACGAATATTATGAATCATTTCCAGCGCTGTCTCTTTACTCACTTGATTAAAGTTATCCCGGATAAAAAGTGCACCAACAGCCATTCCCAGTTTTTTATTAGTCCATTCAACACATTGCGACCATCGATGTCGTTCCGATTGAATTCCCAGTAAAATTTTCCTAAACTCAACACGTTCTCTCTGGTACTCGTCAATCATGTGAGTCATCATCGACATTGTTAATCGCCACAACAAATAATTATGAATTGTTCTCCTATCGGTTGTTTTAAGAATCTTCCCTAATGAAACCAAATATGGAAGTGCATAGACTACAACTGGTTCATCTCGTTTCAGTTTGATATCTCCCACTGTTTCCTGTAAATATTCACGCCAATCAATTTCCGGAACTTCCTTGGCCAGTTCGGTTAATGTTAGTTTACGATAAATCGCGCTTGTGTCATGACGATCAGCTTCTGGAGACGAGGCATTTGCTAGGCGAATCTCAAATTGAATGATATCATTCAGCTCCTTATAGGCGTCAGATGAGGCACCTAATAGCCTTGCAATTTGTGTCATATATCGATGATATGCCTTTAAATCACCTTCACTACTTGATTTTAGGTAATAATCACGTGATGGAAGCGCAAGAACAAGTTGATCAAGTTGCAGAATATTTGAAGATGAGTTTTTATCATCAGCTCCAACATAAAATTCAATTAAAACGGGTTCACTAAATTCACCACGCAATCGACCCATAAGCCATTCAATACTAAAGTTAGGTGCAGTCCAATTTTTCTCAATTACTGGCCAACCACCCAAATACTTCAATACATCCAGAAATGGTTGAATGCCTATCTTACGTATTTGTTCTGTAATAAAATAAAAGTAAATTGTAAAATAATTATTATCATTTCAAATGCATCCAACTTACGTAAGTCCATACAACTTTTATAAAACATTTTTGCTTTAATTGTTGCTTTGTTGTCATTTTCATCAAGTGGCTCTTCTAGAACTCCTTTCATTATGAAAAATGAACAAAGAGATGATGAATATTATTTTATAGGAAATTATGATTAGGTTACCTTTCAATATAACTTGTTGCTGATCAGCTAACACTTCAAAGGTACTAATTGAACTCCTATCTTCAGGTATTAAATGCTTTTTGTTCCACACCCCACATGCAAATTGGAAAAAGTCCTTACACGGATCTGCAGTTCGATCCATCGCTGATAAAAGGGATGATGCTTCATTTTTAATTTCAAATAATAAGAAAAAGGTGAGTTTTTTTTTTAAATAAAAATGTATTTCAATATGAACAAATTACCCGCTGTAACACAATCTTCCGTGAGACATATATTTGTGTTGTCATCTGAAATGGAAAGTTAGAACGTGATTACACGATTTGATAAAAAATTCACGATCTGAATGTTAATTTTTCCAAGATAAATGAGTTTCTTGGTCATTTATATTTTAGTTTTTGATCAAATTGGACTTAATTTTACATTGAGAGAGCAAAATGAAGACATTTTCTGTGATTTTTCAACTTGTATTGATAGTTGGTGTTCTAGCATCTGATGGATTCGGTAAGTGAACACCGTGTTGAAAATTCCAACGAATTAAAAAAAAGTTCCTACGAATTCTAGACGCTTTTGATAAATTTCCTGTAAAATTTTCATTTCCATCTAGTCCTTCGTTTTCCATAATTTTTTCGTAGAAATAATTGCTATCGCTATTCGCTCGTAAATGAAAAATATTCAATTTTAAGGGAGCTTTATTTAAGGCAGTGTCTTATCACGTTTGAAGATATGGACCTAAAAATCTGATCTAATTTGGACTCGTAAGAACTTTTTTTTTATGAGTAGGAATTCTCAACACGGTTAAGTGAACGAACAAAGAAAAATAAAATTGACACGATTTTGAAAAAAATATTTAGTGTCCCACGGTACTTGGGGTAAACCGTTTGAAAGGGATGAACATGCAAAAGTGGATAAGAAGGGAAATGAAAAATTTAAAAATAATAATGAATATTTGAGTCGTAATGATAATCCCGAAAATAAAACCAATATTATAGGAGCTCCAGTTCCATCAGCTAATTCGGCTCAAGAGCAGAATGAAATTAATGAAGTTGAGGATGTAGCGACGACAACAACGACGATAATTGAAGAGCCAATCACAACCACAACTACAACTACAACAACGACCTCAACTCAAAAGCCAACAACGACGACCTCAACTCAAAAGACGACAACGACCACGCAAGAGCCCTTAACGTTAGCGGCACCACCTTCAACAGAAGTCCCACCTAGCACAACCTCGGTTCCAAGTATTTTCGAAATTAATGAATCAAAGGCGAGTTTAGCTGAACCATCAGATATCGAAACGAACCCTCCAGAACCCAATTTTAACTTAAATTCCGCGGACCTAGCACTTTCCGAAACAACAAATCAATCTCAACAAGTACAATCAGAACAAGAAGCACCTAAAGCATGTGATTGCAATGGCTGTGGTTTGGGTAACAAAAATTGTAACGATACCAATTCCTGCGGCTGTGACAGTTGTGGTTCAAAAGGCTTGGTATTGAATTCATATAATCATGATGGAAATTTTACTATCAACGTTAATAACACAAATGTCAATAAATGTATAACAGGATGTGTTTAATGGTGCACTTACATAACGGTACGTTTTTCTTAATGGAATTATGAAAATAAAAATGTATTTTAATAAGGTAATTTCCTGTGCTTTTTTCATTGTAATGATGTTTAAGAGCAAAAGTGACTTACTTGAATTCTTTCCACATTGTAAATTTCCCGAAAAATACATGGTGAGGGCTCCAATTGCCGTTCCAAGAACTAAAATCGCTACAATTAACACAATTATCCTCGACCTAATATCTTTCACTTTGCAATAACATTGTTTCCTATCTTGTACACTATTGTGGGAAAATTTAACGATTTGTGGCACTGCCGAAACCCTTGTTCCACTTGATCCCCCAGTATAATTGACAATAATTGCTTGTTGTTCCTGCTGATCTGCATCTTGGCTATGCTGACTTTGTTGCATTGGCTGTAATAAAATATTTCCACTTCCTTCATTATTTTCATCCATAATTGTCATCATTTCTCTTGTAATTGTCCTTGGATCATCATCATCATCACAATACTTTGATTTTTGGCCAGATAAAACACCATTACTATGCATATAATTTGGATTTGTCGTACTTCTGATTAAAAGTCCATTATTATTGTTTTTTGAAGTTGCCGACACAGTGTTAGATTTACGTGGCACGTGTTTTATTACATCTTTATCATTGAATGTTCGTGTATTTGTGTGAGATGATGGTGAAGGCATTTTTTTATTTGTTTACTTGATTTAATTTTTTTGCATCACTTTTCATTCATCATTATTGATTATTTTTTTTTTTGAATTTATTCAATAAACATTCAATTAATTTTTTTTCTCTTATTGTTCATTAATCACTTGTTCTATTTGGTTGTCTTAAAATAACTTGTGTAATTTATTCAAATATGTCACGATATATAATGTCTACTCATTAAGAGATTTTTTTTTATTTCATTCACGGATAAAAATAGAATCCTATTTTATAAATATATAAATCAAAGTCTGAGATGGTGCACCTTTGATTCAATTTCAATGCAATTGATTTTTACCAACGACCTTATTAACGATTAATTGATTTCTAAATTATAAGAAGCCCCAAAACGTATGCAATCAGCCTTTTAGCATTATTTTGACATTAATCTGAAAATTTCTGCGGATCTGCGGTCAAAGTTTTCTAAAAAAGTGATAGAATTTGACGATAATAACTTTAAAAGCAGACGTATTAAAAAAAATTGTCCTCGGTCCATCAATCGAATACATGAAACCCAAAAAGACGTCGTAAGACCAAGACAGCTTTAATATGTTTATAATATAGCGTTGAATATCGTGGACTGAAAATTAATTTAATGAAGCGCTAATAAATCAGCGCTACGAATGTATTATATGTGTATTAATGAATTCACTGCATAAATTAAGGGGTCCCTGAGCTTGTTAAGTAGATCGTTGTTAAAATTAGTTTGAATTTTTTCAAATCTTATTTTTTAACTACTTCACCAGTAAAAATATCAAAGCAAACTCAATTTTCTTTGTCACTCATGTAATGTATTTTGATCTTGACCTATGAAAAAATTCCATTACACATTAAAGATGAAACTCGAAAAATTGCCTACGACTGAATCATAAGCATACTTTCTATTATCATTTTTATTCATAAAAATATGCAATTTATGTGTTCATGAACTTTATTATAAAAATAATAAAATTTTCAGTTTTTTTCTTTCTTATTTCAAATAATCTAATCAGTGACATGTCTTATTTACTTCTTTCACTTACTGAACTTTTTTAACATATTTAATAATAAAAACATGATATTCGCGTAATTTTTGCCGTTTCTTTCCTTTCAACTTCTACATAAAAATATTCTCGCATTTTATGTTCCGTTCTCGTCACAAAAAAAAACACCTCATAACAATAGAAGATAAATAAATAATACAAATAATAATAACAACAATAACATACATCAACAGAAAAAAAAGTAAATTCAATTTACTTTAAATTTTATTAAAAGTGATATCATGACATTTTTCACATCTTTATTTTATTATAAATCAAAATACGTGGTGTGTGATTTACACAACATACCACTTATTATTTTTTTTACTATTTTGATACTGTAGATTTTGAATAATGTGATTTTCTTTAATAAAATTATTAAAGTTTTTTTTTTGGTGTTTTTGTTAAATTATTACAATGTTTATAATCAAATGTAAATTTATCATGTTGCACTGTTAATGGCGGTACATTTTTTGTGTAAATTGTTGTTATTTTGATTTGTTTTATGGGTGAATCGACTTTGATAAGGAAAATAGTGTTAAAGGTTTTTGTTCATTTTTAATCATTACTTTTTAGGAGGTTTTTTCATTCAAAGATTAATATTAGGTCCATAAGCCATAGAGAGGGTCAAATTAACAAAATCAAATTAAATTTCATATTCTTAAACATCAATAAGGATTATGTCGATTTTTTTATGTCGAAAAAATCGTTCAGTAGTGGTTAAAACTTATGATAAGAGAAAAACATTGTGATATGACCGCTGTCACTATGAGCTTTAATTGCTTTCAATAATTGTAGAATGTTATTAAGAACGTTATGTCTCATGTTTAATAGAGGTGTTGTTATAATTTGTTCTAGTAATTGTAGTCAAAAGCCTGAAATCATACCCGTATTACTCTACAAATTTCATGCGCAACGATTTGTGTAACGGCAAAAAATGTAACTAACTGTACTGTTCTCTAATATACGGTTTCGTATGTGTAGTTCCAAAATTACAAATCCTTGCGCTGTATACTATACATGCATTTATATTGAAGTAAGATGGGTATGCTCAAATAAGAAAAAAATACGAAAGTGTCCCTGATTTTCAATTTTAATTTACTCAATCAGTGTTATACACGGGAAATGTAAAAGTTGCCGTACTACGGCAACTCTACGGCAACAATTACGGCAACTTTTTTTAAAAAAAATATTGATTATATTTCATGTATTTGAAAACAAATAATTTTTTTTTTACATTAGACACAATAATACTAATATTCAAAATGAGGAATAGACAATTTAAGTACTTGTTCAATGATGTTTTTAATTTAACATTTATTGCATTTCCAAATTATTTGAATATGAAATGAGAGTTGAAGTGTGTTTTTAATAAAATCTTCATGTAATTTAAAAAAATATTCATCATGCAAAATAAGTCTCTTCGAAAATGGATTGTACGTTGATATGTAAAATTCACATAAATAAAATATTACAAAAAAGAGAGACGTCAAGAAGAATAAGTTTGATGAAATCTCTCAGTTCCAACATTAATTTTGCCGACAAACAACAAAAGAAACAAGCAAAGTTGTTTAAATTATGAATTTAATCAAATATTTCAAAATGTAAGTGATTTTATGGAATATGAAAGTAATTAATCTGCCATTTGCACCATTTGGTTTTTCATCTCAAGAAAAGTCGAAATATGTTAAATCGTGAATTAATTTACCAATTATGAAAATTAAATTAACCAGTTTTTTTAAACACCCGAAACAACAAGTTCCAATTTTTTTTTCTTAGTTGCCGTCTATGGCAACAATTACGGCAACTTTTGATTTTGCCGTGTATTTAAAAAATTTTCATAACTTAAAGTATAAAATTTTTTTAATGTACCCTAGTTTATGTTCTCAGCTTCTTTACTAACGATCATTAAAGATTCTCATAAACTTTATCGTTCTAAGCATACTGATTATTGCGAGAGAGATTATGCAACTTGAATTCTGTGTTTTACTGATCGCTTATGGTTGACTATCGTTAGCCCTAGCCAATTCCCCGAAAAACACATGGCTTTCCATACCTATCGAAAAACAACCGATTCCACCTCAATTGATCATTCTCGTGTTGTGGCACTGATTGAATTGTGAAAGTTAACAGTATACACCAAGTAATAATAAAAGTTTTAAAAATTTATAATTTAATTTTAATAATTTTTAGAATTGTTTTTATACAAACACTCGAAGGTTTTTGATATCTCTTGAGCGGGAGCTAGTTTTGGTTCAACCTTTTTTTAATTGATTTTTTTAGGAGATCTTTTGAAAACTTTTTTATTTATCTTCGTCATTTTCTAAAAAAAAATGTTAATCATCATGATAATTAAGATGATTTTAAAGGTTTTTTTTCATCAAGTCCAAATTTAAGGACACTGTATTCTTTTTCTGTTCGAAAAAATATAATTCTAATGTATTCTCCTAATTAAAACAATTTTTGTTAAAATTAATGAAATTGACCCTCTCTAATGAAACGATTAGCTATATAGAAGGGCGATTTTATGTCTTTATTAATTTTTATCAACTTTAAATTTAAGATACTACTATTTACACAGTATTATCAATAACTGTTTCTCCCTATTGTTTGAAATTAAAATAACTTTAACGAAAATTACTTTACCGTAACCTCATGAAATGTCTCAGCAAAAAAAAACTTAAATCTTTGTATAGTAATCACTTCAAAATCTAAATCATTTACACAAATCGCAAATTTAATCAAACATCCAAAATAAAATAAATTAACAATACATATTTTATATTAATTCGGACACTTTGTTAAACTTGTCACATACAATCACAAGATAAAAAAAAACTACATATCTTTTCTCTAGTACTTAGTAATCAAATTAATTTATTTTATTATGATTATTATACTTTTCACATTCACACAATACAAAATTTGAATGAATATTTTTTACACACAAAAGAAGAGCCTTTTAAAATTTATTAATATTTCGTATTTGAAATTTTATCTCAGTGTTTCACTTGGCACGTCTAAACAAACAATAATACGAATTTTCAGTGAATTTTCCTGCAAAACTTATGTCTTTCGTATGTTTTCATACACAAACACAAATACATACACACACACACAGAGAAGTCCTGTCAGAATCGATCATATGTTTCTTATCAAAATATCCTTTTTTGTAAACCACTTGTTGCTGAAATGTCATTACTCAGGTGTTTTTGTATGAAATATCTTTTAAATTATCGGAAAATTTTGTTCAATGAATGACGTTTTTGAATAAATTACCCAAAAAATTTCAATTTTTAATGAATTTTCGAATTACAATTTTATTAATTTTCTTGATAAAATGTTTAAACTTCTTGTAAGTTAAATGTCAGAATAATCAAATTTTGGCATGCGCTTCCTTAGAACGATGTCATGCGCTTTTAATCCTTATTGAAATTAATTTTTATTTATTTTTATTTATTATTTTGTGTATATTTGATTAAAATCCATCGCTTTTCATTAAAATTCATCATTTTAATCCTTAAATTAATACTTTTACTTTAAAATATTTGAATTTACTACAATTTGAGGCACTTTTAGATTTTTTTCTTAATTTTTTTCCACTTAATATCACTTTTCAAGGAATTTTTTTGTTTAAAAATAATAATAATTAAAAGTCGAATAGTTGCTAACAATATTTAAATATTTTCCATTCAATAATTTACAATTTCACGATAAACTGTGAAACAATGATATGTATGTGTTTTTTTTCACTTTTAAATTGATTTCAGTTCTTGTTTTCTCGGTGAATTGTGATAGTGTGTCCTTGTTGTTAAATAATGTTTAACATACTAACAATGTGTTACAAAAAAAAATCTATGTATGACTTTTCACGCGTATGGTCAACGTTCAAAAATAAAAAAAAAATGAAATAGAATGAAAATTGTTCAATGTTGACGATTGAGCGGTTCGAAGAGAACTAACGGATGAATAAATAAATTTGAGATCCTAATCACACAACTGATATGATTAACGATGAAATTCTCATGTGTGTGATAAAATTTCTTGAACATCTGATTGAGATGATTTATTTTATGAATGAAATTGTTTATTGATATTATTTAGATTTTGAGATGTAATTTTAATTTACTGGTCATATTTTTTGAAAATTAGATTCGAGGACGGTGACATCTAACGGTGTTATGTTGAGTTAAGATGAGTTTGAAAAATTAGAAGATATAAAAACCGTTGTAAGGGGAAAACGCAGAGTTCTTTCGTTTTTTTCAGATTTCCTTGATAATTTTCTGTTTTCTTTGAAAATATTTTACCCAATAATTTTGATAAATTTCGGATTTTCTAACCATGATTCAAATTTTTCAGCCCATTCACCGATTATCCAGACTATCTTTTGAACCTTTTTAAAAATGCATAACTTTTCAACTTATTCAAAAAAATAAAATATCAAAAGAGCTGATTTTAAATATACCTAATTCCGTACCGAGAAAATCCGGTTCAAAAATTATTGGTTGAAAAATCAACCACCGACGTTTAATAGGTTAAATCACTTAAAATAATTTTCACTGTTCTGTTAGCCGGGTATTTGACGTTTTATGACAAAGTTTACAAAGTTGGTTGTGAAACACGAGCTAAACATTTAAATTTAATAATATTTTGTAATTAAAATCACTATGAACGCTTACTTACATTGTAATACCTGTGGTGTCCATCGTAACGAAAACGCCCGCCTCCTACTTTTAAGCTGCAAACATGTTGTGTGTGTCCAGTGCAACCTGAAATCTCAAAACCATTGTTCATTTTGTTCCAAGCCAGTAAGAAGCATTGAAATCAACAGTAAATTACCGGAAAGTCTTCGTTTATTGTTCCAAGATCCATCGAGTAACGTAAAACACTCCATTGAAGCAGCCGAATTCCAGACCCAACAACAATTGAGCTACATCAAACACAATGTACGCATTTTTGGAGAATATGAAGCCCTGAAACATGAAATCGCTAAATTGGAAGTTGAATGTCAACAAAAAAAGGAGGAAAATAAAAACGAAGTGGATTTAATTGAAAAATTGCGAGGAGCACTAATTGAATTAGAACGAAATCCTAACGCGAACATTTCATCATCGTTACTTAACACATCAGATTCGTCGGATGTCAGTTTGAGTGACATGCCTGAAACATCAGAATCGTTTTTATCGCTGTCTGATACTGAGCAAAATAACTCACGTGGGAACTCTTTTGAGAATATAAGTCCAATTAAACAGGCACCCAAGCTGCCAGGTAACTCAAATTTCACATTTTTCCATTTAATGTGATTTTAATTTCATTTCAGCTCCATTTCGACGTGATACCGTTCAAGAAAATCGTCGTAAGTTTGGTGAATCACCACAACCATCATCATCATCATCTGTATCATATCCAACGTCCTCATCATCGTCCTCGTCGGACCAAAATAAATCACGAGGAAGTTCCAATTCGAATGAAAGTCCCATTCCTTTTGCTCCGAAGCTTCAAGGTAATTTCAAATTATAATTTGGTCCTCTTGAAATGTGATATAATTTTTTTTAATGTAGGTCCATTCCGACGTGACGCTGTTGTAGGAAATCGTCGCAGCATTTTTTCCCAAAATATGAATAAGCAACAATCTCAGCGTTGATTCGTTGTTGAAACTCGAAGTTCATAAAAATATTGGTGTGATAACTGAGCACCAAATTACTTATTTTAAATTTACGAATTCATTCTTCATGTAATTTTTATAAAATTTGACTCAAATTGTAATACAATCAAAAAGAAAATATTAGAAAATTTGATTAAATTGAAAATTTTGATTCAAAAAATCATAAAATAACTTGAAACCGTCATGACATTACTCACACAATAAAATTACGGTTCAGTTAGTAACACACATAGTAAAATGTAGTTTTTATTCATCAAAAGCTCATTCATTCATAGAGTGAAGACCAGTTTTATGAATATTTCACACACATTCAACCACATATTTTTGATAATAATTTTATTCTATTTTAAACGTGTGTGTTGCATTCTCTCTATTAAACCTCATTCACAAAGATTGTAATAAAAATTTGGGAAACGTAAAAATGAATTAAATGCAGAAAGTGCATTTTGAACTTCAATGATGAAAAATGTAACTCTTTTTTCGAAAAACTCTCAAATTTTCTCGCCTTTTTCTAATGATTTTCAATTTTTCTCTCTTGTTTTCCTCTCCGCCTCTCTCCAACTTATGAGACTTGAGTAAGATTTTCATTTTCCTCTCTTTTATCTAATAAATTAATTTTTCTCTCTTTATTCTTATAATTTTGAATTTTCCTCTTTTTTTCTCCACCTCTTTCCTTTTTTTTTAACTTGAGCAAGATTTTCACTTTTCTCTCCGACTCTTTCCAACTATAATCTTTTCCCCAGCATTTAAATACTTACTCCCAGTACATGTCAAATTCAGCTCAAAAGCGCATTATTTTTTTTTTTAATTTACATACATTTAAAAGCATGATAATAAATTTCAAATAAAATTCTTCCAGTTTGTTGTTGTTTACATTCAGTTAGAGATATACCCGATGAAGAGTTGTTGTTTTTACATTGTTTTAGTTTCATTTTAATATTTCTAGTTTTGATATTTTAATTAGAAATTCAGTTTCATTCTAGATTTCAAAGTTACTGGTTAGTTTTTAATTTTGAACACCACATTTCAACATTAGAAAATTCCTGCATTGCCTGATTTTACTTTCATTTAAATTGAAATTGGATAAAATTGAAACAAATTTGACTGATAAAATGAGTTCGTTTGTTGAAGTGCCTCAAGGATCTGATTTTCCTTTAGAGAATTTGCCATATGGAGTATTTTCAACTGAGAATAATGTAAGTTATTTAAACATTTAATGATTTAATTTTACTTTCAATTTCATTTTATAGCCCAAACACCGTATCGGAGTTGCAATTGGTGAATTCATCCTTGATTTATCGGTCGTAGCTCATTTGTATCCAAACCAAATTCAGCAAGCTCTTCGATCGGAGGTCCTCAACGATTTAATGTCACTTGGATATGATTCATGGAAGACAGTGCGTGATGTAACTCGATCACTTCTTTTACAAAACTCAGCCTTGGCAAATGATGAAAATCTGAAACGTGCCGCATTAGTGAAACAAAATGAAGCTAAAATGCATTTACCTGCACAAATTGGTGATTACACTGACTTTTACTCATCCATCCATCACGCGACAAATGTTGGCATCATGTTCCGTGGAAAAGACAATGCACTGATGCCAAATTGGAAGCATCTCCCGGTTGGCTATCATGGACGAGCTTCAAGTGTGGTTGTATCTGGAACTCCAATTCGAAGACCTTACGGTCAAACACTGCCAGTTGATGGTGCTGATCCAGTTTTCGGGCCATGTCGTTTGCTAGACTTTGAACTTGAAATGGCATTTTTCGTTGGAGGTCCACCAACAAATTTGGGTGATCGTGTCAATGTCAATGACGCTGCTAAACGAGTTTTTGGATTTACTTTAATGAATGATTGGAGTGCGAGAGATATCCAAAAATGGGAGTACATTCCATTGGGACCATTCACTGCCAAAAATCTCGGAACTACAATTTCACCATGGGTTGTAACGACATTCGCATTGGAACCATTTTTGGTTGATAACTATCCACAAGACCCGACACCATTCCCATATCTGCAACACAACGAGAAATTTAATTTTGATATTAAATTGGAAGTTGATATTAAACGTAAGTGAATTAATTTTAAAAATCACGATGAATCGACTTACAATCAAAATTCATAACATTTCAGCTGAAAATACAAACATTTCAACCACAGTATGCCGCTCAAATTACCGTAATCTGTACTGGACTCCCCTGCAACAGATCGCACATCACACAGTGACTGGATGTAATCTCAAACCCGGAGACTTGATGGCTTCTGGAACGATTTCTGGTGATGCCTCTGATTCATTTGGATCAATGTTGGAACTCTGTTGGAAGGGCACAAGGGAAGTTAAACTTAACAACGGTGATACACGTAAATTCTTAAAAGATGGTGATGAGGTCATCATACGCGGCTGGTGTCAAAATTCAAATGGATTGAGAATCGGATTCGGGGAATCAGCTGGAAAAGTTTTACCGGTCACTCCATATTGAAAAAAATGAAACTCATTTAAATTTTTGTATTATAATAAAAATCTAATAAGGTGATGGAATAAATTGAAATTACAATTAAACAAAACAACCTGTCGTTACATTGAAGAAGAATTGATATACATTGTATTTTTTTTCTCTAATTTATTTTTCAAAATCTTGTCTGGTTCATCGTAAAAATTTTATTTTCATTAGAAAGCGACAGACACATTCTCTCTGATATGTATGCACACCGGCTTCAACTACACACTATTGATTGATAAATGTGACAAATAGTTGTAATGCCATTCAATTTCATTATTCTTTTTGTCAATTTTCTCATCATGTATGTGTGTAAATGTATGAATGAGATGCTGTCTGATATTCTTATGAGAACTCATCATAGACGATGCAACAGTTTTCCACTCAAAAAGAAAATTGATTTTGTGATTGGACATGATTTGAAAGGAACATAAGAGGCATTGTGATGATTGTGATGAGAGTTTATCCGAAAAGTATGCAATGAAGTTAACTTTAAATAGTAAATTAATCTGAGAATACGCCACTCGAAGCCATATGGGAAAAATGACGTTTCAGATTTCATAAAAAGAAGGAAAAAAGTTCAATTGAAAAATTTATATTTTAGCGCCTTTCGACTGACTGGCCAGAAAATCGGTTTTAGGTATTTTGAAGCAAATTTTTCTTTGAATCTGAGAACATTTCGAATAAATCATGAAAAATTTCGGTCTCTTGCTTTTACTATTGGTATGGCCGAAGAACGAGCAAATTGACTACAATCAGGCTGACAATTTGTATACAGTGTCGCAAAACGATGACCTTAAAATCGTGGGAGATGCTTTTGGAAAGTTTTTAGGTAGAATTGCTCTTAAATTTGCCATTTAGCAAAAATCTGAGGGCACTTATATCAAAAAAAAAAATCAAAATATTGTAAAATTTATGAGAATTCTAGGTCACAAGGTATGCAATGAACATCACTAGAAATTAAATAAAATCTTTGAACTTTCTCACATCTATTTTTTATGAATTTTTGCGTTCAGCATGTGAAAAAATTACATTCAGATGTATTTTTCAACAGGGCACTGAATTTAAAATTCCTTTCATGATACATCACTGTCATGTATAACATCCATTCAAATCATACACACAATACACCCTCATACATACAATTTCTACTGAAATCACTCACCCACTATAATTACACACGTCATACAGACATACAGAAGGGAAAATAATATTGAGTGAGTGTGGAAAACCGAATAGAAAATCAATATTGTATCAGACATTCAGACATTGTGGCGTTAAAAAGTGCAATTTAAAATTAAATTGTAATAAATATAAAATAAAACTTGTTTCTATTATTAAACAATTTATAATATAAAAGAAATTAAAATATTTATGTCAAGAATGTAATGATACAATTTTTTTTTAACACAAAACATTAAGAAAAAAATTAACATCCTTTTCATAGAATTAAAGGAAAGGATTTGACTGGAGACAAAAAAATTTTTACACAATGAAAATCCAAAAAAAAAAAATTACATAAGAAAAAAATTCAATTTCAACATAAAAAATTGTAATTAAATAAATTAAAAATTTTGTGATACAAACATTCAAAGTGCATAGAGATAAAATCAAAAAAAAATAAATTGATACATTGATTGAATAGGAAAAAAATGTCACTCAAAATTGCATTACATAAATTAAAGCAAACAATCAAACATAAGTTGATTACAATTCACATCAACAAACAAAATTATGTGAATTTTTAATGAAATTACAATTTTACTCCAAATTTCAATCGAAAAATGTGATTTGATAAATGAAAATCTCAATTAATTGTGTGAATTTGAAATTAAATTAATTTGAATTTCAAGTTTTTTTTTAAATTAATTTGCCATAATTGGAAAAAATTAATTGATATTAAATAAATAAATAATAAAAAGTGCAATTATCAATAAATTTAAAAATAATTTTTAGTGGCCTCCAGTGTTATTGATTTTATTAAAGAAACATACAAGGAAAAAAAATATACGCAACATTTACATTTTTATGAGGAACATACATGCATGTGCGAAAAAATAATCAATAAATTTAATGTTGAGAAGGAATAACAAACAATAAAGGATTTGACTTGCATGAAAAAGTAACAATAATAAAATGAATAAAATATAAAAAAAAGAGAAAAGAAGGAAATTGAGTTCAATTTTATGAATAAAAATGAAAACATGACTGTAAAATTAAAATTGATGGAAAATTAGCACAATTTTTTTTTTGGTTTATTTGTATTTAAGGTGCAATTATTATAATAAAAAAACGCTTGTAGGTGAATAAAGGAGTGTAATAATATGGAAAAAATTAATCGATTTTACTTGTCGGTGTTCGTGTTGATGTTGTTTTGTTTGGCGGAATTAACGAGAAGTGGTAAGAAATTTAAATTTTGTAATTATTTTGATTTAAAAACTGAACAGTAAAAAAATGATGGACTAAAAAATGTAAAACGTAATCCTAGACGATTCAAATAAGCGCATTTTAAGGACCCTGTTAAACATGTGAGATTTATTTTTTTAACGTACGACAAACGGAGAACTTTTTTGTTCTGTTTAAACACGTAAAATTTAAAAAATACCGTTAAAACACGAATTTTGAATTTTTTATTGCTCCTTAATGTATGCAAAATGTCTCTAGATTAAAGTTATCAGCGACCTTGTCAACCTCGAGGAGGGGTTTTTCTGACCCCCAGGACCCTCCCCGACACCCTAACAGTGTCATCATCGACTTTTACTCACTTTTTATTCGTTTGCTGATTTTCAACTTTTTTCTCCGCGAAAATCACAAAATCAGCACTCAGCGCCCTCTTTAGGTCCAATCGAAAAACACAGATGTAAGGCGCTGTATTTTTAGAGCATTTCGTAAGAAAAAATGCACTATTACAGACGGTTTGTCCGCCGTCACTATGTATGTCCGTTTGTCTGATCCCTTCATAACTCCGGAATGGTCCATCGGATCTAAGTTGGGTTTTTTTTTATTAGACAGAGGAGGTTTTAAGGATGATTTTAAACTCATTAGCTATGAGATTGGGCTCGAGAGCCTAAAAAACCGTTAAAAACGGTTGAAAATTTATAGAAAATGATAATTTGTTTTGTTGGATGGAGAAGTTTAGTAATATGAATTTTAACTTTATGGCTCTGAGATTAAGCTCAGGGATTGGGCTCAGGGATTGAGCTTAGGAATCAGGCTCCAGAGCCTGAAAACAGTCAAAAGCCCAAAATGTCCGATTTTTCCAAAAAAATGTTTTAAAAATTTTCAAAATGGTGGCAATTTTCAAAATGATGATTATTTTCAAAATGGCGATTATTTTCATCAATTTAAAAAAAATTTCATTTTATTTTGTTTTAAAAACCGCCATTTTGAATTTATTTGAAAAACAGACGCCATTTTGAAAATTTTCGAAACATTAAGTCATTTATTGTTCTATCATTATTAAAATTAAAACTTAATTATATTCAATGAAACGAGTCACATCGAAATGCACTTTTCTAAACCGTGGTTAGAATTTCCCATTTTTTTATTTTCTATCGATCTGTGTACTCATCTGTGTACTCAACGACTAGAAAAATTTTGAGAAAAGTCTAAAATCCGATCTAATCTTCACAAAAAGCCCCCTTTGTGCCATTGACGGTTTTTCCCTTTGAAATTTTTTCAGGAAAGTTTAAAAATCGACCAGGAAGTATTTTTTATTTGCTCTAACGCGAACGATTGCGAAAAAAACCGTTTAAATTTAATTTTCTTACTCCCCAATTTCTCCTCGTGATATGCAATGTACCAAACTCAGTATTGCAAAGTTGTAAGGTTTTAAATTTCCTACATTTTTGGATCTTTGCATTCGTCTGACTTACCTTTATTTTTGCTCTACTTATAAGAAAAAAAAAATTTGAAAAATTAAAATTTTAAAAAAATTCGATTTTGTAAGAATGGCACACGTCGACAGACGACGTCCTTGAGCATAATAGACCCATTTTTTTGTTAAATTGGTGTGAAATGTTCTAAAAAAATCAAACTCACTTTAACAAATTACTTTTCTTTACAGAATTAATTGAGCGTCGGCGATGTAAGGAATATCAGAAAGACGTCACAAAACAAACACAAATTGATTCAAATACATTAGATGACGATGACGAAGATGAATTTATTTACAATGAGAATATTAGTGAAATTAACTTATTGAATGAGGTAAATTGAATTTTAATTTTAAAAGAAACGAAAAAAATCAAACTTTCATTATAAAATTAATTTAATTTTCACAGACTGGGGTAATGCTATGTCCACGTGAAACTGAATTTTGTTTCAGTGTTGTTGGAGTTAATGCTACTGGGACATATTTGGAAAAGCAGGGTAATTTGAACATGAATTTGATTTTTTTCTCGTATTTAATTTCATTATTTTTTCTTCTTAAATTTAAAGGATGTTGGTTTCCATCAAGTGAAAAAGACCGTGATGCTTGCAACAATTCCCAGTGTATCAGTTCACCTGACAGTCATCCACGTGCAATCCATAAATTTTGTTGTTGCAACACCGATTTATGTAATGAAAATTTCACAATTGCATCGGGTGATCCCGGCACAGCTGAATCCGTAATTCAATCGTCTGAGAATCAACCACCATACATTGAAACGATCTCATTGTGGGAAGTACCAGCATTTTATGCATTTTTCGTCGTCACTGGTATTGTGATATTTTTCGGCATGACTTACATTTGGTGTCGTCAAGCTCCTAAACCAATGCCAGAATTGTCACCACTAGCACCATCCGGTCCTGGTTATAGCTCAAATTTGTATAACGTTGATAATTTGAATGTCGTTGCAATGATTGGTCAAGGTCGATTTGGGAGTGTTTGGAAGGGAATTGTCAACGAACAGCCAATTGCTGTCAAAATATTCACAGCACACAACAAACAATATTTCTATAATGAACGTGATATTTATAGTTTACCTTTCATGGATAATCCGGGTTTATTGACATATTTTGGGTCAGATGAGCGTCAAACAATGGACGGATCAATAGAATATTTACTGGTTCTTTCATTGGCACCACTGGGTTCTGTTCAGGCTTATTTGTTGCATAACACGATTTCGTTTAGTACATTTTGTAAGATGGCGAAATCAATTGCACGGGGTTTGGCTCATTTACATGCCGAAATAAAGCGTGATGGGGTTGTGAAACCTTGTGTGTGTCATCGTGATTTAAATACGAGCAACATTCTGGTGAAGGCGGATCTTTCGTGTTGTATCTGTGATTTTGGATTTGCACTCAAAACGTATGGTTCTAAATATGAATTTCGTGGTGAATTGGTTTCGGCTGAAACGAAGAGTATCAATGAAGTTGGGACAGTTCGTTATATGGCACCTGAAATTCTTGAAGGTGCAATGAATTTGCGGGATTGTGAATCGTCCTTGAAACAAATTGATGTGTATTCACTGGGCTTGATTTTATGGGAATTGTGTGTAAGATGTCGTGATTGGTATTCAAATGAACAGTCAGTTCCTCCATACAAGGCACCATATGAAGCTGAAATTGGTAAACATCCATCATTTGAGGATATGCAAGTGCTTGTGTCGAAACAAAAAGCAAGACCTCAATTCCCATCGAATTGGGGTGGAGGACTCGCATCAAAGTTAGCTAAAGAAACATGTGAAGATTGTTGGGATCAAGATGCAGAAGCACGTCTCACTTCACGATGTGTTGAAGAACGTATCAATGAGTTGTCGAGTATGAGACCTCGCGGAAATCGTGGATTGAGTCCAACGATGATAAATAATTTAGCTGCACCGACAACTCCCTCATTCATAACAACGAGTCCCAATGCAAAGGAAAATGTTTCAGTCCTTGCTCCAATTCCTTCAGCTTCGGAGGGATCCTTACACGGATATTCATCAATGATGAAAAATAAGGAACTTCACGCATTACCAATTCAACCGTATCCATACATAGAACGCAGTCTTTCTTCTAGTAATAGTAACAGTTCCACTCAAGTTACATACATCGAAAAAGGAAACAAGGACATTCTTGTACATGAAATTATCAGTAGTAATAATAACAGTTCATCATCATCCTCATCCACCTCATCTAAAGACAAAAAATCACGTGGTTGGCCTGGAGTTCGAGCAATAATCGAACGAAAAATCTTCAAATCAAATAGTTGTGAAGATAAATCAAATCTGGTTGATGATTCATCACTCACAGTTCGTGTTAATATGGATGGAACATCGTCACCCGCCAAAAATGTGATTGTTAATTTAAAATCTGAAAATGGACTTACTTCGTCTGCAATTCACACCGATTCACAGTCACACATCATAAGACCAAAAAACCTGGATCTATCACCGATCAGTGTTCGAACACCAGAACTTTATCGTAGTCTTCCCAGTACTTCAGATAACAATTCCAAACATCAAAAGTTCACTATTGTTCAACAGACGACACCCCAATCACACCTTTCACCCAAAATCGTCATTTCAAGGTCAGCTAATTCAATGAAGTCCCTGAAAGCCACAAGTAGCACAAGTTTAGATTTGGGACTGGAAAATGCCCAGTTAAAGCGACAACGATCTCTTGAAATTTATCATGAAGTATTTGGACCGAGTAAGGATCAATTGCGAGATCCAAGTCAACGTGTCAAAACACCGGGAGACGTTCCAAAGTCTGTAAGAGAAAAACGCGTGAGAGCAAGTAAAACACTGAGTTTGTATGATGATCGGATGATGAACTCCGGTGCGTACTTATAGCATGAGGAAGTATTGCTACTAGAATTGTAGAATTCTGTCAGCAATACAAGGATAAATATTTAAATGAAAAAAAAAACTTAACCTCGAATATGCATTCCAAATGAAAATGTAAGAGACCAAAAATAGAAATCGATGAAAGACTTCAAAATCAAAATGATGGAAATCAAAGCAGGAAATTTGATTAAAGGAAATTACAATAAAAACAAATTTAAGCATTTTTTTATGAAGAAAAAAAATCAAATGAAAGGAAATCATACCAAAAATAATATGAATAAATAAAAAAGGCACAAAGCAATATTGGATCAAAAATAAATTAATCCTCATAAAAGTAAAATTTCAATTTAGACACAAATTTTTCAACATTGATACTCACACAATACATTTTATAGAAAAACGACAAAATATTAGCATAAAGAAAAATTTATAACCACAAAAAAAGCACATTACTTAGCCCACACATAAACATTTTAAAAGTAAAAATAAAATGAACTTAGATAAGCAACAGGACCATTTTCTATGAATGATATTAGTAAAAAAAAATATTTATAGCTAAATTAAATTTGATATGAACGGAATATGATACGATATTTAATGTGAAACAAAAAAAAATGTATGAATTATAAACGAAATAATGGAAAAAATGGTATTCACGTAGTTGAAAAGTAGTAGAAAAGTTAAAAATAAATAAATAATTAAAGGTTTTTACTTCTAACTGAAAAGACTTAAAAAAAAGACATTTAATGTCAAATATTGTCGTTGTCGCACATTATAAATAAAAAAAAATAAAATAAAGTTATTACAGAAGAAAATGAAATATTTTAGTGTTTTCTAAAATTTATTATGATTTCTTTTTCTTTTGTACTGAAAATGAGTTTTTTTTTTCAAATATTTGTTGATTTAGATTTAAAAAAAAAAATATAACTAAATTAACCCTTTCACCACATGTGTCCAATTCGACTTATTTCATACGTGTACGTTTTTGTATGAGGCTCATGTAATTTAAGGACTCAATTCAAGGGCCATGAAAAATTTGCCTCAAAATATTCTTACACTGTAAGTTGAAAATGTCCGCAAATCACCGACAGATGTGATATTGCGTTTCTGCTTACATTCAAAGTGAAGTTTTCTGAAAATTTAACCCATTAACCGCCTCTCCTAGAAATATTGAGTTTAGAGCAAAACTTTCTTCTAGGATTTGATCTTTGGTAAACAGTGATCACTTTTCGTTTCGATGAAAATTTTGAGTTTCATGCAAAAATTTTACTGGAGAGCCGATAAAGTTTCGTATAATACCACAGAAATACGTACAGAATTCTTGTACGAAGAGGAAAAAAATTACATGACTTTCCATCTTATTTCTGCTAATAATTTTCTTATAATAATCGAAAAAATCAAAATAACTGGCCCGACATCTTTGAAACATGTCTTATTATTTATATTGAAAATTTGAAAAAGATATTTTGAGAACTTCTAGGAGAAATCCAGCTCCAAAGTTACTGATCGAAAAATCGACCAGCGGCGGTTAATGGGTTAAATTGAATGTGAAAAGCCTTGTATGAATATTTTTCTGCTCTTATGTATATTTTCCCAGTACCTTATTATTATTAAATAATAAAATTATGAGCAAAATTATTTTAAAAATTTAAATTAAAAAAATGTAACAAGTCATCAATGGGTTAATTAAAGGTTAAAAGTAAAATTATACTTTAAACTAAATTGTAATTGCCTCTCAAAAAACTAATATTAAGAATAATTATTAATAAAATAAATACATAAATAAATTATTGATATTAAATTAAGATTACTTTGATTTTTTACTAGACTGAAGTTATCAACGGCCTTGGCAGCATCGAAGAAGAGTTTTTCGGTATCCCTGGACCCTTCCCGACACCATTCCATTGTCATCAACGACTTTTACCCTGACTTTTAATTTTTTGCTGTTTTTTGCTGAAGACCCTCTGGAGGGTCATATCGAAAACCCCAGATACAAGTCACTGTATTTATAAATCCTCTATCGATCTGTATGCTCATCAACGACTTTTCCCTTGGAAAATTTTTCAGGAAAGTCTAAAAACTGACCTTAATTTCACGAAAAGCCCTCTCAGAACCCTCTGGACTCCGATACAAGTCAAATATTAGGAAAAAAAAATCCAAACTTCAAAATTAATTTAATTTTTTAACACTAATTTTTATTTTTATTATTTTTTTCTTCAATATAATATTTCAAATTTTACATATTTCTTCTTGTTTATATAACATTTTTTTTTTAATAATTTTTTACTTTTTTTTTTAATTTTAATTTGAACTAAGCCATCCACGTACAAATCAAATAACAACCAACATTTAAATACTTGCGTCATTACTTTATGCATTTTATTAATTTTATCATTTTTTTCGACAATAAAACAACGAATTCATCACAATTTTTATATGTAATTTTTCTTCTCTTTACATTTTTTGTTTTTTAAATTTATTTTAGTGATTTAATATTTTTTAATTAAATTTTTGATTTCCGAAAGCAATCTAAATTTTATTTTTAATCTGATCATAATTTTGGTATAATTTTAAGTTAAAATCGTAATTATTTCTTTCTATGATGTCAATTTAATTTAATTTTAAAACTTTATATTTTTTATATCATAATTTTATTCTCTCTTTTATTAAACTTATTTATTTTATTATGAATTTTATGAAAACCAAGTTCTTTTCCACAAATGGTTCTTTTTTAATTTGATTTTGATATGAAATTAATTGCAAAAAAAACGTAAAATAAGATTTTATATTGTAACGGTTTTTTTATTTAAATTTATTACGTATTTTTGGTTAGGAATTACTTTTAAAAGGTTAAAAATAATTGTAATAATAAATAGAAATGTGTAATAAATAAAAAATTATAGCTACCAACATATTTTGGAAGTATTAAAAATGACTAGATTTGACTAGAAATTTTTGTTCCTGAAAGTATGCAATGAAATTTTCATGCGTTAAATATTTAATTTTTAAAATTGAAGAACTTTGAAAATTTGGATCATTTGGGAATTGTTCAATTTTATTGAGTATTGTTTTGTACTAAATCACATAAATTTTATTTAATTTATACATTTTAAATTTTAATATAAATCTCATTGCATACCTTTCGGAGAATTTTCAATATAAAATCGTGTAATAAGATTTCAATGTGAGATGCCCTTATTTAACTAAATTTTGCATACTTTGAATAAAATTATCTTAAAAATTAATACAAACGTGCAAATTAATATGGAAATATTTGATTTTTTTTGTTAAATTTTAAGTTAATATCATTTTATTTATTTCTTAGACAAAATATATATTTATTTTTTTATTCATCTATTTATTTATATGGATTGTGTGTCTTTGGAATGGAATGATTATCTGGCTCGCTACTTAATTTCAAATTTCATAAATTTTTACTTAATTTTCATTTGTTTTTTTTTTTTAATATTCGATCGATTCATGACAATCATCATTTATCTTTATGCACTGAGATCGTTTTGGTGAGTTTAATTTTAGTTTTTTTTTAATTTTAAGCAACTTGTGCATTACTACTAAATTTTTTTATTAAATCGTCAGAAATCAGCTACATTTTTTTTTTCATGGTGAATTTCTTTTTTTTGTCTTAAATGTAATTCAATCAAATTTTACGCAACATTTTACAAACACAACAATTTTACTATCATACTACATTTTTTTTCGAAACTATTGTCTTACTTTTTGCTTTTTTAGGTGATAAATTTTTAAACTACGCGAATTTCATTATTTAAATATCCAAAAAATCGTGCAAATCCTAATGTAGCCCGGACTATACTTAATTTTTTAAGTAAAAAGCAGATTTTAACTTACATTCCGGAGAGTGCTTTCAAGCGTGCTTTGCATCGTGATTTTTCACTTTATCTGGAACTGCGGCTTTTTCAACTGAAACGTACGTGTAAAGTTCTTCAAGAGTATTGACATAGACAAGTTTACGCCAAAATTTTGCACTAACGAAAGGTCTCAACATCCAAACCATGGATTTAAGCCAAAAACTTGGATGAACTAAATACATATTTTTTAAGCTTTTTCTCAGACGACGATCGATGAGTTGATAACATCTAAAAAAAATATTGAAAATTTGTCATAAAATTATTTAGTACATGGAAATTGACATCACTTACTTTTTCAACCACCGAAATGGTGGAACATTATTTTTATTGGATCCACCATGAAAATAAATCAAAATGTAATCGTCTGTGATGAGTTGTTGCAACGTCTTGATTACATACAAGAATAAATTTGTCATCACATAGTGATAATCTGACCTTGACCGATCGGGCAAGAAACACGAACTGAAAATAATTATTGCATTTTTCTTATTGTTCAAATATCCGCCATGTGACAAAATCCTTTTATATGGCTCAATCACTTTCATATCAATTTCACGTGTTTTTCCATCAGGTAAAATCACTTTTACCCAATTCGAACGATCACGTGTTGGCTGTCCATCCTCGTGAGTATCCGTCGTTGGATCATCCTTGAGTTCGTCAAAAAAGGAATTTGTTGGACTGTCGAGTGACATGCGACGACCACGTATGTCATCGAAACTCTGTCCCGAAATGGTGTCGGGTGATGATAATTCGTCGGAAAATAAATTTGGCTCAATTTCAATTTTTCGCTGTGTAATACCAAGACTTGTTGGTTTCTTCTTCGCCATACTTTTAAAGTCCTGCTTTTTTTGCATTGGATTCTTTGAAATTAAGGTGACACTTTCATAACTTGGAGCAACTGCTGCCTGGTATTGAGATAAATCAGGTTCCGATCCCGAACTGATACAGGGTTCCTCAAGCACGGCAATTTTCTTGCGGACACCATACAATTTACTCTCAGAATTATTTACAACGTCCAATGTTGACAAAGCACTACTTGTGGTCGTTGTTGTTGCTGTTTTATTTGTATTGTTATGATAATGATTTGCATTTGTCCCATTTGTTATATTATTGCAAGCGGATGTTAATTTTTCTTTTATTTTATCATTTTCCGGTACTAAATCGGGATATGTTTGAAAATTTCCACTACTACGACTACTATTTATACTACCACTACTTTTATTATCATGATATTGTTGGGTTTTGCTACACGGAGGAGGTCCATATTCCATATCTGATGAACTGTTACTTCCAGTTGGAGATAATTGCATCATAAGTGGATGCGAATTAACTGGAGTCAGTCCTTTTGCGTTATTTAGGTTGTCCAGTGAACGATTATCGATTTCCTGACTTTGAACGGTAAGGCTAGAAAATTCCATTGGCAGCTGATGACGATGATGACTGCCATCATAATTTTCTGTGTCTGATGAATAACTAAAATAATGAAATTTATTTTCAATTTTCATGAACATTCAACGAATTATGGGTAAATTTAAATAATTATCATTAAAGGACATACCTCATTTTATAAATTTAAACAATTATTTTAATAATATCACACTACAAAACACATTTTTTTTTTAAATTCCAATTGGATTTTGAATGAAAAGTCCTTGTTGTCCTTTTGTTTTTCTTTAATCCTATTTGCATCGATGTAAATTATGACATCGTCCTAAAATTTGAATTATTTTGTATTTGGCGCCATTCATAGATCATAACAAGGAAAATCCAAAGAAATAATTTCATCTTGAAAATTTTGAAGTTTGTCGCAGGGTGCGCGATGTACAGTACCCAAAATTTTACGTTCAGTACGTACCGAAATGTACAGTACGAACTACTTAATTTATGATTTTTTGAATAAAGTTAAGGAAAAACGTGAAAAGCAGTATCGAGATACACTTGGTTTTTCAAATAATATTAGGCTTTTACGTGATTATCCCTTAAAATTTTTTGATGTGATCAGAATGAGTCCTGAACAATATGATATTATACTATCAAGTGTTTCAAATGATTTGATGAAATTGGCAAGAAATGCTTTTGTCCCCAAACTTCGTTTAGATATCACATTGAGGTATATTTGCTCAGGATTGCCTGTCGTTGAGGTGGTGAATGAATTTATGATTGGAGAATGCACGGCATCTGGGATTATTTTTGAAACTTGTAAGGCTATTGTTAAAAACTTCAAAAAATTTGTGAATTTTCCATCTAGTCAATCGGACTGGTACAGTATTGCATACAAAAACTATAAAATAGATTTTCATTGTCGATTTTCATTTGTGATGCAAATTATAAATTCATCTATTATGATGTTGGAGGCTTCGGGTCGGAGTCCGACAGTGGTATTTTCAAAAGTAGTGTTCTTTACACCAGGATGAAGATATCAACTGGGACTGCCACCAGCAGAATACAATAACATCATTCGTGCTTTAATTCCATTTGCTTTTTAAGGTGATGCGGCATTCGTGTATCAATTCTTGCATCAATTTTTACATCAAAAAAAAACTTCGAAATGATTTCCATCAAAGTAGTCTATATTATCAACGTCCAAGAAACTTGAGTTAATATAAATAAACGCAAGTTTATTTAATGTTTCCGGTTTCATTCTATTCTTGTCCTTTGGGAGTAATTTTTTGAATACAGACCAACATCTTTCGGATGCTGGAGAGGAAGTTGGAATGAGCAGTATTCGAGTTGCAATTTTCGACAAGTACGGAAAATTGATTCTCCCTTCACAGGCCCAATGAACCTTGGCAGGTATTTCTCTCAATATATTTAATTATTTTTCATCCAGTTTGGATAATCTAAAAAAAAAATTATCCAATTCTAGGCAGCACAGTTTTGCATCTTTTTCTTGATAAAAGTTGTTTATGTATGTAATAGTTTTTTTTAATAAATTTTGAGTTTTTTTAGAAGAAATTGTATACCAGTCCTTGCAATTTTTTTTCGTAGAAGCTTATTGTACAAGTGAACACATACAAACAGATAAAAGAACAATCGGAACGTGCGCGAACAATACTCACATGTATTTTAACTGGTAATATACTTTACAAAGCTGGTGCCTGCGAATATCTAATTGAATTTTAACAACAATAATTAATTTAAGTTTAACTCCTTACCGATGGCGCGCTGTGGTCAATATTTAAATTTTTTTTTGAATTCTCCTTGAATACAAATCAATTCTTCATTATTAAATGCAAAAAGTCACCTTTATATTTGAAATTAAGATCTATATTTATGATTCAAAATGAGTCTCCTAATAAGAAGTCTAGAAAAAAATTATTTGAACGAATCTGACATGACCAAGACTTAACTGTCAATTTTATGTTTTCAAAACATGAACCGCGAAACGTAAACAAAACAAAAACATTCGAAGTCTTATGAATAAAAATCAAAAGTAAAATTAATTTAAAAATTTAGTTTCAACTTAAAATTAAAATGTTTAAACGTAAACAAGTGCCAACAGTTGAATGTCAATATAAAACAAATTGTTATCGTAAAAATCCAGCACATTTTGAGCAATTCGGTCATACTCATATTCAGACGATTGTTCAACAAGGCAAAGAAAATGGAGAGTTTGTCGTGCCAAGTGAACTAGAATTTAGTAAGGATATCGTTACAGTACAGTGTGAAATCGTAGAGAAATTATTCCCACATTTGATGAGTGACCAACCTGCGAAACGAGTTGCAATGGAAACGAAAAAAGATGAAAAAGTTCAAGTCAAAGAAGTACCTTCAACAAAAACTGTTTTACCTGAAACTCCTGAAAAAGTGATTGACATTGACGAATCTCCATCGAAACTCAATCCAGAAGCTCCCGTGTTCACACCAAGTCCAAAGGCATCAACGTCATCTGGACCTGATTCAATTTCAGTTCAACTCTCAAATCCACAAAATGATGTAGTAAAAGAAAAGGAACGGGAAGCTAAACGTAAAATAGTGAGAAATATTCATGAATACTTTGATGTTGTGGCACCCAAAGGTAAAATGGCTCAAAAATTGGAACAAGCAGCACCCTACAATTTTTTCCTCACAACAATCACGGCATCCAAGGCAACACATTCCGAACCCTTATCAGTCACTTTCATGGAATTACTTGATGAGAGTTTGGGAGAATTGGAAAATAGTGTTCACATAAATTTCATGGTTGACATTGCATGGTTGATGGCGAATTATTATTTTGCTGGACAAGAGTGAGATTTTTTGTGTTAAATTAGACCTTAAAATAATCTTTGAATTTCAGTGAAAAACCGATGTTAGTTCTGTATGGTGATGAAACCCCCGATTTAAGGACGATTTCAAGTACAAAACCGAATGTGACTGCAATGAAAGTTGACATGGGTGGAAATCCATTCAGTGTTCATCATTCGTAAGTGAATTTCATTTAAATGTGACACATTTTCATTTAATTTCAAATTTATAGCAAAATTTCGATTCTCTGTTACAAAGATGGAAGTTCTCGCATTGTAATTTCAACAGCGAATCTCTATGTGGATGATTGGCACAACCGAACCCAAGGATTATGGATTTCAAATGCACTCCCTCCCATGGCAGAAGACGCTGACACAACTGCTGGTGAAAGTATTACCGGATTTCGTGATGATTTTATTCGATATTTAACGACATATAAGCTATCAAAACTCCAACCTTGGATCACGAGACTTCGTAAAACGGATTTCAGTAGTGTAAATGTATTTTTCGTTGCTTCAGTACCTGGTGGTCATCGTGACATTCCAAACCGAGGTCCTCCATGGGGCCATCCACGTGTTGGTTATCTCCTATCAAAACATGCTGCTCCCATTGATGATGCAGCTGCAATTGTAGCACAAAGTTCATCCATTGGCAGTTTAGGTCCCAATGTCAGTTCATATTGCACCGCTGAGTGGGCAAACAGTTTTCGCAAAGACTCGGCGCCATTAGGAATCCGAAGAACACCACAATTCAAACTCATATATCCCAGTTACAATAACGTCAAAAACAGTCATGATGATTTACTGGGAGGTGGCTGTCTTCCATATCGACGTGCAAATAACGAGAAACAACCTTGGCTCAAACAACACCTGTATCAGTGGAAATCCAAATCGAGAAATCGCAATCAAGCAATGCCACACATCAAAACTTACGCGAGATGGACAGATCGGGGCTTGTATTGGTTTTTACTCACATCCGCAAATATGTCAAAGGCAGCATGGGGTGTGTACAATAAATCATCTAAAATTGATCCCCCATTACGAATCAACAACTACGAGGCTGGTGTCTTATTTTTACCAAAATTTGTGATAAAATCAGAAAAAGCAATGAATTACTTTCCACTTGGACAGGACAAAAATAACATACCAAAATTTCCAATGCCTTATGACCTTCCCCTCACACAGTACAGTCCGGAAGACGTCCCGTTCGTGATGGATCATCTAGAGTATTGGGTTCAGCAACAAGGAACGTCAAAGAAAAAATAAAATTTTTGTGATTTATTTTATTTTTTTATTATTAATCATATTTATTATTACAATTGTTTTTTTTTTAAATTACATTAATATTTTTTTATGTGTTTCATTCTTACATTTTAATGTTAATTTATATTGCAATCATTTTAAATTCATACAAAAATTTAGTAAATTTGTCTCTCAAATCATTTTTTTTATTCTCTTTTTGATTTTTTAAAAATAAATTTTAACGTAATTTTTTTTTTAACTGAAATTTTGAATAAAAAAAAATTAAAATTTAAAATTACCGTTATCAAAAATCTTTCTAAAAATCTAGTTCTGCTCAAAAAAGTACGTGAATCTGACTATTTAATGTATTTTTTCATTCTATGAACAAATTTCTATTCTAGTTCAAGGCTAAGTTTATCAAATTTCCCAATAATTTATTATTTTTTATTTTACTGCTTGAATATTAATTGTAATAATTATAATTTTAATTTAGGAATGGCTACTACATACGATATTTTAATTTAATTTAATAATAATAAGAATAATAATTTATTATGTTGTGCAAGTGAAATGCTAGTGCAGAAAAATGTGTAATTTTATTAAGTTTTCAATATTTCTATCATAATTCTATGAATATTTTTTTACTAATCATGTCTTAAATGACATTTTATCTCCAAAAATTTAGACTTCTATGAGAATGAAAAAAATATTTTTTCTTTTCTATTTCTAAGTTAAATTTAACGTCTAATTTTCCCAAAAAAAAACAAGCTACGAAGCACATTTATCTCCCCGATTTTCATTTTATTTTTATTTTTATTTGAATTTTCTTTTTCTCCAATTTAAGTTTAATTTATTTACTTTTTTTCATATTGATGGCCAAATATAAAATTTATAAGTGGAAGCGCAAGAAAGTTTTGGCACTTCAACATAAAAAAGTGGTTTAAATTTAAACAGATACAATTCAATAATACTTTGTCAAATAGTTTCAAAAATGGCAAAATTTTCTTAATTTTAAAGACTTAACATATTATTTTTTTTTATTTGACGAACGAACATTCACAAACATTGATCTTTTTTTTCTATTAACAATTTAATTTAAATTTTTAACATTTGAAGCGATTGTGGAAACTTGTAACGGATTTTTATTTGAATTCAGATACGGCTTATTTGATCCAAAACTCATGGTAGATGGCGCTTCATAAATTTTTAGTAATTTCTGGTGATTTTTCAATTCAAATTCAATGAACTGTCATAATTGAGGTTTTTATTGCAGATTTGAGAAAAATTTTAATGATTTTCTTGTCTAAAATTAAATTTGATGTATGAAATTGAACGAAAAAGCGCCATCTGGATTCTAAATTTCAATGTAAACATTTTAATTTCATGTAATTTCCTCTAAATTCAAATTCAATCCCGGTTTCCACGTAAATTAAATTTAAGCAAATTATAAGCATATTCATATAATGACAATATTTCATTTCATTTTAAGACATAAATTTTTTAAATATTAAATTTTTTAACAGTAAACTTATGGATGGATTTCTGTCTCACAAAGAATTTTCATTAAATTTTATCAATGAAATATATGAGACAGGGACGTTTTTTTTAACTTTTTATTAAAAATTTCATTATGAACGGATTTTTTATTTTTTTTTATTATTCAGACAATTTCAATGTCATTTCATCATTCAAACAAGGTACTGAATATTGTTCCAAGAAATCGTTGATTCAATATTTTCTTAAAGGACGGTGTTAAATTTTTATTTTTTATTAATATTTTGAGATAAAAAGAATTTGTGATGAAAAATTTTGCCTGATTTTAAATGAAATAATTTTTATTTTTTAACAAACATCGATTTAATTTTTAATTTTAATTTTAACAGAAAAAAATCATTTGGCTCGGTGATTTTTTTTATATTTTTTCCTCTTATTCGATTGAAATTTCATTTTCATCATGGGACGTTTTACTTTTTTTTTTCATATTGAGATATAATTTAGATAGGCTCGGTTATTCTGACTGTATCTCAGATTTTTTTTTTAATCAGTTTAATAATAAATTTAATATGGACGAAATATTTTTAACACACATTTTTTATTATTATTGCAATAATTTGTCGTATTTTAATGAATTTTTTTAACAACTTTTTAACAGAAACTGTGTCAGGTATTTATAAATTTCAATAATAATAATAAGAATTATAATAACATTGTTGTAATATAATCAAAAAAGTAATAATATGATTTTTTTTTTGCTTATCATGTAACAATTAAGATTTTTTTTTTATATGAAAATAGGAAAAACAAAAATTTCTATGTTTTGGCTCATTTTGGTTCTCTTATGATTTCTTTTTGGAAGATTTTTTTTTAATATGAAATTGAGTGATCTCAATTTTTTCATTAACGATTAGTTTTTTTTGCCGTATAATATTGTGCTTACTTACCCCCAAAAAAATATTATTAGTAATATTTTTTCATTAAATGTTAATATAATTTTTTTATGAGTTTTACAAGTTAAGTAACGTATAGATCAGTGCTAGTATTTTACGTTGCACACTAATTTTATGTTAGAAAAAGTTTTGTTTGGAATTGGTCGAATTGTTGTTGTTGCTACTGCTGTTACGAGTTGATTTACCGCCACGCATTTGTGGGACTTGGCGACGTGGTGGATGCATTTCACTGGAAATATTAAATAAAATTTATTAGATTTTGATATTTCAATTGAAAAGAAAATATAAAAAGTTTACCGATCAACTTCATATTCCTCCAATTTTTGTGTGAGTGATAATTTTTGTTGGACCGCAAGTCGCAACAATTGATTGAGAGTCTTTTTCTCTTCTTCAGCTGCCTGAAGTTGGTGTGTCAAATCATCAACTTGTGTCACATATTCTTCACATCTTGCGGCAAACATTGCACGTAAACTTGAGAAAGTAGCTGCATCTTCTTTAAGTACACGAAGCTCATTACGTAATTTTGACATTGTATCACTAACCACAATTTTCTCATTCTCATATTTACTCTTGAGATTATTCAATGCCACTTCGGCTGTATTCTTATTTGATTTCAAGACACTTCGCAATGTGGCAATTTGTTCGCGTTTCGCTGACAATAAACTACGGAGTTTGATAATTTGTTCTTGTAACTCGTCAATCTCTTCTTTCGATTCACGATCATTTGGATCTCGATTTTCGTCAGAAGTACCGGGAACTTTGTCTTTGTTAAGTTCAATTGTGTGCTCAACAGCTGTCTTAAGGTACTTAATTTGGTCAGTTATTGTATCAACATAACGTTTAATTTCGACAGCGTCACCCAATGATTGTAAATCGGTGAAAATGTTTGGTTTGGACACGAGAATGTCACTTTTCAGCTGTGACTGGACAGTTGACAGTGAATCTGTGTCTAAGCTCAAGTCTTCATTTTTGTGATCCAGGAGAACACGATTTGGTGTTTCACCATTGACAGTGCAAACAAGATGATAAAGTTGGGCCAAATCATCACTGAGTGTCACCAGATTGCCTTTTGCCGAAAGAATGCTTTGACCAGCAATTTGAGATAAGTTGGCAAGAGCCGAAACGTCACTCTTCAAATCGAGATTCTTTTGTTCGGTATTCAGGAGTTTATTTTTCAGATTTGTTATTTCATTACGAAGCACATTCATTGCCTCACCCACATTGATTTCTTTCTGTAATTCATGAATGTCAGATTTCAATCCATCAATTTCCTTGGAACTGATTGCAAACCATGCCGAGTATTGGGCAATTGCTTCATTCATCATGTCAGTGATTGCCTTGTCTTTTGCCTCAATGTTGATGGTCTTCAACTTATCTTCAGTCTCGATTTGTTTCTTCAAATGATGCAATGCGTCGACATGAGCAGCCAATAAAAGGATTTTAGCGACGAAATTTTGCATGTCATTCTGACTTTTGTCCAGATTTTGTTGAGCATCACGAAGATTATTCGAGAGGCCTGTTTTTTCAGTCTCAAGTTGTTCCAATTGTTTTTCAAGTTTTTTCAGCTCATTCAAATGAATTTCAGAGAATAGATCAACTTTAGTGCCATCGGGTGATTTCAAATCTGACATATCATGTTCCAATCGTTTCAGCTGAGATGTATCCTCCTCACAATCACTACTATTCATATTATTTTCCTCCATTCCGCGAATACTGTAAACCAAATTACTGATATTATACATTGATTCACGATTAATGTGAGCATCAAGTTCCTTTTTCAAGGCATATTTTGCTTCACGTTCTCCTTGAAGTGCTTCCAATGCTTCTTCCATTTGTTTTTCAGCAATTTTCTTCAAACTCATCAATTCCTCGACTTGTGAGTGCAAAAGTTCAATTTCCTCAGTTAAACGACGAATTTCATGTTTGGCTCCTTCAAATTCAACCTGGGAACTTCGCAGACTTGACACCTGTTTCTGCAATGAAATATTTTCCTCTTCCAACTCAGAGAATTCATTCAACATTCGAGCTTCCCTGAATTTGATGTCCTTTAACTCTTGTTTCAATCGCGACTTTTCTTGCTCGATTCCACTTTTATCGCGTCCAATATCGTTATTTTCTTGAACCATTCGGTCACGTTCGGTAGTGACACGTTCCAATTCGTGTCGTAATTGCTTCACTTCATTCTCCAACTCGAGAATTTGCATATTGAGTGACGTTTCCATGGCAGCTGATTCATTTAGCAAAGCATCCTCTGTCTCAATTCCAGTTTTTGTGGTCACTTTTTGGGATGTTTGATATTTTGCCAAAGCCTGAAATTCAAAAATTAAAACGAAAAATTTCAAATAAAATTATTAAAATTTCACCTCTTGAGTGATATCCAACTCATGTTTCGCATTTTCATACAAAGTTTCCAATTCTTCACATTTCGCCTGCAGACTCTGTTTTTCCTCCAATAAACTTAACCCATACTGAGCTGATTGGATGTTCTCACTTTCACGAATATCCAATTCACGACTAAATTTAAAAGGGTAAAATATTAGAATTTTTTCAAAAATAAAAAAAAATCAAAAGTACACGACATTAAAAAATGAAAAGTTATTTTTGTAATATTTACCCAAGTCGTTCAACTTCAGCACGTAACTGTTCAAGTTCTGTCGCCATTTCTTATAAAAAATATATAATTTAATGTACTTATCACTAATTAAACATTACTTTTAGTATGAATTTATGGACGATTTTTAATAGAATTTAGAAAAAAAGTAAATTTTTATTTGAGACTTGTTCTTTTTTGTCCTGTTTTTTTCTTGTGTCAAAAAGTGACAGAAAGTAAAATGGAGTTTGACATTCAATGGATTTTTGTTTTCTCCGAAAATCGGGATATCGAACTATTTTCAAATATTTGCTCGAATAATGTAAAATTAAGAATGAATTAAACATAGAAAAGTTCGTTTAATTTAAAATATTTTTCTATTTTTTTTTTAATTTGCGGAAAAGCTTGGTGTTTTTCTGTTTCTCGTCTCTTTCTACTTTCTTATTTTGCAAAACCTTCATTTATTTTAGAAATCGAATTTGTACTCTTTATTTCGCCAATTTACCTAGAGGGGTATCTGTAACTTATTCTTTTCAACATATTTTTGAGTTGAACAAGAGTTATATTACCATCGCATCTTTAAACGCAAAGGAAAAAGATCAATAAAAGGATCCAAAATATCAAAGTAGGGGCCTAGTTTGAACGTCTGCTGTGAAGGATTATTGTCAAAGATTCAGGCAAAAGCAACGTAGATATATTCCAATACCCAAATGATATTTGATTCGTAATTTAAGGGAACAACTGATTTTTGAGCAATAATTTATAATTTTGAGGACAGACACATATATCTTTTCGATTCACTAGTTAAGAGATCACTACCCAAACGATTTGTGACCACTTATTAATTTATATGAAGATTCAAGATATTAACCGTCTGAGGTCATCAAATAAGTACTTTTGATTGTGCAGATCGTGACATTGAATTTTTGACTGAGTTAAAACATTTAAAAGGTTATCTTCCACCAGATTACATTTTTACATCAAACAAGTTACTTATCTATTATTATCTATTTATTTTTCTTAAAAATATATTTCGAAAAGTTTATAAGTCATAATTGATTAAAAATAAAATCTTAGCGACTACTTCACTTGAATACCCTGATTTCCAATGCCAAAGAAGAAACCCAAATATGAGCCGCTTTCAAATCAAAAAAATAAAGAAATGAATATAAATGACTAGTATGAAAAAATTAACAACAAAAGAGCAAACCAAATAAGTAAGAAAAAAGAAAAAAAAATTCCTCTTGTTCCTTTTAGATAAGATATTTAAAACATGATGTGTGACACGCGATCGTAATCCTTCAAGCAATCGGCTATTTTGTTTGCAGATATTCAGCTGGGTCTAGTTCGCTAGCACTCGTTTCTTGTCAAAGAAGGCCAGGTCATTTTTGCTCTGCAATGGTCCGTGCTTTTTTTATGATGAAAAGGCTAATTGTATTAACATCATGCATTGTTGAGAATTAATATGTTTAGAGAGATAATTTTTTTTGTGTGGGACCAAACTTATTATACCATCTTATTATTCTGCATATTTTTTATACCAATGTTAATTATTTCCCCTTATGAAGTGTGTCTCTTGGATATGGAAATAAAATTCGATTTTTTGATCGCACAACATATGACAAAAAATATGTGACTGAAAATATTCCTAAAAATATTATTACGGAGTTTTGTCAGTACCAAAATTTGAAATCCCTTTTATTTTGATGAAATTTCAGTTCATTGGGCAATTGCATGTAAATACCGAACATCCCTTACTGTTGTCAAAAGCACGTTGGACTTAAAATTGAAAACTTTTGTTATTTATTTTAATATTTTTATAATAAAAGTCACAAAATTAAATCAAAATAAATTATGGGAGATGATGGGGATCAATCAGCGTCCAAGAAAACACACAAGGCCCGTCATTCTGGTGAGTTTAGATCAAAATTCAATTAAATGTTTATATTTAATTATTGGAACATATTTTCACCAGGTGTAAAAGCCGATAAAAAGAAGGCCAAAAATGTGAAGCCGACAGAGCGTCCAAAGAATCCAAAAGCTTTTGCAATTCAATCAATTCGCAAGGCTGAAAAACGATTTCGACGCAAAGAGGATTTGATCACCAAAAAGCAACATATTCCAATTGTTGATAAAACACCCGAAGAACCACCACCAATCATAGTAGCTGTAGTTGGACCAGCAAAAGTAGGAAAAACTACTTTAATCAATAATTTAATCAAACACTACACTCGTATCAATGTCACGAGCATTCTCGGTCCCGTCACTATCGTTACCTCAAAGAAACGTCGCATTACCTTAATTGAATGCAACAACGACATCAATTCAATGATCGATATCGCGAAATGTGCTGATCTCGTCCTTTTACTTTGTGATGCCTCTTTTGGATTTGAAATGGAAATTTTCGAGTTTTTAAATGTATGTCAAGTTCATGGCATGCCCCGAGTAATGGGAGTGTTGACACATCTCGATACAATTAAAAACTTGAAAACCCTGAAACGACAAAAGAAGGTGCTGAAACACCGATTTTGGACCGAAGTGTATCAAGGTGCAAAACTCTTTTACATTTCTGGCATCATTCATGGTGAATATTTACGGAATGAGGTTAAAAATTTAGCACGATTTATTTCCGTTATGAAATTCAGACCTTTGACATGGCGAGGTGCTCACAGTTATGTCCTGGCTGACCGAATGGAAGACATTACAAATGGAGAAATGATTCGATTAAATCCGAAATGTGATCGTGAAGTCGTTTTGTATGGATATATGAGAGGTGTTCCGTTGCGCAAAGAAAACATGATTCATATTGCAGGATATGGCGATACAAAAATTGATGAATTGAGTGTGCTACCGGATCCGTGTCCATTGCCTTCATCTGAAAAGAAACGTAGTTTGATGGATAGAGAGCGTGTAGTGTACGCACCAATGTCAGGTGTCGGTGGAATTGTGTATGATAAGGATTCAGTTTACATTGAATTGCAAGGATCTCATTTTCATCAAGAAAAGGTCAATACAGAGACCGATGAAATTATTAACACCTTGGAGGAACAAAAAACAACCGTGGATCAACTGATCGGGGCACAAGAATTCAAATTTTTCAGTGACAGTACCGTAATTAAGTCAAGTGAATTCAAAGATGAAGAAAAGGCGAAGAGTTCAGATGATGAATCTGAAAATTCAGGAGACGAGGAGTCAGATTCAGGCATGGAGGATGAGGAATCTGATGATGAAGATACAAAAAATGGTTTGCAATTCAATTTTAATATCAAAAAAATTTCAATTCAATTTAAATTTAATATTACAGGAAACAAAGGACCTTCAGTTGGATGGCAAGGTGATGCCCAAAGTGACGATGAAGCTCCCGAAAATGAAAATGACAGCTCTGATGAGGAATATCAGACAATTACTAGTCGTCATGACACTGGAAATAATTCAGATGAATCAGAATCGGATGATGAAGAAGGTAATCAAGCATACAAAGAAGGAATGACCGAAAAAGCACGTCAAGAGTATTTTGATCGTCAAGCTTCCTCGCAAAATTTAATGCAATTAGTGTACGGCAAATACAATTTAGCTAACAAATTAAAGGAAAAAGCTGATCAAGACAAAAAAGATGAAGAAGAAGAACTTGGAGGCCTTTTCCGGTCACGTGATCGACACAAGGAAATAAGCAAACAAAAAGCCATTCAAAATCAAGAGGAATGTCCGTTCTTTCAAAGTCCTGATGAACCGGTTCGTGATTGGACCGCTCCTGAAAATAAAGAGCTCATTAAAGACTTTTTCGTTACTGGAACATGGGGTGACACTGAAGATGCCTCAGAATTACTGAAATTAGACGATATGAGCGACGGTGAGAGTGAAACATATGGTGATTTTGAGGATTTGGAGACAGGGCAAAAATTCACAGCACCCGAGAAAAAGCGTAAAACAAGTGAAAATGACGAAGATGAGAAAGAAGAAGCAGCAAAACCTTCAAAACGACCAAAATTGACTCGAATTGAGGAATCAAACATGTCACGAGCTGAAATAATGGAAAGGAAACGTCAATTAAAAGCAAAATTCGATGCCGAATATGATAATCCAGAGAAAAAAGATGATCACTGGATTACGGGGGATCATAAATTCTATGAAGAACTCAAAGCAAAAGCCACTAAGCAAAGTGAGTTAAATCGCGAGGAATTCAAATCACTTGACGAGGAAATCCGATTAGAAGTCGAAGGGTATCGAGCTGGCTTATATGTGAGAATGTGTTTCAAGAAAATGCCCTGTGAATTTGTCCAAAATTTTAATGGTGCATATCCGATTTTAATTGGAGGGCTCAATATCGGTGAGGAAAATGTCGGTTTTGTCACAAGTAAAATCAAAAAACATCGATGGTATAAGAAAACTCTGAAAACACAAGATCCGCTCATTTTATCAATCGGTTGGCGTCGTTTCCAAACCATCCCAATTTTTGCTAAAGTTGAAGATGACATGAAACAAAGGTATTTAAAGTACACTCCGAATCACGTCACATGCAGCATGAGCTTCTATGGTCCGGTTACTCCACAAAATACCGGTGTTTTGGCTGTGCAGACAGTTTCAAATGATATTCAGGAGATGAAACACATTGGTTTCAGGATTGCAGCTACTGGTGCCGTAAATCAAAATGAAAAATCAACGCAAATTATGAAGAAATTGAAATTAGTGGGAACCCCGTACAAAATCTATAAAAAGAGTGCCTTCATCAAAGACATGTTCACGTCATCGCTGGAAGTCGCCAAATTTGAAGGTGCCAAAATCAAGACCGTTTCAGGGATTCGAGGTCAAATCAAAAAGGCGATTAATGATCCTGAAGGTGCGTTCAGAGCAACATTTGAAGATAAAATTCTTCTCAGTGACATTGTATTTTGTCGGACGTGGTTCCAAGTTGACGTTCCCAAATTTTATGCGACTGTGAGTAATTTGTTATTGCCAGAGGAGAAAAAATCAATGTGGTGTGGAATGAAAACTCTTGGACAACTCAAGCGGGAGCGTGGAATACGCAATCAAGTCAATGAAGATAGTTTGTATAAAGAAATTAAACGGGAAGAGAAGGCATTTAAGCCGTTAGTGATTCCAAAATCGCTACAAAAAGCGTTGCCTTACAAGGACAAACCGAAAAAAGGACCAATCAACCCCAAAAAACCGATCGATAGCAACAGAATCGCAGTTGTCAGGGCACCACATGAACAGAAGGTAATTTTAGACTTTCAATATACAAATTCAGTGCAATTCTAATACATTTTCATTAACTTTCAGATCGCAAACATGATGAAGATGATTAAAACAAATTTCCAATTCAAAGAAGAAAAGCGAAAGATGTTGTCCAAGAAAAAGCTCGAAAAATACAGGAAGGAAAAGGAACGTGAAGAGTACGAGAAATTCAAACGGCAAAAAGATCTGCGGAAACAAGTCTTCAAGACCATCAGCAAAATGGATTCTTCAATGAAATCGACTTCCAAAGGAAAGCGATGATTTTAATTTTAAATTTCATGTAAAATTAAAAAAAAAAATTATAAAAATAAATAAATTTATTTAAAACGGAGACATTTCACGCCAAATTTTTGATAGCATATCATCCAATTGTGACATCTCAAATGAATTTTTCTGTGAAGGGACACTCATAAAAAATCCTGGTGACCATTTTGGGCTTGAACTGCCACGTAATTGAACTAAATCGAAAATTTCTGGTTCTGTTAATTTAAGTTCATATAAAATTGTTGAATTTTCATTGGATTTGGAATTTAAATTTGTCTTAATTGATAAATTTTTCGTCATTTTTGTACTGAAAATTAAAAAAAAATTAAATTTTAATTCAAATAATCAATTCAAAGCACTCACATCTCATCGTAATCCGTTAAAGCACTTTCAATGATTTTATTTCCATGTAAATTATGTAAAAAATTGATTGCTTCAAGCTTCATTTTACTGATCTCCTGCAACTCTGATGTATTTATTTTACTTGGACAGATACGAATACCATCCCTAATTTTGTCAAAAGGAGAAGAAATTGAAAGGAGATTTAACGGTTGATTTTTTGAAATAGTAAATTGAGAACTTTCTCTCTCAAAAGTGATATTTGCAAGTTCATCTGAAGTTAAATTTAATTCTGGCGTATTGAGGTCGCATCCAAAGTCATTAAAAATAATTTTATCGATTGATTTCCATTTAATTAAAGGAATTTTCTTCTGAGCCGGAATAATGCTGGTTTTTGTTTTAACTGGTTTGTATTTTGGTAAATTTTTGAAATCATGATTTGATTGACTTGTTTGTTGCGAAATCTTGAAATTTTTATTTTTGGATATTTTTTGAAATGGAATTCGTTGAATATTTTGAATTTGTTTTTCTATAATAATGAGGAAATTTTAAATGAAATTCAAATTTAAGTGATTTAAATCAAGTTTTATACCAACTCTGATATCGATCAGAGGAGTGAGATCCCGAATGATGTTTTTTTGATGAATTGAGTAAATGTAAAATTTTCTTTGGATCCTCATCATATTCATTTTTTGTTACAACGTAAACGTCATCATCGGAATCTGAAAGATGTTCAAAAACCCGTTGAAATTAATTTTCAAATGAAATTGAATTAAATTTTTCGTTTACATTTCAAACTACTCCCAATTTTCTTAATTTTTTTTACAGATCCAACATTCATCGATGATTTCGATGTCTTCGGAGCTAATATTTTAAAGCTCTTCACACTCAACCTCGGTCCAGTACTTGATTCACTGGGTCCCAAGTCATGCAACGTATAGTAACGATATTTTTCCTCAAGTTTATCTAAAATCCAGGAATAATTTCATAATGAAATGAATGAATTAGTGAAAATTTCATTAAAAAATCACCGATTTGATTGGCAACAAAACGATGAACGGTCTCGGCATTTGGAAGTGCTCGAGGGTCAGAGCTCAATGAACTCATTCCATGCAAGGTTTCGCCTGAAATTTAGTATTTCTAGAATGAAATAATGTTTTGAAAAAAATTCTCACCAATTGTTTGATTTAAATCCTGATCGTACATGATTCTGAACTCGATGAATTTTGAATAGATGAAAAATTCAAAAGAAATTAAGGTGATATGTCATGACTTACGTTTTAATAAGGTTTTGATTGGTTGCTTTGATTTCATTTAAAAAAAAAAAAATATATTAAAGTGCATTCTTATGCATCGATTGCTATTTTTAGGTATTCAAACCGTGTTGAAATTTCCTACGAATTTAAAAAAGCTCTTACGAAATTTTAAGGCGTCACCTTTTTAATTTACTTTTACTAGCGAGTTTGTCAACTTTTGAATTTTTCTACTAAAAGGAATTAAGGATTTTTTTGCCTATCCAGAGGTGGATTGTTATTTACTTTCATGACCCTGGCATTGGTGGTGGCCAATATATAAATTTATACTGCTTTTGTGATCTCTTCTACGGTAAAAATGTGAATTAAATTTAACGGCCTGTTGGCAATCTGCTGAAGTCCACTATCATGCCTTTTAAAAAAATTTTTTTGAATGAAACCCTTATTTTAAAAAGCACAAAACTTCACCTGTTTCCATGTAAAGAAATAATTCTTTTTAAATTGAGTCATACTTTAAATACCTTTAAAGGGTCATGCATCTGTTAATCCAAGTATAAAATTCACCATAGAACCATCCAAATACAGACCATGAATAAATTTAACAGAAGTTCTTTTAACATGTTTGCATGTTGAATCATCATCATCATCTTTTTTTTTGGTTACGCTCTACCAAACATAACAAAATTACCTACAAACAAGCAAACACACACACACAGGTCCCGAAATGTAACACACACACTCACTCACATTAACTGAAAGAAAAAACTATTAAATGAAACAATAGATGACTAATTGAGGAATGAATAAATTAAATTATTTGAAGCTGAAGTCGAGTAACTGCCAATATGCTCAGAACAAAGGAAAAACAAGGATGTATAAACAAAAAGTGATTTTCCTCCCCGTTGATGAAATTGATGATGATGAATTATTATTATGATTATCACAAAGAACGACCAGTATTTATATAATTGTGTCTTTTATTCAACAAAACCACTGTACCAATACAGATCGACCCTTTTAATTTTTATTTTTTTTGCATCATCAAAACAATCGGTATACAAACACATTTATAATAATTTCCAATTTTTTTTTTAATCCGTTAAAGAATAACAAATATGTAATAAATTAAATGGAAATGCAACCGGTGTTGTGTTGAAATGCATCATAATGCATTTTCTGTGTTAGAATTTTATTCCCCTTTTATATCTGTAGTAATCTGGTCTGAAGTACGTTGTCGTGTATGTGTGTAATTTGATTTGATGATCTACCTTTTTAGAATACAAGTTGTAAATTATTTTATTATAAATAGGGTGGGTCATTTTTTCATTTTTCGTAAAGAAATTCTAGGAGGCATTTGAAAAAGCCTTTTAAAGAGAGGAAAATTATCTGACCTAGAGAGAGCACATTAAAAAATGCTTTCAATCCTTAAAGGTAAGTTTTTAATTTTTTTTCAACGAAATTCAATTAGGGCTGTGATCCTTAAATTAACATCGACAAGCCAGATATGAAACAGAAGAAGAGACTGCAACTGTCATTTTGAAAAAAACCGCCATTTAGAAAATTTTTGAAAAATATTTTTTGGAAAAATCGAACATTTTTTTTTGGAAAAATCGAACGTTTTGGGCTTTTAACTGTTTTCAGGCTCAGGAGCCTAATTCTTGAGCCCAATTCCTTTAGCCCAATCCCTGAGCCTAATCTCAGAGCTAATGAGTTAAAGTTCATTTTAGTAATCTTCTCTATCCAACAAAACAAACTATCATTTTTTATAAATTTTTAACCGTTTTTAACGGTTTTTTAGGCTTTGGAGGCTCTCGAGCCCAATCTCAAAACTAATGAGTTTAAAATCATCCTTAAGACCCCCTCTGTCTAATAAAAAAAACCGACCTCGCTCCGATGGACCATTCCGGAGTTATGGATAGCGATCAGTGGTCAGACTTACGGAGTGACGGCGGACAAACCGTCTGTAATAGTGCATTTTTTCTTACGAAATGCACTAAAAACTTCAGAAGCTACAGATCCCAAGAAAAATGTTAATCAATATCATTGAAAAAAATATGTCGCCCTTAGTGTGTCGCCAATACAAAAATTTGCAATTTCCAAGAAAATCGACCCGCCCTACTCTGATAAGATTAATTGCAAAAATAATCTACATTTTTTTTTCTATCTATAAAATTACATACAACCATAGATGAATTAGAAGCACATCCATATCATAGGTCATTTGATGCTTTTAATATACGTTAACGTAATATTACCCTACCATTTATTACTTGTGTGTACACATCTCATCAAACACAAAAATAATAATAATAATAATTCCGGTTTTAACATTTTTTTTTTGTCTTTTTTTCTTTGAATGAACAATCAAAAGCAAAGCAAATGAATGAATTTCTTGTACACTGTGACGGCTTTGTATACAAAAATCTACCATCAGTTTAACTTTGATCGTGAATGCAATTGGACTGCGTGTGCGCGAACGGTTAAATTTTTAATAATAATAAATAATATTTTTATTTTAACCCTCTCAAAAAAAAAAAAAATATTAAATTTAAAATCATAAATAAATTTAAAGTGAAATAAAAAAAATATTTGCAAATATTGGATATGCTTCATTAGAAAATACAAAAAAAAATCACACACATCAGTTGTAATTGATATAAACAAGAATTAAAAATATTAAGTTACAATAACATGAAAGGAAAAATGTAAAAAAAATAAAAACATATCAAACCACAAATATTGAACAAATAAATATTTATTTAGAAAGAGAAATAGTAATTTTTTTTCACTGATTGAAAAAATAAATAAAATAACAAAAGAATCGTTGTTTGTACAGTGATGATAAAAATAAATACTATTCTGTACCATGATTTGCACACTTAAGAATTTAATTTTTTTAAATTAGTATATTTCAATTCAAATAAAAGTGAATAGGACTAAAAATCACTTTTGTAGAAAGATTGATCCATGTATTTTCTCATTTCATCAAGAATTTTGCATGAAAAAATAAGAAATTTTATTAATTTTGAGTTAAATACACAGATCCATAATTGTCTCTCATACATACATAATGAAACCACCATGTACTATGATTTGCACATTTGTATCCCTAATTTCAAATTATATGACGGTTATAATTGATTTTGTAACACATTTATTTTAGTCAAAATGTCTAGATTACGCAAGTGTTCACTTAATTTTTTATAAAAAATTCAATTTTAATTAAATTTGCTTTATTGTACATTTCACAAATGCCTTTAATATTAAAATTAAAAAAAAACGAATTTCATGCAAAATTCTAATCCTTAAAAGTTCACTAAGTGTGTAATAGATGTCACTAGTGTTTTGAGAGACTTTTTGAACTAGAGTGGATCAAATTTTTATAAAAACCCCAAATTTTGTAATATTTTCAAGAAAACATGAAAAAAATCAAAGTATTTTACAAAATTTATTATTAATTTATTGTTTTAGATTGTTTTAAGTGTTTTTTCTTTGAAGAATGATGAAAAAATTTTTTATTATTTTATAAAATTTAACCCACACTATGATCACCGACTTACTTGCACAAATCATGGTTTATCATGCGCATAACAAAAAGTACATGGACGACTTTCTTATTTCATTAAATATTCAATGAAAATTAATATTAATTGTAATATTTTCTTTACAAATTTCAAGAAAATATAACAAATATTTGATTTAGTACAAGTCGTTTGGTAAAAATTACTTAAAAATCATAATTTGAACGGAAATTTCTTAAGCAACTTCATGCATCAAAAACGACATTTAATTGAAAAACTAAAATCAAATGATATGCATAGAGTTTTTTCGTATTTTAGAATATTTTATATTAATTTTAATTAAAAATAAATATACAAATATGTGTAAAAGACTCTAATTAATGTTTCTTTCATGTAAAATAAGCTCAGATAGTAAAAATTTCGATATAATTTAGTTAAATATATGAGTGTGTGCAAATCATGGTTCATTTGCGCAAAGGTACAATAGAGTAAATAATAAAAAAAATAAATATTAATAATAAAGAAATAAGAGAAAAAAAAGACATGAAATGAAGTGTGAATGTCGTCTTTGATGACTTTGGATCATACATGCTTAAAAGGATTATCGGTGTTTCACAATCATTTATTTTTGGATACGGATATTATTTTTTATTGTTGTAATAAAATAAACATTCAATAAAAAGTAAGTGTCAAAGGTAAATCTCAGTTTAAATTGGATGACTTTTTTTATTTTATTTGAAAGTGGGATTTTTTTACATTTTTTTTTGCAAAACGTTTTTATTCAAATTCAAATAAATGTAAAAGTGGTTATGGGAGTCATTTTGAAAGTATTTGCTTGGTTTTTAGTAACTCAATTAAGTTTAAGTCAAATTCTAGTCACTCAGATGAAATTAAGTAAAATTTTAGTCACTCAGACAAATTTTAAGTGACTCAGTTGAAAAGAAGTCAAATTTTAGTCACTCAAACAAATTTTAAGTCACTCAATCGAAATTAAGTCAAATTTTAGTCACTCAGATAATTTTTAAGTCACTCAATTGAAATTAAGTCAAATTTTAGTCACTCAGACAAATTTTAAGTCACTCAGATAAACTTCCACACACTCCTCAATAAATTGTCAATTAAAATCAACTTTATTAATGACTTAAAATAAATTCCACTACCCAAAATCCACCAACTTAATCAAAAATTTGAAATATCATCACATCACACTCACAATAATTTAAAATTCACCTCATTAAACAATTGCTGGCCTTATTTGTTTCCTAAATTGGCACAATCATAGGTTGATTCCACAAATATTTTTTTAATTGTATTTGTCTTAGATGCAAGCGAACAAAAAAAATAAATGCATAATTTTTCAATAAATAATTAAATATTTCTAAATGCAATCTTTAAAAAAATAAAATAAATTGGTGTGTGGGAAATAAAAGCGCAAAAATATTCATACAATGTGTCTTTTTTGCATAATATTTAGATATTGTCTTAAATGTGTAATAAATTGCAATGATATGTAAGCAATTTTAGATTTTGACATCTAATCTCCATTAGAGTGAAGCTGTAAATATTTTTGCGAAAAAAAATTAGCAGTAAGATAGGAAATTTAAATGCTTATTATGCGAATAATATTAAATTTGAAATAAAAGAGCTGGATGTGTGGCATTAAAAGTGGTAATAAAATAAATGAAATGTAGTAAAAATTTCTTCTTTCAATGTTGAAGATCAAATTACGATTAAAATTCAACAAGAAAAGGTGGTCGTTTTTATACCGTTTAAATTTTTATATTTCAATGGTTGAAGCTCATCGAAGACCCTTTAAAATTCATTTCAAAGAAAAAAAATCCTCACAACAGTTGGTAAACATAAAACTGCTTTAATTAATCACATTATCTAATTTTTGACACTTTCAATACATTAAAAATTGTAAAAAATCGTGCTCTAGTAATAAAATAAAATTATTTACAAAAAATAGGTAAACATTTTAGGTTCATTAAACTTTTACAATAATATTTTAAAAATAATAATAACGATCATTTAAAATAACACCATGCTCACACTATTTCACTGTTAATGTTACGACAAAAATATAGGGGTTGATTTTTTTCCTGTTCTATTCTTAAACAATTTTTTTTCAATATAAATATTTAACGTACATGCGATAATTATTTAATTTTACAACATCCTTTTTGATAAAAAAAAATTTAAACAAAAAAATTCCCCTAGAAATATGAATTCACCTTTTTTATTTATTTGATTCCTAAAGACGTTTATGCACATGTTTCAATATTTTCGTTAAAAGAAAAGAAAATAAAACGACAGCTGCATGAGTCTAAGAATTTGTCTATGATGTAATGACTAGTTTTGAACAATAAATATTGAATCTAAAATATATTTTTTAGTAATAATAATAATAATTTGGTTAGATGAACGAATCTTAAAGTGTGCCATGTGAGTACAAAGAACCAGGAAGTGAAAAAAAAGTGTTTTAGCATTTTATTGGGATGTTGAAATAACTTTTTTATTTCAATTCGACAAAAATTGATTCAACATGAAAGGATCTGATTGAAAATGATCCATCTTTATTTTCATTTTAACTACAGCAAAAAAAATTATCGCAATCAAACTTAACTATTACCTTATTTTACAATATAGCAATTTACTTGTACACGCCTAGAAATTTTATGGTTCTGATTTCAATTTTAAAAGAAAAAATATTGCTCAATTGCCATATCAAGACACAAACACTCACATTTCACATATTGAAATGAAAATAAAATTAATGAAAAAGGAGTCAAGTAAAGAAGAGACCTTTAAAAATTAAATTAAAATCCACTTTTGAATATAAAGACTGATAGTCTCTGGAAGAAATATAAATATAAAAAGAGTGATATTAATGAAACATTAACAGATTAACTTCGTTTCATATTATCATTATTTGTTTAATTTTCTTTTATAAGAACTGAGAAATATAAGATAGAAAAAAATGAGTGTGAATCAGAGCTATGGAGAGCGAATACAGAGTTTCGTTAATTTTTAGTGTTTGAAATATTTGGAATTCCTGGAGAGAAATTTATGAAAAAGAGCGAAAATTATATTCCTAATGTTTCGTTCTCATTTCTTTGGACTTTTAAATCAGCTTCAGGATATCTAAGAATTAAACATTCAATAGGATCATCCTAATTTCATTGTTATATTTTGGGTTCTTGGCAGGACGTACCACACCGCTTTCAATAAGCTGGCTGCACTTTCCAGTTCTCAGAATGGTGTGTTGGCTCAAATTCAAGCTCTATTTAAAAAACACTCGTCTAATCAGCTTAAACGTTTTGAACAAATGAGCCATTTTCAAAAACATAACAATTCAGTTTTTCGAATTTAAATGTCGTGCTATTTCAGAATAATATGCAGGTAATTTTGGATTTATTCATGAATGAGTGAAAAAATGATTTTTACCTAATTAAAATACGAATTTACTTTACATTGAAAAGTCAGAATCCAATTCTTCAAATAAGACGGAGATTTGATTTAACTTTAATATTTTCTGATGTGTTTCTTTCTTTTTGAATTTGATTAAAACTAATCAGGAAAACTACAACAAAAACCGCGTCATAATTACAATATTTATTTTTTTATTTAATATCTTAAATATCACTTAGTATTTTATACTTTTTATTTTAAACTTCAATGATTCTATATATTTTGAACATATTTTTTCACTTTTTTATGATTTGAAATTAGAAAATAAGTAAAATAAAATTTATACTCATATGAATCCATGTTGAATATTTTTTTATGAGATGACAATTTTCGCACTATCTGTCGGATAAAATCAAATCCATACGTTATGATTGTACTTCATATAATGGATCGAAAACATCTTTCAAGCTTCGATCACAGGTTCGGTTTTGTAACTTATAAAAAAAAATTATCCGTCTAATCGTTTGCACATGGATACCTTACAGTAAACGTTTCGTAAGAAATATTTTTTTCTGATAACACCATATTTTCAATTTACTTGCGTTATAGTACTGATCTGCATACATGTCAACCATTTTACATGGATGCCATTCGTATAGTAGTAATGGCTTTCTTCAGTTTTCAATTAATCATTCCATGAAAAATCCAAAGATCAAAGCTTTACAGTTCTAAAACTCAATAAACGTTCGTAGTTATGAACTTTTCATTTTTGTGCGACAAATTAGTTGCATTTTTTATCCCTTGCTTATGAGATTAGAATTTTCTTTAAGTTTTCGTGTCTCAAAATAGTAGCCTTATTTGTGCTTTAAAGACGGATCTGTTTTCAGAAAATGAAATCCCAACTTTTTGTACATAAACCTTTTAAATGGATCTAAGTGTATAGTTTTGTGTAAGCGACATAACAATCATAATAATAATATGAAACGACTGCGCACACCTTTAACATGTTAAAATATATTTATCTCAGAATAGAGCAAAAACGAGTATATTCAGTCCATTTTATAGTGTTCTTTGACTTATTATTATTATTATTCTTTACATTTTACTACAATTTCATAAGAAAAAAAACCAACTCTTACATATTCATAAGGTTATTTTATCAGACTCGGACTTATTATTATTGTGTGAAACAAAAAAAAAGTTAAAGTTAAAAAAATGAGCCTTTGTTTAAAATTATATATAAAATAATAAAATAAAAAGAAGAAACAGAAGAAAAAAGACCTATTATAAGACTATCTCAATGTGCTCAGACATATTATTTCATTTTTTTCGTTACTTCTTCTCTTTCGTCTTCAATTATAAAAGTAACGCATTAAAAAAAATAGTAAATATAATGAAAAATTTGTTATTATTTTTTTTTATAAATGTTCGAAACACACGTCGTTGAAACATTTTAATATGATATTGCTCACGAATGATCATCGTATAAATGGTCAAAAATAAGTCAGAGGCGATTATTTATTTATTTTCTTATATATATTTTTTTTCAATGTGATCATGAGACAAAAACTTTAAATGATAGCACGATATTTCATAGATGAACAAAAAATTTCACTACGTTAAAATTTTAATACGACAAAAACTATTTTTTTATAATTTTTTTGATAAATTACCTTTTTGTCCAAGGGGAGATATTATTATTGAATGTCGAAATATGCAATTTACAGTCATTATTTAACGATATATTTTATATATTTGTTTAAATGGAAACAGAAGAAGGTGTTTAAAAAATTTTAATTTTTTTTTTGTATTGAATTGGAAGATAATTGATGATTAAATAGTTTGAATTGTTATTTAGCAATTAATTTTATACATAATTATGGTCAAATTTGTGTTGATTGGCCATAAATATCGTATTTAACGGACTCGTGTAACAATTTATCTTGTTGCAAAGTATTGTGACAGTGAAAATAAATTTTAAAAAGTTTTTAACATAAAATTTCAAGTAAAAAGAAATGTTATTTTGTTGTGTTTGTGTTGAAATCAAGATATTGTTATAAGAAAATGTGTATTTTATGGGGGTTATGTTGTTGTTTTCTTTAATTTTTTCTCTTTTTAATATGAGCATGTATATGAGAAACCGGTGATACGGTAGATGAGCAAAGAAGTGTTTTTGCCTTTATTTTCGCGCTTTATTTACAATGTTTTGCTCATTTTGTAGTTGAACTATTGTTTCATTGAAGTATGTTGTCTTACTTTTAAGAACGATACACAATTTCATGGTTCGAAATCAATTGAAACAGAAATTATGGAGGTAAATTATTATGGAGATGCGAAGGCTGACCTAGAAGTAGGTTTCTCGAGTAGGAAACAGAATCACAACACATTCCAATTGCTTTTTTCGTCACTTTAATTTTCTGTAAGATGACGTCTTGTGAGCGCTAAGCCATGAACCTTGTTTTCAGAACAATTTAATGTCCATAGACCATCCCATGGCTGATACAAAGGTGATGATGATTAGAGAAGAGTATGCCCTTTTCATCCTACTACATTGGGCTTTTTGTGGACTGTCTTTCGATTTACTCTAAATTATATTCTTTTTTAACGATACTTATTTCCTTCAAGAAATCATATATCAAATGAAGTTTTATTCGAAAGAGGGCCCTTGGATTTATTTGCCCATTCAAACACCCAAAAAAAAACTCCTCCTGTTCTCAAGTTCCACTACAGAAGTACAGAATGTTCTGAGCACTTTCTTCTTCTGCTTGACATATTCTACATAAATCTGTTTCACTTAAGGTGTTTTAATAAACGTGCGTGTCCTGTACGGATGCTACCAGAGCTCTTACTTGACCTGTGGTCATTACTAGAAGCTCTTTAGTACTGTGGCTGACCATTTGGGTATACAAAGGTATCAAACTACATACAAATATACGTAGACGATCGTAGCGCCTCCTCATCAAAGCGGATGTTTTTTCAAGGATGTATTCATACTTTTTTCATTTATATAAAAATTTAGTTCCAAATTTTACTATTTCTCTTGGGAGTTAGCGTTCTTCATTTTTGAAATTCACAGCTCAGGTAAATTCTGATCGGTAAACTTGTAACGTCAATTTTCCTCGGTACTTGAATCAAATCAAACCCTAAATATATTTTTTTTCATTTTTATGTTCAAATTTTTTTATTTGTCACACTACCAATTTTAATCTCATTGACTTTGAAATCACCTAAAAACACCGCTTGTGCTTTGTAAAACGATCCAATAAAAATGCATAAAGTACATTAATCTATAACACATAAAGTGGCTTGAAGTCATAACAATAATAATAAATGAATGTGAATTTGACTTTACATAGAAAAAAGTTTGTATATTATTTTTTTTCAATACAAATAATAATAAAAATCATATTAAATGCCATTTTTATTACTCTATCAATATTTATTTTATTTCCCTATACATATTTTTTTCTCTCTTTCAGTATCTTTTTAATGTGTTGTGTATTTGATCTGACTCGATATGATTTTAATATTGTTTATACATGAATATGAGGTAAAAAAAATTGAAAGTAAATCTATTTTGTACATAAATTGAATATTGCTTGTCAAACAAATCAACGATTAAAAAAAATGTTTATTAGTCAATATGTGAGGTCTTTTGAATTATATAATTTTAATTTTTTTTTACCTTACATGTGAGTTATGACTTTTTTTGTGTGTATTTTTTTTATTATAATTCATTATTACATTGAATGGCATTCCCTTCTGGTTTCTATGATTTTTAAGGGCACCAAATTTTAATTTATTTTTTTTTTGTGAATGTTAAATTATGATCATTATCAGCACCTTCCGAATTAATGTTAAAATGTTAGTTAGAAACTGGTCTGAAAATGGACATGTGAAAGTCTAATTTGGATATCTATTTGTTTTATTATTTATTTTTATTTTTTTTCTCATTTATTTAAAATAAAAATTCATTGAATAAAAAAGAAAAAAAAAACAGTTTTTTCAAAGTTTTTTTGGTTAATTGCAATTCATTGGTCATGATTCTGCGATTATTTCTGTATAACACTGTCAGCTACTTCACGGGAGTTGTATGAAAATGATATCTGATACTATGTAAAGATGAAGAAAAAAAACTATGACTAAAAGAAAGAGAAAAATATGGCCTAGGAACTTAAAGTGATTGACAGAATAATGAGATTGACTCAACATGAGTCGCTTATGAAAGATTTATTTATGTCTGTTATGTATTTTTTTGTTTTAAATTTATTCTCAAAGTTTTTTTTTAGCATTCATGAAGGTTTAAAAACCTTTAAAGTGTTGTTTAAATAAATGATTAATCAAAAAAAAAAAATCATCTTCAGAGTTCAGAAAAATGCTATCAAAAGATTTGATCGAAAATTCACAGGATAAGTGACGAACTTTTTCCATGAACTGCCATAATCTGACTCACTCATATTCAATCATTTCAAATCATATCAAAGTGAAAAAAATTACATAAAAAAAATTAACTTAAAAGGGAAATAATTTCACACATCCATTTTTCTTTGCTTTAATTGATAAAATACAAGAATCAAATACGAGCCGACACATCACACACAGTTGGAATGTCACATTTTTATTTAACAAAAAAAAATCTCAAGTACTCAAGTATGTGAAACTTGTAATTTACAAAGATAATAGTTTTGAATGGATAAATGAATGAATGAGAGAAGTGGATTTAAAATGAAAAAAATTGTAACAATATTATTTGACTTGTTACAATTTTTTAATGATGATGATGAGTGTGTGTGAGCACTTAATGGTACTTATTTGTGTCAAGTTGGATGATTGGATAAAATTGCTCGACTTTTGATGACTTCACTTGACTAATTTATTGTGACATTCAACATAATTTGTGTGAATTTTTTTTATTACTCATATGATATGATTTTAGGATGGTATTGAAAATATATGCTTTTTTGGACGCGGTTTGATGTGAACTAAATTTAATGAGAGAGGTTAGTTATCAAGCCCTGTTCGTGTCAAATATTCTCCGTGATTTCTTCACTTGCATCTCTTTTTCACTCTGAGTATTCAAGAGTGTCTGTCTATCTTTTGAAGTTCCTCTTCATTAATTCTCTCTCTCTCTGTCATAAATTGTTATGCTCCATAATTCAAAATTTCAGGGTTTAAGAGTAAAAGTAAGGCAAAGCACAACGTTTTTCTCGCGGACTTTCTTCCTTTTCTCTCTCTCTCTATGAAAACATACTGTTGAATTGAAAAAGAGAACAAGAGAGAAAACTCTTTCGATATGTTGGTCGATTTTGCAGCCTTCAACTTTTTTTTTCTCTCTTTTCTGAACACAACATAAAGAGACCCTTAGCCACATAAACTATGGATTTGGACATAAGCTTAATTTTAACTCTCTCATTTCTCTTTCTATTTTATTAAAATAGAGAATATTTTCTTCGACTCAATTTCCACTCGATCCCTTTTTTTCTCTCTCCCTAAGAAATATTTCACTTAAATGATTTTGTTGGACTAGTTTTGCTTCAAAAAAATTTATCTCTACCATTTTTCTCTCTCTCTCTCATGAAAATATCTCTAAACGGTTATCTCATAAATGTTGGCTCTCCAAAGAAACACACAATTGAAAGTTTGACCATAAAAGAGAGCAAGAGAGAGAGAAATAATTCTCTCATTATATTATCAAGTTTTCTCTCTTTCACCTTTCCTCGTCTCTCAAACGATAGACCCTCTCAAAATTCAATGGTAACATCTCAAAATTAACCATCTTCAATTAAATTTTAAAATGCACTAAAATTTCATCTTCATAGTTACCGTTTAGCACATCAAAAAATTTTTCTTTATACAAATCAACTGTTGTTACTTTTAAAGTGAAACTAATTAAATTTTTGCTTAAATACCTTTAATGGATGTGAATTTTTCATCAAATTTATTGGAATTCTTCTTAAACGTATCGATTAATGATTGAAATTGATTATTTTTTGTTTTACATCAGCATCGAGAACATCGATTTCATTTTTTTTTTAATTCTTTTTTTACTAAAATTGAATTTTACTCATCGTAGCATAGCAAAAAAATGAACGTTTAATCAACAGAGTACACGCCTTCAAAGTAATTAATCATCCTCAGAATGTCTGGATAAGATTTTTTATATAAATTAATGATTATTTGCATCAATTATGTTAGAACTTGAATAAATTATGAAGTAAATTTCCAGTTTTTTGTTGTTATGAAACATTTTTCTTGTTTTAAATTTAAAAATAGAAAAAAAATTCTAGAAAAAATCAAGTTCAAAGTTTCATTTCATCATTTCAAGGCAAATAGAAGTGAAGACGATTCACTTTAAATTTTTTTAATAATATTTTAACTGAAGTCTTCCTTCGATGAGTGTAATTTTATTTTATTTTAAAGTATGTGGTTTGCCTTCATTTAAATACAATTGTAAAATAAAATTAAAATAAAACAAAAAAAAAAAACATTAAAATATCAGAAATATTGTGAACAATATGGATTACATGCAATTAAATAACATGAACCATAATTTAACGTATTTATTACTATTTTTTTACATTAACACTCAGATTACGCATTTAATTGTTATAGTGCAAAAGTAAGTTTTTATGTTTATTTGTATAAATTTAATATTAAACAAAAAAATTAGTAATTAATTTCTCAAATTTCACTTTTTTCTTGTATAACATGGTTTTAATGGAAAAAAATTAAACAATTTTCATTTCAATTAAATTTTATAATAATAAAAAAATTAAAATTCAAACAATTTAGAATTGAAATGCAGCAAGATTTCTCAAGCATCTTAAAAAAATTCAATGAAAAAAAATCCTACATAAACAAAAGTTCGCAACACCTCTGAAATGTCTAAGAAATGACTCATGTATCATTAAATTGGTAGAAATCAAAATAAAATATAAGATTGCGTGAATTAAATTGTTTTGTTTGTGATTTTTAATTTTATTTTATTGCTTCTATATTAATGATTTTTTGTATTTTTTTTTATTTTATTATGAATTCCTTTGTTTTCTGTTTAATTTTGAGATAATTTACAAATTAAAAATAAAAAGTAAAGGCATTTTTCACTTTTTTTTTCAATGTCTAATTACTTTAAGAGTATTATTTTTGGAGTTCATGCTGTTGGGATATTGCGTGTTTCAAGTGAATTATTCTTTAAACTTGAACTTGGGTTGATCCTGAGTCAGTTTAGTTGGTTTTTGTGATTTAATAATATAAAAAATGGGAAAAGTTAATTTAAAAAAAAGAGATAAAATTGCATTTTGGATTTAATTTTACTTGAATTGTTGGATTTAACTTACTAAGATTTCATATCTGTTATTTCTTTGGTGAAAATGGTCCCTTAGTGAGTTGGAGTTGAAGATTAGAGGAGGGAAATTTCTCATAGCCACTGTCATATTTCGTTTTTTGAAATCATCAGGATAATTTTCGCTTTCAATGAAATTCCTTAGCATGTTTCTTCATTTGTATACATTGAAGCTGGACCTTCCCTTGCTGGTCTACCTGGCAATTTGATAATACTCACAATCCAAAACGACGGGGCCACGAGTGGGAGTCTGGTCTGAAACTTAATTCCCAACTAGTGTGGGACTCTTAACTCTTATTGTGTTCATCCGAGCTGCTAACGCCTGAGAGCAGTCGCACTCTAATTGAGTAGAAATAATCTTGGCAGTTGATTGGGTTCAAACTGACATCAATGACATATGTCAATTTTATGATTATTCACTAAATTATAGGAACTTCCTTCTAGTGTATCTTGTATTTATACTTCTGTCCAGGAGATCAGTTCTATTATGAGGTTTTTTTTCCCTTTAGAATGTATTAGCTTATCTCTGAATCACTTATGGCCTCTTCTTGGTAAAAGGAAAGATTTAATTTTTACTTAAATTGACTTTTAATTTATTTATCAAAGTTTTAGTTAATTTTATTTAGATGTTACCACGGGGAGCTCGTTGACCGAGTTGGTTAAGTGGCTGGTATGATTGGTAAGAATCCTGCGACGGGGGTTCGAATCCAGTCCCGGACATGAAAATTAATTTGTGTTTTTCGAGTTCCAAATGTGCTCAAGTGTTACTTAGAATACATAAAAGTCCTCCTGGGATTTTTAGGGGCTCTGAGTGAAACCTGAGGGCGACTGGATCGGATGACAGTATAAATTGTAGGTCCCACGTGGTTAGACCATAGATAAAAGGCGCTTACTATGGAAGTTTCGGCTGAAGTAGTATGAACACAATAGGACCATTGGGTCCGCGGTGGAGCTAGTTCATATCTAATCTAATTTAATCTACCACCTTCAAAGTTGATTTCTCACTGACCACACCCACACACACTTGTCACTCTCTTCCCTTATTTTATTTTCTATGTATTCCTTCAACTCCCAGCTAACACTATGTTCCATGTAATTCTAGAATTTACTCCAGTTTTCATGAGTGCCTTGGTCTTTGATAAAAACCTTTTCAATTTTTTCTACATTCTCAACCCAAAACCAGTGGGAACAAGGTTTGTGTATCATCTGCGTTTTCTTTCATTTAGGCTCTTAGTTTTTGTTGGATTTCATGAGTCCACTTGTTGCTTTATCGATCACAATATGCTCATTTTCTTATCAATAACTAATAAAAATTAAAAAAAAAAAATTTATTATCTCATACAAATCTTAATTTCATTTTTAACTTTTTGAATTGATATTGTTTTTACAGAGTACTTTTTAAATATAGATTGAAGACATGCCACAAGAATTATCATTATTACCACTTATGTTTTTTTCCCATTTTATCTTTACTTTCATATATGAAACAGAAAAAAAATATTACAATAACAATTATCATTTAGCTTGCGGTTCAAAAATAATATAACATTTTATGTAAGTCACGATGTGGTTTGACCAGTTAACTGATAGTATTCTTTTTTTTTAGTTTTGAGTGGCATTGCCATATAAATTTCAAGGTACGCGATATCGTTAATTGGGATGATTTTAAAATTGAAGTCTCATGTATGAATGATAATAATTTCACTTGATCAGTTTCTTTGGGTTTAATTTTTTTTTTTAATTTGGTTGATAGGCATACAATAAATAATGATAGGTTACACCCAGCCGGAGAAAGATGTTGATTGAAATGAATGAAAAAAAACATAATGATTATTTTTTTATTACTTTTTAAATACATTGTTTTGATTTTTTGTGTAGTTTTGATTTCATGCCTCATACAATGTTGATGTGATGTGAAATACTGTTAATTGACGTTTTTAGCACATTAACTATCAAAAATTTATAATCAAACTGTGAAGATTTATCTTATGTGGTTTTTTTTAAAGAAGATTAGGAAATAAAACTTGTGGTCTGAATAAAATCACGCTCTCAATTCTGTAATTAGATGACATTCATAAATGATTTCTAACATTTCATTTGAATTGAATGCAAAAAAAAAATATTTTCTTCTTCATATCAAATCACATTCAAATGAATATGAAGAAGTAAAAAATTGTAATTTACTACAGGAAGAAAAGTTATAAAAGGTTTTATATGTTGCATATTTCATGATAATTTTATTATTTATTTATTTAATTATTTACACTTATGAACTACTTTAGCAAATTTTTTACGTTACTTTTTCTTGTAATATTAATTACATGCAATAATATTAAATTACAGTAAAATAACAACAGTGTTGCGTTAATATTGAATGCTTTAATGTTACAATTTATTTACGGACGTCGTTTTTTTATACCTTCGTAATAAATGTCTTTTGCTTAGTCAATGAATTGACACTGACATTAAATATCGACACGATTTAATTACATTTCTTATTGAATTTCTTTGAATTCTGAAATATTTCAATATTTATACTGAAAAAAGAAATATTTTGATTAAGTGTGTTATTTTTTTGTTTGTTGATGGTTTATTGAAAGGAAATTGCAATTAAACTCAGATATTTTTTTATTGATTGAATTTCATAAAAATGTCTGAATAAGCGATGGATTTACATCTAAGTCAATGATAATCCATAATAATAAAAAGCTTTTCAACTTTCTGGAGTCCTACCCAATTGACAGCACAAAAAAATAAAGGCTTAATAAACGTGCTAGTAGGATCACATAAAAGTTAAACTTGTGCTCCTCACAATATTTCGTGTTTAAAACTTCCAGACACAAAATCAGACTCGGGAGTAAATTGGAAAAAGCAATTCAATTTTTTTAAATTAAATATCCTCAAACAGTGGAAGATTTTTTGATAGCAAATTGCTAGGGATGTTATCATCAAAATCTGTGCCATCCATCGCTTTTTCCTCATCGTCACCCGAACCACTCTCTATCTCGCCAGCATTGATTCCATATCTGGCTTGTATGAGCAGGGACTTCATTTTGCTTTTGACCTTTTCCTTCTCTTCTCCCTCCGGCATTTCTTCCAACAAAATTTCCATTTGGTGGAGGTAAATACTGTCGGGGAGGGCTGGTATGAAGTCCCTAATGTCGGCAAAGATAGAGAGGGTGGAGGTGGAGGTGGTGCATCCTCAGAATGGCACAAAAAAACCCAGTCCATCCATTCGTTTTTTCATTGGAAACTCTTTGTATTTTTGTCTTCTTGAGTTTCCATTTCTCCTTTAAAATCGACTCATCGAATGGATTAAACTGGGCAGCAATTTCTTTCCACGCCAAGTCGTATGCCAGTTTGTTTTATTATCACGGCCATCATATAGGCATTTATGCCTTTTGATTGCCTCCAAGAGCTCGCTTGTGTCGAGGTCCGTCTAACTTGACATCTTTTTTTGTTCATACTGACCAACAATTTTTGGTCACACGATTTGCGATGTTTGGTCACATGTCTGGAAATATATTTTTGGGCATTTCTACTGCAGCAGGATTTGTTTTGACATTTGGAGGGTAAGCGTTCAAACCCTTGAACGAAAAATAAGAACGCACACTCCTCTTGGAGTCGATGAGCAGGCTGTTCAATGCACTTTCCACTCCAAGCGCAATATCCTTATTCATGCCGAGTGTTTGAGACTCGCCAAGAATAAGGTCTCTCTGGAGATGGTCTCGAATGCTCTGCAGTTTTTGAATTGCCTCTCTACTGTTATTATTTGATTTTCCGATTTCACTTGCATACTCCTTAATTCTTTCTTCAATATTTTCTGTCAACCCCACGTTATATACAAACATCCTCGAGATTGACTGGGTTTTGATTGACATATCATTGTTCTGGCTCTGAATGTAATGAAGCATTTGCCTACCACCAATGAAATAAAATTGGAAATCTCTCGGGTGTTCTTAAGCATTTCTCGAGACATCGAGATATGTAAACTCACTTCCTCAGCCGACGGATAAATCATTATATAGCAGCTCTGTATTCAACTTGTAATATCGGATACACTGTTCATAAAAAAACTGCTGTTGTAAGTTCATTTATGACTTAAAAGATACCCGGTATTTTTTAAACTGTAACTTGCCTTTTGAATTTTTTTTTTTATCAAAAGTTAGACCTTGAGTTCTTCACAGATATATCCTTTTCAATATGGAGCAAGGTCTTGCAAAAGAAAATTATCAATCCGATTATCAATTTTTTATGCGAAAAATCCAATTATCGTTGATTATCACAATTATC
>LN483416.1:0-318571 GCA_900002565.1 Culicoides sonorensis
TCTTTATTAACAAAAAAAAAAAAAGGAATGAAGAATAATTTTCGTAACTTTTTTTCAATATAGTAACATTGAAATAGATAGAACTTTGTTGTATTTTGTATTTTTTGTTGATTGTTTGTGATTTTTTTTTGTTTTTGGAGTTAAATAGGAAAGAAAATCGACTTTTCGCACAATTTTTCAATTAGACAGTTAACTAGAAATTGCAAGATGCTTATCACGATTTATGCAAGTAAAGCTTTAAAAGCTCAAAGCTTTTGAACTTATTATTTAAATTTCAATTATTATAATTATAATTTTAACGCTGTTCAGTTAAAAATGAGCTTAAAATTTTAGTGATAACATGCTTCAAACATTTTTTGAAATGAAAACACGATTCAAACTTTGTAGAGCTTCAGATTGAATGATATATCACAAATTTTCATAATTAACGAAAAAAAAAATAGCATAAATCCCACCACAGTAACCAAAAACAATAATAATATTATAAGAAATTTCAAAATAAATATACATATTAAGTTAATGTTAGAAACCTTTCAAATAATCTTTTTACAAAATAATTAAAATAATGTAATAAATGTGTTTCATTTTTGTTTCTTTAAACTTACCAATGAATTATATGAAATTGTAAATAATATGATGAAAATATGTGTATAAAAAAAATATTAATTGTTCAAAGTTATTTTGGTGGTTAAATTTTTGTTTGTTTGTAAATTAAGTAGTTTGATTCATTTCAAATGCTGTAAAAGAATTAAAAATTGATTGAATTTCAATTAAAATAAAAGACGAGTAGAGTTCAGAGAAATAATTAAGAATGTTATCGCTAAAACTGATTTCTTTATGATTGAACTGAAATACCAGGCGTTTACATTATAAAATTACAAAATACCAGGCGTTTACATTTTGAAATTAAAAAATACCAGGCGTCTGCAATGCATTTTAAATTCAGAATAGTTTTAGCGATGACAATGTTAATTTATTTATATAGTGCTTTAAAATGGCTGTTAATTTTAAAAAAGGAAAGCAAATCGATTTATAAGTAGTAAAGTAGAGACAGTTGTATTTCCAAAAAAAAAAACATGAATACAAACATTCATAACAGCGGATCACCTGCTTCCTTGTATTTCTTCTAAAATGAATTGAGAATTATGAAACTCCACCCTTACTGACCAAAATTGTTTACAAAGATCTAACTTTATTAATGTTAGTATTCATGATTTGAAGTTAAGAAAAAAAAAAAATTTGCCACAAAATTGTATTGATTTGAGTTAAAGTTAAAAAAAAAGTAGTTGAGTGAGTGTTTATTTTATTTTTTTAAATATTAATTTTGAAGCAAAGTAAAAGTAATTCTAGTTAAAGTTTTAAATTAAATCAAACAGTATATTACTAACACCTGTGTGTAATTTGTAATGTTTTGTAGCATATAAATATATTTAATTAAATTATATAAATAGATCCAATAACATGCATGTTGTTAAAAAAAGAAAAGAAAATAGTCTTCATTTCTAAAAGGATTTCTTTAATCGCCTTTTCGGAGCTTCTGAACTATTTTTGTTTTCAATTTAAAATTTTGAAAAAATTATAATAAAAAAAATAATAAAATCATGAAATAGAAGCAAGAAGTTCCTGTAGACGATTCGAGACTTTCTTTTAGACTTGTTTAAAATAACTAGACGTGTGTTGTTGCCAAATTCTGTGTTTCTCATCGATTCTGTAAACACACATAAATAAAAAACTGCAGTTACATAATAAACACAGAATAAACGGTGACGACATATAACAGAAAGACTACTTACTCCTTTTCAGGGGGTACAAAACACTAACGTGGGTGTTCGATTCTTCGCATTACCATTACATTGACACAACATTACAAAAATAAACACTCAAAAAAAAAATACTTCCATATATAAAAAAACAGACATAAAAAATAAAATTCGCAACATAATAAAACATCACATAAACTTAACATGCATAAAAAAGTGTAAAACATTGAGTTTAAGTGAAAATAATCAAGATTATGAGAAGATTTCTACGTTTTTGCTATCACTCTACTTCTTCATCTATCGACCTCAAAAAGTAAACAAAATTCGTACAGTAAAGATAAAGGAAAATGCTTTTTTCCCTTTAAAGTTTATAATTATGATTTTTTTTAAGTTAGTTAAATTCCATTCTGTCCTATTAACCATAGATATTATTTGTTCAATCATGTGTTTTTATTTTATTTGTTGTCAAATTAACGTAGAATATTAAAGAAAAAATAAGTGTTTTATGTTGTATATTTTATGAGAGTTTATATAATTTTAAACCAAATGAATTTAATTTACTAAATGTTTTAGTTGTAAGTGCATTTCAATTATCCTAACCACTGGACTATACCGAAAATTAAAATACTGCATTTAAATGCTGCTGAAAAAGTTTTCATGGCTTTTTAGTCATATATCTGAATTTCACGTCAAAATTCTGTTCCGGTTCAGAAAATGTTTAAGCTAAGGAAACAAATTTCAGAAAAATTTTATCTCACTTTCTTTGACGTCTACGATGCATTTCAGTCCATATGGGTTGTTTTTTCATCACCTGAACATCCAAATAGACAATTTTCAAGAAAAATATCCTTCTTTGATAAGAAAATATCTGAATTTGATATTGAAATGTGCTTCAGTGTTAATAGTCAAAAGTTTTTATTTTGTTATTGCCCTCGTTATTTTATGTTAGTCAAATAAAAAAATGAATGCACGTACCCGTTTTATTTTTTTTTTAATTGTGAAGCGCTTAGAATTTCAATCAAACAAAACCACGCATAAAGTTTCAAAATTTATCAAAAAAAATAAATATCAAAATCAAATCTCTATCATTTGCACCCCCATGTGCTTCGTTTGTTACTTAATTACAGATGCGTCAGGAAGATGAAGATAGTGAAGTAGCAAAGGATTGGAAATTTGCAGCAATGGTCGTTGATAGGTTGTGCCTTATTATTTTCACCTTATTCACAATAATAACAACTGTAGGGATACTAACATCAGCACCACACATTATTGTTTCGTAGCCATATGAAAATGGTTATTGTTATTGGTTTTATCATAAAATCAATTTGTTGGCTATTAAATTAATATCAAAAATTTTTAAGTAATCATAAAATTTATTAATTGAAAATTTAATTAAAAACAAAAAAAAATACAAAAAAAAAGTAAAAAAAAAATTATCAAAGTTACATTTATTAGTCCATTATTATGAATACAAGCATTAGCAAGCAAAAAACAATCATCAAATGAAATTACAAAAAAATTGTGTGTTTTCGTACGTAATTGGAACAAAATTAACTTAAATTTTGAGAACGATTAAGAATAATTGCAATTATTTGACGAAATACTACTAAGTGATGTTTTTGTTTCAAAAAAATATAATTCTCATTTTTTGGAAAGTTTATCGAAAGTTTATATAATCAACATTTTTAGATAGAACAAATGAGTCAATATAATAATAAAAAAAATGAAAAAATACAAAAAAAAAGTTAAAATATCATTTTTTAAATTAAACAAGCTTTAAAAACCGGCGAAAATATGATTCTCTTTTACATTCAATTTAATTTTCCTCTAAATTAATGTTCAAATCTGTATAATTTCGCAAATAAAACGTTGTTTATGATCATTATCGTATCGTAAAATCGTCATCGTTCTTTCTTTACAAAGTAAATTTAATCACAACTCATCAAAAAAAATACAAATAAAACCATAAAAAAATATTGAAAAGTGATTTAAATTTAAAAAAAAAAAAATAATGAATACGCACACTAACAATATAAATAAAGAAAAAACTACATACAAAAAAAATAATGTTGAGACATAGATGAAAAAATTATCATACTTAATAAAATATAACCTCCCATGAAATAATATAATAAAGTTTTTAATAAAAAAAATACAGGTTTAATCATATATATATAAATATATACAACATTATAAATCATCATTCAACGTTTATATTAAATATAAAATGAAAGAAAAAAAATACTCAAAAAAAACCCATTTATTCATCCTTTTATAATTCTTACAAATAAATATATATATAAAAATATATATTTATTTAATAAATTCATACATGATAATAATAATTAAAAGAAAAAAAACATACGAAAACCAATAAAACACTCATATATACATTTTAAGTATATAATACATTATATATTATAAATGATAATAATAATAATAGTAATAAAAACAATATTAATATTATTATTATTATCATATATCATATAAAAAGAAAATTGTTTCACTAAATTTAATAATAATTAAATACAAATTAAAAAAAAAAAAACAATAGAAAAATTTAACTCGTATATAAAAAAAACACTGAAAATCATCATTTTCTAATCATTTTTATACTTTACATATATTTTATTTAACTTAAATTAAATATTTTTATTATTTTAACGTTAATATTTCAAAATTTATATATAAAATGATCATATATGATAATAATCAGGGATATCATTTTCGCTGCCGAGTTTCGCCATTCTCATTATGTGTATTATCATATTATAATTGTATGCGTATAATCATCATAATCAAATAATATAATAATATATATATATTATTAAAAAAAATGTTGATTCGTTAATAATTTAAAGACAAAAAAAAAGAAGAAACTAATAATAATATTTATTATAAAAACAAATTTAAAGAGCAATACTATTCGATATGCACTTGTAGATGCTTGTTTTAATATGTTTTAATCTTCTTATTCTTATTATTACTGTTTTTTTATTATTCGGTTTATGTTTTTTTTTTTTAATATTATGTTTTATATGTATATAAATATATATAAAGAATGGCAAATATTGACTAATTATACCCAAAATAATACCTTTTTACTTTGTTCTTGCTAACGGTTTTTAAAACACATTTACATACATACCTACATAATAATAATAATAATAAATTTGTATAAAATGACTGGCAATTATAAGAAGATTTAATAAAAAATACTAATAATAATAAAAAAAGAAAAATAATAATAATAGTGAAAAAGAAACTTTTTGATAAAAAGAAAATAAAAAAAAAATATTTGTCAATTTATTATTATTATTAATAAAATTTATCATTTTCCCTTCTCTTATTGTTATTATAATTTGTATTTATATTATTATTGTTATTTTTGCGATTAGAAAAAAATATGTATAATGATGAAATCCTTGCATTATATGACAAGGATATATAAATTAATAATTTAATAAAAATACGCGGTGATTGATAAAAAAATAATCAGTTTTATTATTATTATAAAAATTGATTAATAGAAAAACAAAATTATGATCATTATTTATAATGATGATAATAATTATAAAAAAAAAAATATAAATTTTAAACAAAATTCAGTGAGACAAAGATATAAAACATAAACGCCTACACAACAGCGCCACTTATTGCTTCATCATCATCATTTTTACCACGTGAATCATGTAAAAAAAAAATATTTAAGAAAAATGAGATCAAAAATTACATTGAAGAGAAAATTGGAATAGAACTTGTAATGATTATAAATTTAATATTTGTTTTTCACTTCAAATAATGTTGTTTTAAAATAAACTATGATTATCCTTTAAAAACCTTACACAAAAATTCACATTCGGTATCTTCAGTAAATCAAGATATTTTTAATGTTATTTTTTCCAAAGTATACGATTATAAATTATAATTTCACAAACATTTTTTTGGATGTCATTACATTAAACCATCATCAAAGTTTCTGAATAATTACGTAAAATATTTAAAAAAAATATACATATACATTAAACTTTTAACTGTCCCTGTTCTAAGGATGACACATTAAAATCATAATAATTAAAAAAATAAAAGAATATAATAAATTAAATGAATTTAAAATAATAATAATAATAAATATATATAATTAATATGAAAAAAAATAATTAATAAAATAAAATTTAATTAAATTAAATTAAATTATATATGTTACTATTTGCAGCATGACTGTGATATATAAATAAATAAAGTTGTAAATTAAAAAAAAAAAATTAATTGTAATTTTTTTGTGTGATACAATATTATATATTATAATAAATTGTATACATTTGCTTACTCATAATAATAATAAACATTATTTTAAATTTAATTTTAACATTAAATTTAACATAAAACGGTTTGTTTTATTATTATTATCATCTTTTATTATTTTAAAATTTATAAACATGTTTTAAAACATAAAATTTAATTATCAAGGAATATATTTGGCTTTAAATTTAATTGTTATAAGATTTATTCAGTTATTATTAAATTAAAATCATCCTTAAAATGAAAATCATCTTTAATACAAGAAACAAAAACTATTAAAGTCGCATTTCTTATTATATTATACATTATTACTATTATTATAAAACTACTAAAACTATTATACTATTACTAATAGAAACATCTATCATATATATTAAACATATATATCCTACTGTTGAAATTCTATACAATAATAATGATAACATGAAAAACATTATCTTTCCTATAAAAAAAAAAATATGAAAATTACAAAACAGGTTGTTTAAATTTTAATAAATATTGATATAATTTAATATTGTTATATATTATGATATGTTATGTTTTTGAAATGTATAATGTTAAATTATTATTATTAATATTATTTAAAATTTAATATAAAATGCAGCGAATAGAATACAAACAAAATATATATATAACACCTTTAAATACGCATGTAATTAAACACTGCCAATTTAAAAATATGAAAAAAATATGTAAAATATGATTGTTTCAATTAAGTTAAGTTATCAGCTTATATCTAAAATTGATGGATGACCGATACAAGATTACATTACAACAAAAAGGAAAATTTACATGTTTTCTACTAGCAGCCTCAATGAATGATATCACTTCAATGGTTAATAATCGTCAACATCCTACATCCCATCTGGAAAACTATAACGTTATTTTATCATTACATTTAAATTTTGTATTATTATATTATTAAAAATATTTTTTAATAAAAAGCGCAACATATATAATTTATTATAATGAAATAAAAAAAAGTGTAGAAAGAATTCTAAGTAATACGTAATAAATTAATTAGAGATTTTACCATGAATGTTAATTATATTAATTTACATTTTTTTTTCTTTTTTAAAAAGCAAGAAATAACTAGATTTAATATAATTTAACATTCATGGCACAATATACACATATTAAAAAGAAAAAACATACACACACAGACACTATTTTATACATTTTCTACATTCACAAGCGCATAGTTAAAATGTGAGTGATAATAATTATATAATTACTTAAAGCATTTACTTGAACTTAAAAAGAATGAAAATCTTAAATTTAAATATAATGAAAAAAAAAATTCGACAAATAAAGACAAGTAATCTTCTTGACTGCAAATATACTTATATTTTACTTTAATATATAAAAATGAAACATAAATTTCAATTTAATTTAGAAATGCTTTTAATATTCATATTAAACATTGATTAATATAAACATAAACATATTATTATGAATTAGTTGCGAGCTCTTAGAATTTCCATGAAGCATTAAAATTAAAAAAAAATCATAGCTAATTATATTCCTTATAGTAAAATCTAGAACTGCCAAACATTATACATTATAATGATTGAATATAATAATTAATTTGTTATGTTTAAATTTTAATATCATTTATTTAGATTGTTATATTATAATTGTAAATAAAATATAATTTTGATTATAAAAACGTATATAAAAGTTGTGTGCAATATTATATATTGTCACTTTTTCAATAAATATATTAATATATACATATAATAATGTATGAATCTTCTAAAGAAAATGTGAGAATATATTCATCGTTAAATGATGGATTTCAATTTATAATTATTATTAATATAAAATTTATATAATGTAATTATTATAATAAATCCATTTTAATTAAAACAAAAAAAAAATAAATGAATATTATTATTAATATTATAATAAAATAAAAAATGTAGTTGATTATATATAATATAATATTAATAATGATAGAAAACTTTTTATACATCAAAAATTAAATAAATGAAAGGATATAATTATAATATTGAATGAGGAAACTCATTTATTAGAGTTGAACATTATTATATATGTTATAATTAAAAAAAAAAACAATCATTATTAATATTTAATTTACATTTTTACATTAAAAATATTTTTAAATAATAATAATATAAACTGTATAATTTTTATTATTATTATTATCATTGAAGTTCCTCTCATTATACATTATAATGTTTCGTATTATTATGATTTTTATAATTAAACATATTAATATTGACTTGAAACAACTCATAAAAAAGTGATATATATCTTAAATTTTAGATAAAACAAAAAATATAATAATGATTATTATTATATTATAATTAATATCCCATGTATAATGAAAGGTGAATATAAAATGATAATAATAGTATATTCTATTAAATTCAAAATAAAAAAAAAATAATTAAAATGAATAATATTCACTTGAAAAAAAAAACATTATAATAAAGTGTATCGATGAATGATGATGAGCAAAAGTGAAAATACTAAATAAAAATAATAATAATAATTTAATAAATAAAATGTAATCAAGTAATATGCATTAAAATTAACTTAGAACGCGTGTTTAAGAATATAATTTTTTGCATATAGTTCAATATAATAATAATATTAAAAAAAACGCATATATTATATTATAGTAATGTAATAATAAAATTTATTATTATAATAATTATTTATAATAATTATATTATAATAAAGGTAAATACTCGAAACTGCTGATTAATTATAGAATACTAAAAAAAAATATTTCAATAAAATATAAAATTTAAAAAAAAAAATAAAAAAAAAGACAGAAGTAACCTTACTAAAATTTAATTATTATAATAATAATAATAATTATAATATAAATTAAATTTAAAAATTAATGCAAATTATTGTTTTTATGAGAAAATAAACTAAACAATAAAGAAAGAAAAAAAACATGATTAATTAAAAAAATAAGTTTTTCATTGTTTTCCCAGACTTTATATTATTTTCCAGAATTGAAACGCAATAATCGTAACAAGGAGGTTTCCATTGATAACCGGTGACCATAATTTTATTCGTGTTTGACACAAATAGACACAAAACGCACAAATTATCACACAGTACACACGTTTAAAATGATATAAAATGAGATTAAAGTGTATAATTTATATCTTTTTAATGTAAACTGATAAAAATTCTGTGTATCATGATTTTGTTCATATATCAAATGTACGAAAATAGCAGTAAATTTATTATAATTGGAATCATTTGTTATTATTATTATCACGAAATGTGTATCATCATGTGTATCATCGTATAAAAGAGAGAAATGATTGTCAAGGTAAGTTTAAGTTACGTCCTTTATCCATTTTAAAAGAAAAAGTATAAATTATAATCGAAAATTGATGATTTATCGCCATTGACACAATATTCTTAATTACTTTTTTTTTTGTTTTATTGAATTTATAAGTAAACATAATATATTCCAATATCACAAATTTACACAAACTGAAAATCTTTCTTCTTCATCTTCTATTATAAAATGAAAAAAAAGATCTGATACGAGTAATTTTATATCAGTATCCACAAAATATGGTTGTATGTACATTAAACACACTCACAATACATGCATTATAATAATATTAATAACAATATAATATAAAATAATATGAGCAAGTGTATTTTTTTTTATTTTAACTTTACACAAAATATTATTATGTGAACATATGTGACGCTTATCGTTTTGTACAAATTTAGTATCAATTTGTATTTGCTCAAATTCACTCAATATTATTTTTACTTGTACATTCTTACAAATTTAACATTGTTATACATGAATTTTTAAGACAATTTTTTTTGTATTAAAATTATTAAAAAAATTATAATTACATAAAAAAAATGTAAGTGAAGTTCTGAGGAACATTTTGAAATGAAGAGTGAAAATTCAAGGGATTTAAAGACAAATTTATGTATAAATTTAAATATGTATAAAAAAAAGTAATTATTATTAATTGTCTGGAGGTTACCTTTCACATACACAACAAAAAACCAAAAAAAAATGGTTCTAAGACTCAAAAATTTATGAGATTAAGATTAAAAACTAACACGGAATATATTTTGTGTAATAAGTGTGTATGTTAAAACACGTATACTGATAATCTTTTGAGAGAAGTGATAAATCGCGACAAAATATTAACAATGATTAACAAAATAAACAGTTTATTTTAATATTAAAAAAAAAATGTGAAGAGAAAAATTGTCTATGAAACTTCTCGTTATGTAAAGAAACCCAAATATTTTATTTAAACAAGAGAGAAGGGAATTAAAAATGTTTAAATAATAATTAACAGACGGATTTTTCATCTTTAAAGTAATTCTATCTATTTGAATAATGATAGAATTTTTTATTGTGTACTTCCTTTTTTTATTTTCTTATTACTTTTAATGTAAATTTAACCTTTAATGTTCATGGAAATAAGTCGATCATGATTTATAATCATATTTCACCCACATGGCTTGGTCCATATCATGACGTTTCATTAGAGCTTCTTCTCTCATCCAGTTACTTTTTTTATCTTCCTTGTAATTTATATTGATTTTTATCAGAAACACTAAAATTCATACAAAAAAAAATAACAATCATTATATTAAAAGTATTAGAACAAAACCAAATACTGATGAATTCTAAAATTGTATGCAATACACATCACAATTTCAATCACCAAAAGAACTGAATCCAAATGAAAGAGACGTTTCTTGATTGCATTTTCAATTTGATTTATTTCAATTAGTATTCGCATATAAAATTTTATAACGATAATGCATCAATTAAAATGTGAAAATGCAAAAAAAAAATATCTAAATGTCCTTTAAATCCTTAATAGATAAATTTTAGGTTTATATGTTGAATTATGGTCTTACAGTCCACAAGGAATTAGAATACATTTTATGCATATAAATATTGGTAATTTATGAGGTATTTTGTGTTATATATTTTCAATAAAACACAGCTTACAGGGAAAATTTCTTGGCAAACTTTGCTAAATATGTAGGTCAGGTAATATTAAAAAAAGTATTATATTGAATGGATGAAGATTAAAGTCCAATAATTTTAATATATCATGGGATGAAATATTTAGGCGCCAAATTTTAGTGACATTCAATTGAATTGAAATTGAATTGAAAAAAGAAAAGTGCTTTTGAACTTTTCAATTGAATTTGAGACTCTGATTAGTGAAGTTTTCTTGAATATGCCAAGCAATTAATGAATCCTTGATGGAGACGTCTGGTTTTTTGTTAAATTTACATTTTTATTTGAATATGGGAGATCAATTTTAATAATATTTTTTTTATGAAAATAGGAAAAAATTATATCAAGTAACTTTAAAATTGAGATCCAATGCAATGTTAAACAGGAATTAACGTCAATGAATATCAATTAGCTTCAAAAATAGTTCTAAAACTGCTTTTTACATTTAAATATCAATTGTTTTGTAAATATACACATATTTTTTCTCTCTATTGTATTTTCCTTTATTTTTATTTTCTAGTAAGAGATGACTGACGAGATTATAATTGTCAATAGTGCCAGTAATTTACATGAGTCAAATATCATCAATACCAATACAAATATGAGTATTTCGCCAATTGAATCGTCGTTGTCGTCGTTGTTGTTGTCACAATCATCTACAGAACAACATGATCAACACTCAACAATTAATAGCAATATTATTATTAATAAGAATAACATCAGCAGTGGCAGTAGCAACATCAACGTTGTCGATGAAAATAATATAATAAAAACTCAAAATAACATCAGTTATAGAGATGATGTTGAAGCATCAATATCGAATTATAGCTATAATAATAATTTAAATGAGAAAAATAATCATAAGTTGTTAATAGATAAGTCACATCAATTATTGCCTTCACTTCAACAGCAATTACAGCAACAACAACAAATTCAACCATTAACATCAACAAATTCATTATTTGCATATGAGAGTGCTAATAAAAAAAATAAAATTGACGATAAAAATTATAGTGTTGATCATGAAAAAATAACCGTGTCAGGGCAAAATAATCCTGAATTGTATGAAAAATTAAGTGATCAGTGTGGTCTCGAATCAAATTTTGCCGAATTAGATCCAGTTTATGTGAAAAAAATACCATTTTTTACAAAATCTCACTCAGACTCGTGTCTTTTTCATATTGAAACTGATCATAATAATTGGTCATTTATACACGCAACTAATAATAATTATAATAACAGTAATTTTTCATCAGGTAAATGTTTTTTTATACACTCACATCAAATTATTTATCATATTTTTCAATTAAAATAGTGACAATTTATTATTTAAATATATCTGAAAGTTTACTTGAAAATTAACTCCTTTTAATACACGAGTCAAGACAGTTTTTTTTTCATTTTTTTTGAATTGAATTGAATTGAGTTGATTTTAATTTAATTAGAGCTTCATGTTATATGTATATGAAAATCGCTAGCTTTCGAAATATTTTAAATTAAATTTGCACTTAATCGTTAATCAAATTTGATATTAAAAACATTGTAGTCGAAGCTCATTTTGAATATTAAATTTTAAATGTTTGTGACGAAAATTCTTTTTTTATTTGACTTCAATTCGATGATAACGCGATCGTGATATTTTTTTATGATGTTTTGGTTTTTAGAATAAAAATATATAATAAATAACTTCAAATCAATTAAAACCAAATAAAATTTCATTTAAGTTAATTTAAAAGATTCATCATTTTTCAATTTAATTCAAGACAACTCGAAAAAATTTTGTATTACAATGATACTGAAAATAAATTTAATAGAAGGCGAAACAGAGAGTGCCAAGTTAAATCATAACAAGATGAATAAAAGTAAGAGAGATAGTTTTTTTTACATTTCTTTAATATTTTGTGATCTACAGAATTATTGTGCGAGACGCTCAGATTTTATTTATAGTGTTTATAAGAAGGAAATTGTTTTTAATTGAAATGGTGCATTAATTTGGTCCACTGCAAATTATTTATAAAATTTGTTGTGTGTGGGGTGCTTTTTGATTCGAAAAATAAGATTTTTTTCATCTTTTCGTCTTACGTTAGAGAGAATTTAAGTCAATTAGACATAATTTTTTATCACAATTTTGACACTTATATGACAAGTGATCGAAAAATAAAAGAAAAATGACAGCTGACTGTTAAAAAAATTGATTGGGAGTCACTCATTTTATGATTAAAATTTTATCGGCATCTTTTTGAATTTAAGTGCATTTTCTTTTTTTAAATTGTTTTAAAGAGAACTAGACTTAAGTGCTCCTTGAGCTGCTTACACTGATAATTTGTTTGAGTTGCACTATCTCTCATTAAATGGAAAAATTTACGTAAAATAACTTTTAACGCGTTTTTCTTTGGTTTAAAACAAAAATGATAGTATTGAGGACGCTCATGACGCCCGTCTAACAGAATTTTACAAATCGGCGAAAAAAAAAATTTGAAATCTTCAAAAATCACAGAGATTTCGAATTTACCGAAACACCAGAAACCGCGAACTCGTACGCTGGCGTATATCTTACAAGGTCACGATCCCGTTTTAAATTTTCTCAAAAAGATGTCGCTAGTACTGTTTGAAACTATTGAGATATGAACTAAAATCAAATAGCACCCTATTCATATTTCAGTGACCGGAACTTCATACGATGAAATTTCAACTAAAAATAGAACGTTTAAAATAAATAACGAAAATCACTTTCACTGTAAAAAGACTTCCAATTAATTAAACTACTAATTTAATTTTGATTTAGATCTCAACGATATCAAATCGTTACATCGAAGACAGTCAACGCCTCACACCCACACCAACCTTTATGGACATTCAATTATTGAACACACTGAACCCCTAATTTTCAGTGATTTCAAGGACACTTCTTCCAAGTATTATGATTTCAATGAAAAGAAAATCAAATTTGATGAGCATCCAAAGTTATCACTCTTCATAGACAAGGAACGTATTTCACAGGGCGAACTTCAATACGTCTCCGATATTGTCAACAGTGGATTCACAAAAACATTTCAAAAATCAAATCTCAATAAATCAACACAACACCATAAACATTTCCACAAAAAGTCAATCAATAATCTCAATCAAAATAGTAATCATACTAATAGCAAGATAAGGGAACATATTAAAAAAATCAGTGCCTTAATTCATAACCCATTTGAGCACGAGACTACCGAAGACGAGCAACTTATTGAAGATAACGCTGTACGGTATATTTGTGAAAGTGGAATATTGGGATCTCCGGTTGAGGTCATGGGGAATACAATCTCAGGTATTTTTCGTAAACATTCAAAAGCAACATTTCAGGAACCGGTTAACAAAGAACAGGTAAAAACTTTATCATTTTCTGCTTTTATTTCAACAAATACAACTACAAATTTCATATATGAATGAATGAGACACCTTTGTAAATGAATGAATTTACACACAAACACACACACACGTTCAAAATCTTCTCAGATAATACACATTTAATACGATCATACAATAATCACACTAGTAATAAGACTTAAAATACATACAAAATTTCATTCATTTTGATTCTACTATTACTTGCTTACTTATAACTTATATAAGTTCAGTACACGTTTAATCATTGACTTGACATGTTGTGCGATTGATTTACACACAGATCAAAGATCTTTTTTTTATTTTTTTTTGATTATTATTATTATTTAATTTTCATACTCAAATACGAATTATTTATAAATTTTGTTAGATTTCAGCGTTAGATTTTGCTTAGCATACTTTGTGTGTAAGTCGTCGGCGCGTTGAATTTATTCAAATTAAAACTAAAACCTCATCTACGATTAAAATTAAAATCAAAAAAAAAAAAAATTACACGAGAAACACAAATGTTGTAAAAAAATAAAAAAAATAAAATTGAATAAAAATAATAATACAAGTCAGAGGAGTGCTGAGAACAGCACTCACACACAGTGATTACATTGAAAAAAAAACGCATTGTTTAATCATTATAATAAAGTGCAAATAATAAACAAATTATAATAGTAATATTGAAAATTGAATTAAATTGCAACAAAAAAAATAATAAAAATAATAATAGTATACAAAATTTATCACAGGTTGGTCTGGTTTTGTCTCGTCTCGTTTAATGTACAATGTAAAATTAAAGTAGTATCTCTAGTCTCTTGTTTTAGTTTATTACATCAATAGTTTCATGGCCCACACTTTGAGACAATCTATAGAAAATAAAACGCATATATATGAGTGATGTGTAGTGTATTGAATTAGTAGAAATGTATTTGTACACGATCAGTGACATTCAAGTTGTGGTTGATTTTGTTGCACTTGACTTTTAAGCGGTGTTGCCACTTCTCACATTTAAACGACTCTCTGGAGACCGATTTTGAAACTACACTCTAAGAAAACGCTCTGTAAACCACCCCGTATAATATGTGTATAAATTCAAAGAAAATGTGCTTTCACACATGAAATATATTTCAATAGAAATTCAAGGAATTGGCAACACGGATCATAATTTGAATAAAATGAGTTTTTTGAGCAATTAACACATTTTTTTTAAGAATCTTCAGTCATAACCCAAACATTCTCGAAATAAAAACCGATCACAATCCCTTATGTAACTCAATTATGTCTTATTATATAAAAAATTATACACAAAAATTGACACTCAAAATAAGCACTAATTTTTTTTGATATTTTTTCATATCAGTGCAAATTTTCACTTCAAACAACAAAATTTTTTGATCAAACAACTTGAAGATCATTGTCCTGTACGTGTGTGTGCACTATACAAAATGTCATATACAAAAATTGTCATTTAAATGTACAAATAAAATCAAAATATCTTTTTTTTTCATGTATATAAATATAAAATAACAAAATAAAAAAAAATGTTACTTGTTACTTGACAAAATCTCTCATTATACGAATTTGTATTAAAATGTAAAATAAATAAAAAACACAATAAATTTAATGTTTGCGCACACAATTAACAAGATTATTTTTATTATTTTATTTAGTTAAATCATTTTAATATCTTATTTTTTTTATTATTATATTCAAATTAGAGCAAAAAAAACCTTTATACAATTAAATTCATACTAATGACAGTGTATGACTGCAAAAATTATGACTGAATTTAAAATAATAATAAAAAAATAATTCGTGTGTAATTACAGCGAGCAAAAATTAACATGAAACAATTAAAGGGAAATTTTTTATTATTATAATTTTAATTGTGTGTCAATGAAACTATTTTAAAATGGTTAAATTTCATGCACTTTTCAATGCATTTTAACATTATGCTTTTTGTGTATGCAATATCACAGACAAGTGCAACCATGTTATTATTATTGTTTTAATGTAAAGTGTTCATTTTTGTTTTTATTTAAAGTTTTAAATTTAAATTAAAGCTGCATAAATTATTTTTTTGATATTTTTATGTGTATTTGTTTTATTTTATGGCATATACACACATAAAATGATGATTGTGTGTTATCAATGCAGTTTTTTATTGCCTTTTTTCTTTCACTCTGTCTTTCTTCCATTTTATTAAAATAAATATATTTGATTTGGATGATTCGTTCATTCATGGGAGGCGATTTAATGAAATTTATGAAAAATACTAGAAAAAAAAATGAAATTTGAAAGGATTTTGATTTCAAATTCATTGAAATTTTCAAATTAGTTCAATCGCTTAAAGTTTTTAGTGTTTATTTTGATTCAAGTAAATAAGCGCAAAAACACTAAAACAGAATTTTAAATAGAAAAACAACTTTTGTTTCAACGTAAGAAAATCAAATTTGCTTATAAATTATAAAAACAACACAATTTAGACTAAAAATAGAGTTGCTAAGAGAAATATTATTGTTTTGACAGAAACCAGAATTGGGTTGACAAGTCTTTTTTTAGAATATTTTATCTGACAGTCCTTGAAATGTGACGGTATTGAAATACAAATTAGTAAAAAGTCTTTAAAAACCCTTTCATTGAAATGATTATGATAGAAATACCGGTTAATTTGGAGATAACTGTCATATATTAATACAATTCGTGTGTCTGTGTGTTTAACTGTGTGTGTGAAGTTTGCACCAGTACCTTAATAAATTGATGAGTCAAAGTCCTAACCCTCTTCTCTCTTTAAATTTTTAGATTCGTAAAAATTCCCTTGTATTAATGAAACAAATCAGTGATATGCGCCGAAAATCATTAACTGAAGACTATGAATATTTACGTAACACAGCAGTGCCCAATTTAAAGCGGGAATTAAGTGAATATGAGATCAAGGTGGCCACCTACGAAGATGAGGTGGTTCAACTTCGGAGTATCATCAAATCACGTGACGATGAAATATTGAAATTAAAGACAGAGATTCACAAATTGAAGGTAAGACTTAAAATTTTTTCCAATAATTTTCAATTAAATCCAAGCCATAGCCCCCCAAAAAAAGTAAAATGATAATTCCAATTCCATTTTTAAACTAAAAATACAGAGGAATAGAGATAATAGAGTCAAATCAAGTTCAAATCACGAAAAAATTCTGTGTGTGTTGTTTAAAATTAAATGAAATGAAATGAAAAAAAAATAATAAAAATCAGTTGTGCCGAGAAGTGTGCTGATATTTACTTTCTATTTCAGTTAATATAAAAATTTTTAGTATCATACTCAAAATATAAACAATACACACATAAATTTAATCATTTTAGATCCGTATATTCTCGGTAAATACAATTGAAGAAGAAGAAAAAAAAATCGGAGAACAAACGATAATGAATTAACTAGACGATGGATGGATGATGTGATATTGAATGTTTTTTTCTTATTCTTATAAAATTCACACACATGAACGTGCGTTTCATTGTCTGTGTGTATTGTTTTTACATAATCAACATACACAGTGCCATAATTTGGTGAATGAATGAATAAAATTAAATTGAAAACAACACTTGAATGAATTTAATTCATATTTTATGCTTGTATTCGTTTTATGCTAATCTAAAAATGATACAATTGAGTGTGTGTGCGTGCGTCTTGAAATGTAAATATTCTGAAAAATGAATTTGCAAAAAAAAATTATATGAGAATTCAATTTAAAATTGAACTTTTTATCAATGAAATTCAAGTCATTAATTATTATATTTTTTTTTTATTGTTAAGTCATTTCATTTCATTACATTTCATGGAATTGAGACAAATTTATAAATAAAAGCTAAAAATAAATGTGTCAAGATAGCGAGACATCATAAAATTTCATTATCTAATCGCAAGACCTTTCTTATCATTTATTAATTTATTATTGTACTCGCTTATTATTATATTAAAATTATATTTATTTTTTTGGGTAATTTGAATTGTGTATTTTATTTTGAGTGATTTAAAAAAAATCACCATATTTTTTTTTAAATGAAATGATATCAAAAATGCACCACAATAGAACCTCTTTGACTGCAGTGGTGCCCATTTTTAACACAACCCACAAAATTTGCATACACGTACGAATTGACAGATGTCAGATTTGACAGATGACTTGTAAATGTCAAAAAAATGCAAATTTTAAAAATTTAACGGTCATTTCAAATTCAATAAATTCAAATTTTAGCAGTTAATGAAAAAAATTTTTCTGTTACAATTGCAAATTGTTTAGATTTTGTGATTCCTTTCTGCATAAGTCTAAAAATAAAAGTTGTTTATGATTTAATGTTTACTTTAGGCCATTACAATTTTCCTTTTTGTTTCTCGTCGCAGTCCGCTCAAAATAATAAGAAGGAGGAGGGATGAATAATGGTAATAAAATAATGATGAAAAAAAAAATTATAAACAAATGTCATGAAAAAAATTTTTTCATGTGAAAAATATTTTAAATATTTATTGAAAAAAAAAATCAAGCAATTTAAGTAAGTTTTGGATTTTCTGCATGTTGAAATTAACAAAATATTCAGTAAAACTGTTTTTAAAATTTGAAAAATTTAAGATCGTTAAATAATTTCAAGGTTTTCAATGGTTTTCATTATTTCATTACTATTATTCCCTCCCATTATTCCCTCTTCACTTTTGTGAAATAAAGAAGTAGGAGGCGACGGGAAACAAAAAGGAAAATTGTAATGGCCTTACTTATTATTCAATATTTTTTTTTGTTTTACAATCATTTGTGAAATGGAAAGATAAATAAATTGATATTAAATTTGTTGGCATTAATTTGTTATTTTTTGTGGTTAACATGAGTTTCAACGTGATTTCGTTCGAGGAAAAGTTAACACAAAATGATAGAATATGGATGCCAACATTTTTAATTGATATTATTCGACTAGAGTCAATTCAGAAGCAATTTCTCCTTTTTTGTCTGAGAGACCAAGGTTGGCAAGATACTTTTCGTCTTCCTCCCTATAAACATCACCTCAACTTATTGAATATGCTCACCATCAGAGATCGTCAACAAATTGCTTGCTGCTCATTTATTTTTGACGTCTTAAATAATAATGTAAACTCACAACCTATCAAAGATAAAGTCAGATTAAGAAATGAACCATACAATCTGAGAGCTCAGCGTCCACTGGAAGAAGTCAAAGCAAACTCACGATATGAGGCAAACAATCCCATTAACCGTTGTTTGACTCTCTATAACAGGTTCAGTCAAGACATGCCTCTAGTTATTTCAAAGAGTAGATTTAAGACTAATTTAAGATTAATTATGAAGCAAAATTATAAATGAGTGTCTCATGAATCCCTGGGCGGACCTTTCGGAAGGGAGTTTGATTCTCATTGTAGTCATTATTTGATGAAAATAAATAAAAATATTTGACATTTAAAGTGCAGAAAAACTCAATTTCATGACTGGTAATGATCGAAGGTCGTCTGGGAGTTGACGTCAATCGGTCGTGCCCAGAGAATTTTCAAGCTATATTACATTTAAGCATTTCATCAAGTGAGCTCTTATAAAATTGATGAATTTGGTCATTTTTTCATTATAAATGTCCACTGTGCGTGTAATCAAAGAACAAGAAACAATTCTTTTCATTGTAAAATTTACCTCACAAAAGGTCATAGATCAAAACTTACTACTCTCTGTAAATAAATGACGCATCACATTTTCCATTACAATCGCAAATTTCAAATCTTATCTTAAACAATTTCAAATACAGCTCAAATTAGTAACGCACACGATTCAAATCAATCCAAATACGTTCAACTCAAAAAAAAAACAAGAAAAAAATGATACATTTCACATTTAATAACAAAATTAAAATATCAGTTGTGCATAGCTAGCTGTTAACTGTTAACTACTATTAAATAAAATAAAGTAATAGATATGAGTATTTAGTTGGGATATCATATTAAAAGTTGACTGTTGAAAACATTAAATTGAGTGTTGCATTACAACATTAACTCACAGATTTGTAATAAATCAAACTGCAAATGCATTTTTTGCTTTGTATCTTATGATATTTTTTAAATGTTTAAATGTAATTCCATTCAAGACAGAAGTCGAATATCGTTATGTTATATCTTTAAAGACAAGAAAACTATACTAATAATATTAAAAGAATGGTGATCGACCAATGTTTGCATGGAAAATACACACACGTGCATTGATTAATTCATTTTATTTTACAATCTATAATTTAATATGAAAAAAAAACACGAAAAAAATTGATTTGAATTGAAAATGCACTGTGAGTTTTTTTTAAATATATTTTATGTTAGTATGACCGTTGATTGTGTGAACTGATAAGCGAAAGGTGATGAAAGCGACTATCAATGAGTAATAAAACGTGAATGGAAAATTTTATTTATTTATTTATAGAAAAAATAATCAAAACTTGTAAAACTATAATTAATAGTTTTAATGTCTCAAGGGACCTTCAAGAGTATTTTCCCATTAAATGAAACTACATCAAAAAACAAAAATTAGTGTTCACTCTATCAATAAATGGACAGTTACTTGTTTTTTTATTAATAATAAAAATACATCTAATTTAATATGAATTTTAACGATACATTTTGAAAATTACGTCATATTCAAGTAGTAGCAGAAGCAGTGCAATGTGTATACACAAAAAAAAGAATTACATGAAACAACATATCACTTTCAAACTTGCAGTTTTTTTTTATGCAAGTCAAAGTCGTTTTTTAATATATGTGCAATAGAGTCGAATTCTTGTGGAAATTGTGTTAAATGCGATACTGAGAGTGGTTTGATGTCGGGGTTTAACAGGAAAATTGGGTTATGACAGATTGAAAGGTGCCCCAGTGTGAATTTCAATTCAACTTTTAAAATAAAAAAACGTCCCAGTGCGAATTTGAATCAATCTTCTCAAATAAAAACGTTGCAGTAAAAATGTCAATCGATCTTCTAAATTTCAACGAGAGACGTTCTAGAAAGAATTTGAGTAGAGCTGTCAAAAATGAGGGACGTCCAGGGTAAATTTGAATTCAGCTTTTAAAATCGAAAACTTCCCAGTGTGAATTTCAATCGATCTTCTCAAATGAAAAACGATGCAGTAAAAATTTCAATCAATCTTCTAAATTTCAATGAGAAATATTCTAAAAAGAATTTGAGTTCAGCTGTCAAAAATGAGAGACGTCCCAGTGTGAAATTCGTTCAATCTTCTTTTATTAAAAAAAACCCAGTAAACATTTTAATCGATCTTCTAAAATTTCAATGAGAGACGTCCCAGGAAGAATTTGAGTTGAGCTGCCTAAAATGAGAGACGTAAGAGAAAAATTTCAATTGATTTTCTTTAAATGTGACGCTTCCCATTAAAAGTTTAAAGTCAACTGTCAGAATTTTAAGTGAACCTGTCAGAATTGTGACACATCGTAGTAAATTTTTAAAATGCGCTTACATTAAAAATCAAAGTTTACCTCTTTTCCATCATTTTCAACTCATGTCTATCAAAATAACTCTTTTTTTTATATTTCCACAATCATTTTTTTTTCAATTCAAATATAATTTGACGTTAAATTTGAAAGGAAATCACTTTCAAAAGACCTGTTTTCAATTATTTTCTTTATTATCTAAGAAAATATTTGGAAATTTCATCTTAAAAATCTATTGATCTGCCATTTTTCAAAGATTAAATTCTTGAATTGATTCTTTAAATATTTACTTAATTTAATTTATTTTCATTTCAATTATTATTATAAGAAAAAGTGGTCTGTAAAGCTGTCCACCACAAAAATACACACACACACACACACACACACACACATACTCTGACGAGTCGACACTGTAAAAATAAACAAAAATGTGATTTATTGAGGTGTGTATAAAGTTATTTGCTGACAGCTTTTATAACTTATATTACAGATTATTTAAAATCATTATGTGGAAATATTTTATAATTTGTATTTTTTTTCTCTCCTCTTCTCGTTAAAATAATAACATTATTATTGTTATTAAATCTGGACTTTTTTAAAATTTATTTATATTTTTATTCTTTTCTTAATCATAATAAACAAAACTATTAAATTCGCATCAAGTGTCGGGCTTAAGTGAGAATGAAATGGCTGTTAATGTGTCAAAAAATTATAAAATATGATGGAAATTGCAATTGAAAAATTGATTTTATATGAATTGCATTGCACATGAAAAAACTGGAGTTAAGTAATTAATAATATGAAAATTAAAAAAAAATATTATTTCAAATGTTTTTAATTTAAATTCCGATTGTATTGCTGCTATCATGAACGTAAATCGTAAAGAATTTGAATGCAAAATCAGGCTCAAAGCTCTCTTTGCATTGATATTGAGAGCTCGCTTACAGACCACACCGTAAAATGGTCTTTTAATGTAAAATCAAAGAAATTAGTTGAATTTTACATGTAAAAATTGATCTGAATTGATAACCGCTAGTCCACGTATGACCCGAAAAAAAATCTCAAGATTGTAACTTTATGGTTTAATTTTACATTTTTAAACGTTCACTTTGTATCAATTGACTTTAATTAATTCTGATTGAATTGTTTAATTATTATTATTATTTTATTTTATCATATCATATCAAATTCCAGTGTGTGTCTATGTCGATTTGAGATATGAAATAAATTTAGCATATTAATTGCTTATTTGAAATGCAACACCTTAAAAATTTTGCTTGTAGCTTTGTAACAAATCCAAATTTGTGTAGCCCAATCATTGAAATGTCTCTCGAAAAAAACTAATGCTATATTTTATACAAAGCTTTCACACTTGTCTCCTTGCCTTTGTATTCAGAGTGTGCTACAACAAACATCGGCCACAGTTCCCATCACACCAGAGAGTCCCGATCTATCGACAATCCAGGAATCGTTGTTGGAACATCAGGACATTTCGCTCTATGAACCAAATGCCAATTACGAAGTTAATGATGCCAATAACACAGATGCTCGATTTGGCCAACAAAAACGGGCAAATGCTCATTTGGCACCCTTACCAATGCCATTGACCAAGAAACAGGGGGTTTCTGGAGAATCTTGTGATACATCACGACAAAGCACGAGTGATATTTCCATACAAAAGTATGAAAAGGACTTTAGGTATGTAATGAAATCAGTCAAATTCAAATAAAATAAAATTTAATTCAATTGAAATTTCACAGATCAAAACAACTCATCAAAGATGCCATTATGGACAATGACTTCCTGAAACACATTGACAGTCTCCAAATACGAGAGTTGGTCGAGTCAATGTTTTCCCGTGAATTTTCAACCGGTGATTATGTGATACGAGAAGGAGAAGCTGGTGCACATTTGTTCGTATCAGCTGAAGGCGAATTCGAAGTCATCAAAAATGGTACGAGCCTTGGTAAAATTGGACCTGGAAAGGCTTTTGGCGAATTAGCAATATTATATAATTGTACTCGCACGGCAACAATAAGAGGTGTGATTTGATTTTCATTTCATTTAAATTTAATTTTCATGAAAAATTTCATTTTAGCCCTCACAAATTCCCGTGTTTGGGTGCTTGATCGTCGAATTTTCCAACATTTGATGATGCGAACGGGAATTCAACGAATGCAAGAAAATACGGCATTCCTCAAGTCTGTGCCACTGCTTAAAAATCTAAATAATGATGTACTTACTAAGATAGCTGATGTACTTGAAGTGGTAAGTTTAACTGTGCTATCCTTGACATTCATTCTGAATATGAGTAGAAAAAAACACACAAAATTATTTAAATCTAAGTTCAAATGTGTTGTTCTGTTTGTAATTGAGCTGTTATTATTGACATTATATTCGTGAACGTAAGCAGCATCTTTAATAGAAATAAAAAAGATAAATATTCATTTTAATGACATGGTTAACCTCTCAATCTGATTTTAATGTGATTTTTATGTTTTTATTTCTATTTTTTTTCTTATTTTTACTCATAATTACGTCATGAAACAAAATATCAATTAACATCATTAACATAAAATTGATTATTTGATAGAAAATTTTTAGATCAATGAAATTTTTTATTAACCAGCCGTCTCCATTGTTATGATTTTATATTCAAACGGAAGTTTACATGTAATTTTTTTTCTTTTAAATGTCAGATGTGGGTCCATATGGGAAAAATTTAAAACAAAAAACCAGGCGTTTCCACTTAACGGTAAAATTTTCATTGAAATTTAGTGAAATACCAGGCGTTTCCATTTTAATGTCAATGAAAATATTCATCAATAAAAATAAAAAAAAAATCTAGTAAAATAATAGGCGGCTCCATTTAAAAGTCAATGGAAATTTTTTTTTTGTAAAATACCAGGCGTTTCCATTTCCAATTAAAAATTAGTCGTTTAATTTCAATTACATTTAAATTTTCACAGGAATTCTATCCAGCTGGTACATACATTATACGTCAAGGTGCTAGTGGTGACACATTCTTCCTGATCAGTCAAGGAACCGTTAAAGTGACTCAGCGTGTTCCAGGTAATTTATTTTAAATTAATTTCACTTTCATGCCATTACAATTCACATTTCATTTAATCAGGTGCTCAAATTGAGGAGGAAATTCGAATTCTTGGTCGTGGCGAATATTTTGGCGAGCAAGCTCTCATCAAAGAAGACAAACGAACTGCAAACATTATTGCAATGTCACCTGGAGTTGAGTGTCTTACACTCGATCGAGATTCCTTCACCCAACTCATTGGAAACTTTTGCGAGGAAATTCACTTCAAAGATTATGGCGATCAAAAGCGTATTTTTGCATCGAAAGGTGAACGAATTGAACCAACTGCATCGGCCACGCTCGGTGAAACAAAGCAAGAAATGCTCGATATTGATTTGTGGGATTTGGAAGTTGTAGCTACACTTGGAATCGGTGGTTTTGGTCGTGTAGAGTTAGTGAAATGCGAGAAAAATGGTAATTTGAGGACATTTGCATTGAAATGCTTGAAGAAAAAACACATTGTGGAAACGAAACAAGAGGAACATGTTTACAATGAAAGGAAAATTATGTTGTCGTGCAATACACCATTCATCTGTCGCTTGTACAGAACATATCGAGATAGTAAATACGTTTATATGTTATTAGAGGCCTGCTTAGGGGGTGAAGTCTGGACAATTTTACGTGATCGAGGCAATTTTGATGATACCACAACACAATTCATCATTGCATGTGTCTTGGAAGCATTTGAATACTTGCATTCACGAGGCATCGTCTATCGTGACTTGAAACCAGAGAATTTGATGTTAGATTCAAATGGATATGTGAAATTAGTAAGACATTACATAACATTTAAAACATAATTTCAATTTCATTTCAAATTAGGTCGATTTCGGTTTCGCCAAGCACATTGGACTGAGCAACAAGACATGGACGTTCTGTGGAACCCCAGAATACGTCGCTCCCGAGATAATTTTAAATCGAGGTCATGATCGTGCAGTTGACTGTTGGTCTCTCGGTATTCTCATCCATGAACTTTTGACTGGAACGTGAGTTAACTGAATTTTTTTAATGCATTTCAATGTTAAAATTCATATCAAAAAATTTCCAGACCACCATTCGCTGCGTCAGATCCAATGAAAACATACAACTTGATATTGAAAGGCATTGACATGATCGATTTTCCACGTCACATGTCACGGACAGCTATTAGTCTAATTAAGCGTCTTTGTCGTGATGCACCAGCTGAGAGATTGGGCTATCAACGAGCAGGAATTCAAGAGATTAAGAAGCATAAGTATGGAATTTCAATTAATTTGATTAAAAAACGCAATATTTTAAATGAAATTTTCTTTGAATTGTACAGATGGTTCCAAGGATTTGACTGGGACGGACTCACTAGTCTTATACTTACACCACCAATTCTTCCAAAGGTCAATGGACCAACTGACTCCTCTAATTTTGATGAATTCCCAAGTAAAACTGATGTACCACCAGATGAAACATCAGGATGGGATGCTGCATTTTAAATTTAAATTTCTACTTTTAATTCCTAGTGTTAAATAATTAATTTAATGTTAAATTTTTAAATATTTTATTCTGAAACGAACAAGCATATCTTCAGCCATATAAACAATTGATAATCAAAAGTTAACATTGCAATATTTATACAACAAAATAAAAATTATACGATGAGGCCTTACATAAATCAATAAAAAAATATAAAATTTACAAGAAAACGCTCAAAATGTGTCAATACAATAATTTTTATACATTATCAAAAAAAAAAAATATATTAAAAAACATAAAAAATTGTGTTATGTATACATTTATAAATGTAATTTTAATGTTATAATTATAATGTTTAAATAATTTTAATTTAATCATTAAACTTAACAAAAAATATGTTTTAAACATAATTATTTTTAATATAATTTTATTGTTTTGAAACCAAAATTTTATATTTATATCATATTATGTTTTTTTTTATTAACTTTTCGTTAATTTTTCTTTATTTATAAAATTTTGTTTTATTTTTAATATTTTTTTTAAATGTGTAAGTAGTCAAAATGTAATTTAATCAAAATTATGTTATAATTTTATGTTTAAAATATTAAATTTAAATATTATATACATTGTATACAAAAAATTTACTCTCACTCACCTTTGATTAGCCATATTTTTAAATTTTAATGTTAAAAAGCTTGATTTCAATTAAGATTTTCATGTTACGATAAAAATGTATATTAAAAGTTATGTTTAAATTAAAAATTATATAGTAAATGAAATAAATTTGTATAAAAATTTTAATTAAATCATGTAAAATATTAGGAAAATGTTTATTTATTCCGGGCCTTTTCTTTCAATATGAAGAATTTTTAATAAGCAAATTTTTCAATTTATTGTAAAATTTTATTCTAATTTATTGTCTTTTCTATGCTAACATTAAATTTTTGGTCCTAAGTTAATTTTTAAATTAAAAATTACAATTTAATATCATGACACGTCCATTAAATGTTTAATATGGTCCTGCCTTGCTCCAGGCAAATTTAAATACATTGAGTTCCAGTCACGGAAATTGACTTGAATCACTTTGTATCCCAAAATTTCCAAGTGATACTTTTTCAAGGCCTCGAATCCTTTTAAATCTGTGTAAGGTGGATTTTCGCAGTACGCTTCCACTCTCAATGGAATAACGGCAATTCTGTGAAATGGAAAATTAATTTAATGGAAGGTCATGTTAAGAAAATAAAGATTTTACTTTGTAATTTTTCCTAAAATCGAACGATCATCGTCTGGTGGTGGGATGAATTCCTTTTTTTCATTGAGATATAGCACGAATTCAATCTGAAATGAAATGAAAATAAGGAAATATAAAAATTTAACGGTCATTTTTCAAAATTCAAATAAATTATAGCATCCCAGTGAGAACGTCATTGAAATTTATAGCATTCCAGTGACAAAGGCATTTCAATTTATAGCACACTGCGCAACTACTCGACAACTGCGCATTCGAACTCGATTCATAAATGCACTTTAATATGCATCATATAAACAAAGAATATCCTTTTTAAAATATTGTAAAAATATTTAAAAACAAGAAGAAAATTAATGTTCAGTGTTTGTCTTTGGTAATTGAAACAAGTTTTGTGTCGAAAATGGATTTAGGTGACCCGGAAGATCGTGTATTTGCGGCTGAACGGATAATTAAGAAGCGCATGAAAGGAAGGAAAACAGAATTTCTCGTAAAATGGAAAGGATGGAGCCAGAGACACAATACCTGGGAACCCGAAGAGAATATTCTGGATCAAAGGTTGATCGATAGCTATGAGAGGCAACAAAGAAAATGTATTTTATGATGAAAGTTAAATTAAAATTTTGGTTAAATATTTTTTTATAATTTTTTGCAGCTCTGATGAAAACATCATCAAGACCGAAGGAATCTCACCATGAAGTTTTACAGAAGAAAAAGAAAACATTGAGTACAATGGCCCTCATTAAAAGGCCATCTAAGGAGAGTCTCGCTAAAAGTTCGCGTCATGATGATGATGATAGTGATGATGAAAAGCCATGTTCCAGTTCTCAAGTCAAAATTAAACAAGAACTCGACAAGGAAATGGACACGTCAGACAGCAGTGACGATGAAGTACTATTGAAAAAGGAAGTCGTACAACCAGAAGCTAAACGTAAAGCTGAAGTTTTATCTAAAGAATCTGGAAAAATTGGAATAACAATTAAAACGTCACCACCATCAACCGTCACTACGAGTCTCATGACAAAGGAGGAAAAAGTGAAAAAAGAACCCGAAGTGAATGAAAAAGAATTTTCACCAGAACGCAAATTCGAATCATCGGAAGACGATAAAACTCAAACTGATTCAAATGATTCACAAGAAAAAACTGATAATGAAAAGGAAACAGGAAAAAGTGAAGATAAGCAAAATCAAGTACCTGCTGAAAATGTGTCATCATCAAATAATGTTAACAATAAAAATAGTTCATCAATCACATCTCAAAGTAACAAAAAGCCGGACGACTTAAAATTGACTATCACAAGCCAAAGTAATAGCACGACAAGAGAAAAGGAGACATCTGCCCAAGTCAACAACAATCAAAATCCGATACAAAAACTACAACAGGAGCAAATTCAACCACAATCCACACCAATTCCTCAAATTACACAGCAGCAGCAGCAACACACACAACCACCATCAACTCCAAAACATCAACAGATAGTTCAAGTCAGTGAACAAACATCGCCTTATCAAGAACTTGCATCACCACGCTTATGGCTACCAAAATATCATCTCACAGATCAAATATTCATAACAGATGTAACGGTGAATTCTGAGACCGCAACAATCCGTGAATGTAAAACAGAGAAGGGCTTTTTCAAGGATCGAGTTGCATCGCCGGTGGTTCCCCAAGTTGAAAATAATATTCCAGTGACACAGGGCTAGGAAAACGTTTTGTCTAAAATTAACGTTACGTGAACTTGCTGGATCAAAATGTATTTTATTTTTTTTTTTTTAATTTAATTTATCATTGTCGTAAAACTTAAATTGACTTTCCTTGAAGTTAGAAGTTAAATTGTGTAGAATAGAAATAACACTAAATTAACACTATTTTTAATATTATAACAAGATAAGATCATAAGCAGTACCTAATAAATTATGCTAAATACTAAAATTCATCACTTACCTTATATCCATATGGGGTGACATGATTTTGCTTGATCCAACTCTGATTTGGAACGATTTCGAGTAAGGTTTTTCTCACATCAGCCTTGAATTTCGTTTCAATATTCGGAGCTGGAAATGAAATTTCAATTGTGAATTGAAGTGAAATTGGCTCAATTTACTTACATTTGCTCATTTGTGCTTCAATGTAATTTTGTTGAAACCAAGGGACATTCGCTTCTGGAATATCCAGACAAACAGCTCGATTTAGTTGCATCACGTTGTTTAAAACTCGTTCAGGGTACGTTTCCTTGGCATAACATCCCTCGATCTCCTCTTCCAGTCTTTTAATGAAATTAATATTGAAAACCTGATGAATTAAGTCTTTTTTCAGCCCTTTAAAGAACGTGAGGGCCAAGCACGATTGAATTATTGACAGGCCTGACATGAAATTGAAATCACGTGCTATTATTTTGTTTGAAAGTTCGTAAAATTCCTCGTTTCCAGGAATGTATCCGAGATTGTAGAAACACGTGAGAGTCTTTTCCAGTGTCTCACCACCAACATAATGCTTATTTTGAATGATGTAATGCACGAATTTCTCGAATAATTGTGGTGACTGATACGATGACATGACTAGATTGAATGTGATATCGCGAATTGTGCGGGAACTCAAACAAAAATCATTGATCGTATCGTATTTACCGATTATTTTTTGAAATAAATTACTTTTACGTGAACATTTACGTGCATTAAATGCCTTGAGAATTAAATTTACGTCATCGATATTCAAATTGGCTTGATTTATGTGACGTTCCGCACAATTATTCAAAATTTCTTCCAATTTCAAGAGATATGGCGCTTCACGAGCTGGTATAAAATATCTGTATCTCAATTCATGTGCAATTTGTATTCCTTTCGACATTCTCAAGCAATCATAAATACTGAATTGACCTGACATTGACTCAATTTTATCGAAAATGAAATCGGGCATCATCTCGTCACGCACCAAATTATTTGAGTATGCTACAATGAAGGAGACTGCTCGAGCAAATGCTGATGGCATGAATGCACTTAATCCGTAGGTAAGTTCCCGCAGAAGAAATTCTGTTATGACACGTTCAAATTCGCGATGCCGATATGTCCCTGCAAGATTATTGTTGAAATGCATGTAACGATGAATGTGTCGCACTGTGTTAAAAATTGTATTTGATTCGGATCGGATGTCGGTCACTACTTTATCCCAATATTTGTCACATAGAGCAATATTTGAAGTCTTGAGTAATCGAAGTGCTTTAAATAAACTTGGAACTGCTGTTTCACTTGCAGGATCTAGTGTTTCAACGAGATCTTGTGCAACTTTCGATAAATTTCTTCGTTTTTCCGGGACAGTCTCAATGAGTGAACATGCCAACAGTTCAGGACACGGCGATGTTTTCATTAACTCATCTGATCTCCTTACCAGCTTTGGTATCATATTCCATGGTTCAAGTCTGTTCTTGATATTTTTTTGCACTAAGAACAATTCTTTGACTTGAAAATTCTCGATATCATTTTCCATTAAAAGATGCAAATCTCTCGTTAACTGTGAATTGTGAATCGCCCACTCTGGATAATTCAGGAACAGTAAAATCTTTAAATTTGTCTTGATTGTCCTTTCATTTAGGATCCCATTCGCCATCAATTCACGTAATTTATTTTTGTACATCGTCATCACATCATCTGTGATTATTTTGAGGATGTGATTCATGCAAATAGTAATTAATCGAATGCTTTCACTGTCATTACACTCCTTTAAGTGGCGATAAATGTGGGGTAAGACGTCGATACATGCATAATAGGGATACAATCCAACTTCCGTGAATATTGCAACTGTGTATCTGGATAATGCTGATAATGGAACTGATGAATTTGAATCGAGTTTTTCAATTTTATCAAGGAAATTATTGATTATTTGTTGTATTAAGGGATCCTTGATACTAAATCCTAATTTATTTAAGTACCTATGAAAATGAAAAAAAAAAGTTATATAAATTTCAAATTCAAATTAAAATATTTACATCATGATACAACTCATTTCATCAAAACTCAATGAATCGTCATCCAAATATTTTTTTAGAGTATCCAAAACGGATCTCAATTCGGGATGGGAAAAAATCGTATGATGGATCCTTTGAAATTCACTCGGTTTTGCTAAATTGGCCTTAAAATGAGGATAAGTCATTAACATGTTATGAAATTGAGATGATAAAAAATGTTGATAATCTTACCATGATTTCATGTCTCATTAGATCCCACAGGACGATGAATGTCTGACAAAAGGTGATTTTATTGTCGAATTTCTCTTTATTCCTCAAAAATTCAAAGAATTCCTTGAGATCACCAACCCCATTCAATTCCACAACTTCTTTAACATCATTTGGATACAGAGTTTCTCGGAATTTTTCAATTTTTTCACATATTTCATCAAATTCAGTGAAAATTGGTTCTTCAGATGCATCATCAGCACTTTCCTCTGTGATATCAGAACTGAAATGCCTTGTCAATGGAAATTGAGATGATCGCTTTATTTTTTGTTTTGATGATGAGAATTCACATTGATCACCGATAACAAGTTTATTTTGTATTGAAAATGGCCTTTTAAGGATGATTTTTGATTTATTTGAATTGAAACACCGATAAAATGTTAAATTTAATCTTTTTGTGATTAGTTGTGACATTCTTTATTCATTTTTTCTTTGTTATTTCTGTTGATGACTAAAATGATTTTAATTTATTGTTGTGATAAAAAAAACAACCTCACATTTCAAACGAATCATATGGGTTTGTTTACAAATATAACCCTGTTGAGAAAAAATATTAAGTTGGATAAACGCAAAGAAACGCTAATGAATTTGAGCAAGATTGAATTGAACGCAATGTATCTTAAAATTGTTTATCTGATTCTATTTGTGTTATGAATAAATAAAATAAAAATTGTACTGGAAAAGAGTGTTTTAATCAAAACATGCAAATTCGGAAACTGCGCACATTTCAAATATAAACTTCGAAAACTGCGCACTTTTTGTATATGAACTTCTCACTTTTGTATATGAAACTACGCAATGTGTATATGAAACTGCGCACTTTGTATATGAAACTGCGCACTTTGTATATGAAACTGCGCACTTTGTATATGAAACTACGCACTTTGTATATGAAACTACGCACTATGTATATGAAACTGCGCACTATGTATATGAAACTGCGCACTATGTATATGAAACTGCGCAATTTTTGTATTTCATTTTCCACACGTTTCATGTGTTCCATTTTCCATTCGTTTCACGTGTTCCGTTTTCCATTCGTTTCAAGTGATCCATTTTCAATTCGTTTCACGTGTTCCATTTTCCATTTGTTTCACGTGTTCCATTTTCCATTTGTTTCAGGTGTTCCATTTTCCACACGTTTCATGTGGTCCATTTTCCACACGTTTCATGTGGTCCATTTTCCATTCGTTTCATGTGGTCCATTTTCCATTCGTTTCATGTGGTCCATTTTCCATTCGTTTCAAGTGTTCCATTTTCCACACGTTTCACGTGTTCCATTTTCCATTCGTTTCAAGTGTTTCATTTTCCACACGTTTCAAGTGTTCCATTTTCCATTCGTTTCACGTGTTTCATTTTCCACACGTTTCAAGTGTTCCATTTTCCATTCGTTTCAAGTGATCCATTTTCAATTCGTTTCACGTGTTCCATTTTCCATTTGTTTCACGTGTTCCATTTTCCATTTGTTTCAAGTGTTCCATTTTCCATTCGTTTCAAAAAGTGGAATGTGTGAAAAATGAAACACCCTCAACGTGGAACGAGTGGAAAATGAAACATAGAAAGTTTTTAACCTCCTCATGATTATGTTTTCCTGTTCCTAAGCTTCAAATTTTGACCAAAATTTATTACTTTTTTAATTCAAAAGTACCAGGGAAACATAAACATGAGGAGGTTAAAAACTTTCTATGTTCCATTTTCCACTCGTTTCACGTTGAGGGTGTTTCATTTTTCACACATTCCACTTTGTGGAACGAATGGAAAATGGAACACGTGAAACGTGTGGAAAATGGAACACGTGAAATGTGTGGAAAATGGAACACGTGAAACGGGTGGAAAATGGAACACGTGAAACGGGTGGAAAATGGAACAGGTGAAACGAATGGAAAATGGAACAGGTGAAACGAATGGAAAATGGAACAGATGAAACGAATGGAAAATGGAACAGGTGAAACGAATGGAAAATGGCACAGGTGAAACGAATGGAAAATGGCAAAGGTGAAACGAATGGAAAATGGAACAGGTGAAACGAATGGAAAATGGAACAGGTGAAACGAATGGAAAATGGAACACGTGAAACGAATGGAAAATGGAACACATGAAATGTGTGGAAAATGGAACATGTGAAACGTGTGGAAAATGAAACACGTGAAACGAATGAAAAATGGAAGATGTGAAACGAATGGAAAATGGAACATGTAAAACGAATGGAAAATGGAACACGTCAAACAAATGGAAAATGGAACACAAGAAACGTGTGGAAAATGAAACACCAAAAGTGCGCAGTTTTCGATTTTCATATACAAAAAGTGCGCAGTTTTCGATTTTCATATACAAAAAGTGCGCAGTTTTCGATTTTCATATACAAAAAGTGCGCAGTTTTAAAATTTTCATATACAAAAAGTGCGCAGTTTTAAAATTTTCATATACAAAAAGTGCGCAGTTTTCAAATATCATATACAAAAAGTGCGCAGTTTTAAAATTTTCATATACAAAAAGTGCACGGTTTTCAAATTTCATATACAAAAAGCGCGCAGTTTTCGAATTTCATATAAAAAGAGTGCGCAGTTTTCGAACTTCATATAAAAAAAGTGCGCAGTTTTCGAATTTCATATACAAAAAGTGTGCAGTTTTAAAATTTTCATATACAAAAAGTGCACGGTTTTCAAATTTCATATACAAAAAGCGCGCAGTTTTCGAATTTCATATAAAAAAAGTGCGCAGTTTTCGAATTTCATATACAAAAAGTGTGCAGTTTTAAAATTTTCATATACAAAAATTGCGCAGTTTTCGAAGTTCATATACAAAAAGTGCGCAGTTTTCAAATTTCATATACAAAAAGTGCGCAGTTTTCGAAGTTCATATACAAAAGGTGCGCAGTTTTCGAATTTCACATACAAAAAGTGCGCAGTTTTCGAAATTCATGTGGTCATACTATAAAATAAAACAAACTTTTTAGGATAAAGGTCATTCATATTTTTTATTAACTTTTAAATTTTTAATCATATAACTTTAATTTTATCATAATGATAATTATAATTATACATAAATATAACTAAGGCCATTACAATTTTCCTTTTTGTTTCTCGTCGCAGTCCGCTTAAAATAATAAGAAGGAGGAGGGATGAATAATGGTAATAAAATAATGAAATTTATAAACAAATGTCATGAAAAAAATTTTTTCATGTGAAAAATATTTTAAATATTTATTGTAAAAAAAAAATCAAGCAAATTAAGTAAGTTTTGGATTTTCTGCATGTTGAAATTAACAAAATATTCAGTAAAACTGTTTTTAAAATTTGAAAAATTTAAGATCGTTAAATAATTTCAAGGTTTTCAATGGTTTTCATTATTTTATTACTATTATTCCCTCCCATTATTCCCTCTTCACTTTTGTGAAATAAAGAAGTAGGAGGCGACGAGAAACAAAAAGGAAAATTGTAATGGCCTAACTTCATAATATTATATTAAATTTAAACATCTTCTTTTGTAATACTTATCAAAATAATGATACGTTAATTTTCAATACACAAATTTTAAATATTTATATAACATGAGAAACGAAATTATGATGAATTTTTACATGTAATGTTATTATTTTTTTTTTTAATTTTTATTAATATACATTTATATTTGGAAGACTATCAAATTTTCTACTTAAAAAAAACCGTTTAAGGTTGTAATGAATTATATTAACATATATGATGATATAAAATTTTTTAATACTTTTTTCATAATATTATTATTATTATTTATTTTTATTTTAAGTTTATTATTTGTTCCTTTTAATCATAATTTTATTAATGTTTAAAGTTAATATATAACTTAAAATGTAAAAAAAAATATACAAAAAAATTATTAAAAAAACTTAAAATTAAAAACTTTGTTCAATAACGAGACCGATGGGTTCTGAGTTTGTTCTTTTTTGTTTAAAATTATATTATTTTTATTATGTATAAACTTTTTTTTTATAATTTATAACTGTTAATTATAATAAACTGTCATTTTTGGTTGTTTTTAAAAAAATTACAATAAAAATAAAGTAAACTTTAATTTAAACCTACATAAAATTTCTATTTTAAATAATAAAAGATCATTTTTTTCATCTTCTTTGTATGTTTTTTAACTTTAAATCTTATGTTTATTATAATTATTATCATTAAACATTATAATATTATGTTATACAATATAAATTAATGTGTAAATGTTCTATAAATGTTATATCATTATTATTTTTTTAATGTTTATTGTAATTTAAGGCTTCTATGTTAAATTTTATGTTTCATTTCTAAAGTCTATTAAATTTCAGATTTTTTTTTATAAATTTAATGTTTAATCAACATGTGTAACTCTAATCTAATAATATTATATTCATAAGATGATTTTTGATTGTGTGTCTTTTTAATTTTAATATTATTTTTATTTTATATACAATTCATTCTTTTATCATTCATAAGAATTTCGTTTTTTGTAGTACGATTTTCTGTTCAGTTCTGTGACTGTTTGTCAATTGTTTGGAAAAACCATTCAGTAAATCGTCGTAGTTGTTGAACTGCTGCCTGACTTTCATCCTGTAAACGTCGATTTTCTTCAGTTAATCGTCTCACTGCTTGTTCCAAACTCCTTCTGCGTCTTTGCTCTCTCAAAACTCTCTCGGATAAATGACAGACTTGTGATTGCAATTCTGGGAGGCTTGTACTTGAAACCATCTGTGGTGGTGGTGGTGGTTGTTGTTGCTGCTGTTGAGTGTGGTCAGTAATTGATGAATTTGAATCTGGGGTATTTGTGTCACGTGGATCATCGTACAAATCATGACCGTTTGTGTGTGGGTGATGCATCGGAGTGCCAGAATGACTATGAGGCTGTTGATGATTAGATGGACGTTGATCGCCATTTGATTGCTATGAAATGTAAATTATGAGTTAAAATTGGTTTAAATGAAATGAAATTGAATTAAATTTACCTGCATGATTGCTCTAGTGGCTGTATCAACAAGAGCATTCCAGTCCAAATCATTAATATCCGGTAATAAGGGTAATTTGATTGAATCTCCTTCTTTTCCATGATTATTGTGAGTCCCATTTTTCAGCAAACTATGTGCAAGTGCTTTCCTTGGAGACATTTTCAATTTCTCTTCAGCTAACTCAACTAATTTATTTAAATCGGAATTCGCTCCAATATTTTGTTTCATATTATTGTTATTATTATGATTTGAGGAAATCACTGTCACAGGTCGTGCTGTCGTAAAAATAACATCTTCCTGGTTATTTACCTCTTCCCTTGATTTTGACTTTACTTTTACCGCACTTGATTGTTGTGTGTCATCACCTCTCTCACTCTGTGTCGTATGTTGCATCACATTTATATTTCCCATACTCAAACTATTAGAAAAATCTTTTTTTGGTTTTTCTTCACTTAACATTCCATTATGAAAATTATCATCACAGGAAGTTGTCGCACCAGTAATTAACTTAATCAAATCTTCTTGCAGGGTGCTGTTTGTAAAATTTACGCTACTTCTTTGGTGATGAGCTGCATTACGATTAGCAGCACCTGGTCTTAACTTTGCAGCATCGATATTCGGTCTTGGACTGTTATTTCTACTGCTTGACGTTGAATTTGAGGACACTGTACTTGAAACTGGGGTTTTCTTACTGGGAGATGATGATGTTGATGATGAATTTACAAAAATGCTGTTTGTAGTTGCGGATCTTATGAGCCTGGGCGATGGTGAATCGGAATGTTCATCTTTCACACTCTTATTTGATCCACTGCTGTATAACGGTTCAGGTTCATTGGAATTTTTACTATGATTATCATTGGTATTTTCAGTTATATGCAGGCTTTGTAGCAGAACTTCACTGCCAATGTAATCTGTGCCCTTTGGTCCACGTACGGGAATGTATTCCATTGTCGGTTGTTTCACATACACACGATTTTCATGTAACGAAAGTGGTCGAGATGAATTTTGACCTGGCCCTGAATTGATTTGATGTAGCCTTGGATGGTAGTTATTTGAATTTTGTATTGACGCGTCATTTTGTGGTTCTGGTACTTCAAGGACATCATACCAGCGTTCATCATTTGACGAGTGACCACTCGATGAGCTGGTTAATGTTCCCATATCTGGTACATATTTGGTATTATTTGTGTTATGATGTAAAGTTCCATTTTCAATGAATGACCTGCTGCTTGACCCAGTTCCATATCCAGAACTGTTACTTGATCGTGGTGGACTGAAATTCCTTTCATATCGTTTTCGGTGATAATGACCTGATGATGACTGTTGAAGAGCTGGTGTTGTTTTCACACTTTTACCATTCTTACTGTTATCTGTGCACCTTTGATCGATATCCAGGTAATCACCTTCCATTCCAACTTGATTGAATTTACAATTTTGCAGGAAACAACCACGACGTGGAGAGTAATCGGAAAATGATTCAATCACAGTAACTGTCACTTGTGCACTCGTTTTCAATAAATCAACCATCTGATCATGGGATAACGTTGAAACAGCAACTTTACATATTTCTACAAGGCGATAACCTTGACGTAGACCTGCAATCCAGGCTTGACCTGACATTTCGACTTGTGTCACAACACCATCAGGTTGAACATGGAAACCGAGTTGGCCCATTGGATTTCGACGAAGACTTAACTCGAGGGCACCACACCCATTTGTAACGGCACGTAGACGTTCAATTACTTCGAGTTGTTCGTCTCGTTCTCCTGAATCACGCATGTTAATTGTAACACATTCACCTAAATAAAAGTTAAAAAAGTTAATTAAATGAACTTGGTTACAAAAAATAAAAGATATTTTACCTTGATGATGATAAACCCTCAATGAATTTCCGTTAGTTGACCATCCTAGGATAGATTTACATGGTGTAACGAAAATAATTTGTCGAGAACATTCTTCAATCAAGACAAAAGTTTCAGCTGATATGCCGAGAAAACAATCAACTTGTGTCGCTTGTCCATGATCATGTAAGACAACTTGCCAACAAAATGCTCCTCTCTGATTTAAATCACCAGAAAATCTTGGCTTTGGTTTCTCCTTCTTCTTACTTGGAAATATCGAGAACTTTTGACCTGTTTCTACCATTGTTGCTGTACAGTAATTTGTTGTAAGATCTTTCAAATATTCCTGTCGTGTCCGCGTAGCCATCGTAGCAAATTTCTCTGAACGATGTGCAGCATTCTCTGCATTAATAATCTTCGCTAAAAGGAAATCCGTGAAATTCTTTCCACGTGAATACATGGCTCCTGGACGAATTGGCGGTCCAAAAACTGGAACTTCCTTTGACCTTGATACTGCAACCCGGTAATGTGTGTTATCCGAACATGGATTCACCACTCTTACAATCACAAATACATGTTGAAATTGGCTACGAATATTTTTTGGTGAAAATGGCAAAGCGCCAGGTTCTTGAAATACAATTGTGACAATATCATTGCCAATGTGTCGTTTTCGTAGCAATTGTTGTCGATTATTTGGAGTAAATGGGAGCATGGTCGATACATGAAACATAACTTCACAATCTTGATACGTCGCATAAATCGAATGAGTTCCCGTTGAATCAGTTTTGTTATCAAGTCCGGCTTTGTAATTTTCAAAGCCCTTTAAACGGACGCGTTTTCCAATTGTTTCAAGGAATTCGGTGAAAGCTGGTCCTGCATCCTCATTATTGTACATATCTTCTTCGGTAGATTGATTTGCACGACAATACAAAATACCAACTTTATACTTATTTGTCAATCCTTGCTCATCTAATTTAAGGAGTTGTTGTTCACATTGTGGTGTTGCAACAGCTAATCTAAGTGATGAGATCTGAACTTCTGGTGCAACGTATTCCAAAACTTCTTTGTTGGTACAAGGTTTTCCGACACCACGAGGATTCGGAATCGCTTCTTCCAACACACTGCCGCGTAATGTGAGAAGCTCGGATGTTCTCACAATTAATCTGAAAAGATTTTGTTGATTTTGACCGGTTTGTGATTCGGATAAAATGAGTGACGTAGGCATAACCTTTTCTTTTTTAATACTTATGGCAACAGGTCCCAATTGTTCATCCATTCCAAAGTAATTTTGGTGTTCTTGTCCAAGGAAATAATTTCGGTAATATCTCGCACCATGATCAACTTGTTCAATTGGACGTGGACCACGTTGAAATGGACACGTGATTTGTTTCCATAATATTTCACCAACAGGACATTCTAAGAGAGAGACACCGTATGCCAGGGATGGTCTATGAATTGCCTTTCGTTGTTGACCCGGTGGAACTGGATTTTGCATTCTAGTCAAACTGACTTCTCGTTCTTCTTCGCCCCCGATTTCATTACGGAAAAATGGACAATTTTCAAGGAGATCATTATTTTGTCCATCTCCTGCATCTTCATCAGCACTATCGCCATCTGGTGTGGAGGAGCGTGTATTGTACATTGCAGCAGCACTAGCACCCGTTGTTGTATTGCGTCGTCGAGCTAAGAGCAGTCCTCTCAATTTAGCTGCATACCCCAAATTAGCTGTGAGTGATTGACAGTCATAATGTGCAAATGCTCTGCGACGTTGTCTTTCTTCAATATCGGCTGAACTTGAAACGATACTTTGTCCAGAAGCTGAACACACACTCGATGTTGATATAATTGATGAATTCATAATATCTTGTTCTGTTTGATGGGTTTGTTGTTTGGTATTGTTATTATTAGTATGATGCTTACTACTACTATTTGGCCATAATCGGTGAAATTTTCCCTTCATCTTAGGACTACCTTGACTATTTTCATTATTTGATCTGGATGAGGCTCCATTTCCATCTGCCACATCGTCCTTCTCTCTTTGTAGGCCCAGCACCGCAGGACGATAATCTTGCAACATTGCAAAGAAATTCTCACTTGCCTTCTTTCCAACTGTACCCTTTTCACTTGCAGCAATCACATCAATACTCCCATGACTTCCATATTCACGTCTAAGTGTGCCCGAAAAATAATGAGATCGTGGTGACAATTGATCATCAAGTGAGGTATTACTTTGATCATGAACTAATTCTAAACTTGAATTACTGCGATATAAATGGTCATTTTGTCCGGATGATGTTAACAAATGACGACCATTACCACTGTTGAGCCGAGCCCGAGTTTGATAACTGTGACGTTCATGCACTGAACTGCGTGCGAGACCAGAAGCAATTCGTACACGATGAATGTTACTGTTATAATATTCGACGGCATTCATTGCTTGTTGTCTTGCTGATATTCGTTGTTGTTGTTGCTGCTGCTGTTGATTTGACATTGAAATCGATGATGCATTATTGGCTGTAGATGCCGATAATGATGATGACATATTGAGGTGTGGTTGTGATGTTGACATATTTATTTTAAGATTATTCGTTGGTTAATTGTTCGTTTTGAGTGTATCATCCTTAGAATTGAATTTTTTTAAGTGTGTTAATGATGTGCTTCTGTAAATAAACAAAAAATTAGTAATAGAAATTTTAAACAAAAAATGCAACATTATAATAAATAATTAAAACAATAGTTCACAACAAAGACATAAAAAAAAATAAAAGTAGTCATGCTTCCTAAAAAGACTAAACAGATAATGCTCCATTGATAGATTATAATAAAAAATAATCCAATAAGCGTGCATTAACTCATTTATTTTATACTTGATGCTATTATTAGGGCAAATTTTGTTGCATATCGATTTTAAAATGTGTCATTTTAAAAAAAATCATATTTTCATACTAAATTTTTGGTTCTGTTCAATTTTTGTGTGAATTTTTCACTCATTTTCGCTTTTACTTCAATTTTTCTCTTATTTTGTTAAATTTTGTTCAGGTCAAACTTTAATAAAAAGATTTTTTAAAAAAAAAGAGACTTACTGATACATGGCACTATTGAAAGTTCTCGTGTGAAATTTAAACAAAAATGAATTTTCGAAGCTTTAACTAGCCTGAAATTGTCCTGTTTTGATATTTGGAAACTTTTATGAAAGAATTGAAAAAAAATCAGGACCTTATCTTAAATTTCACTCATTTCGATTGAACGGGACTTAAAACTCCCGTTTAATCGAAAATTCAAGAATCAAACTCTACAGTCTTTAAAAACTGTTACAAGCCATAATACGTCAGAAAAACGAATTTTCATGAAATTTAAATTTTCATTCAATTTCAACAAAGTTAAAAATCCCGTTAACGTTTATTGAAATTATTTAGTACGGAAAATCTTCAGTTGTGTATGAGGAATTCATATAAAAGGTATGCAAAAACTAACATCCTTAACATAATACTACTTTTTGTTATTATTTCACTATTACTTGTACTTACACAAGACATATACAGACCATTATGATATTAGTTTTAGCAAAAAATAGCTACAAAGCTAAACTTGATCATGGCTTTTAAACAACAATAATAATAATTGCAAATATAAAATACATAAAAAAAACACACAAAGTCTCTCTCTCTGTGAGTCATGCACACGATAGTTTTTTTTTTTAAATATAATGTAATATAAAAACAATAAACAATAATATAAAAATAATAAAAACCGGTTTTTTTGCCTCTTAAACGTAATCTTACAAGAGAATAGCATTTAATATTAGCTTATTGTAGCCTATTTTAATGTAAGCTTGTAACGACGACGCATTAGAATATGAATTGTATTATATTTAGCACACTTTTTATTATAGAATGGTGCTTGCTGCTGGTTATTGTGGCACATTTTCTGTAATTTAATATACTTTTTTAATGTTAAATCCAATAAAATGCATATTAAGTTTGACATGAACACTGTAAAAATAAATATAAAAAAGACACAAAGAACTGCATTTAATATTTTAAAACTGATATTAAATTTACATATTTATCTAATAATAACATTTGATTTGTGTCTAGATGTGGAGACTTGTATGATTGAAGATAAATATTAGAATTCCTCAGAACATTCCTTAAATGAACATTCATTCAATATTCAATTTTTTTCATTTAAATGGACTAAAATTAACCAATTAACTGATCGTTATCAGAACATTTAATATAAAAAATAGAATGAAATCTTCCCAACTCATTATTGATAATTTATTTTTATTTTAGAAACACACAAACATTTATCAAGCGGGTTTTGGTTCTAAATCCAACGAAAAATGAATTGAAAGAGAAAAAAAAATAAAAAATAGGATGATAAGTGTGATTAAACAGCGCGTCCGGATAAAAAAAAACAAATGTTAAAGAGAAATAGAGGTGAAACGGTTAAATTTCAAAAAAAGTAAACTCAAATTACACAGAAAAAGAACCGAAGCGAAAATAATTCTTTTATAAAACACAAAAAAGGATTCATACACAAATGCATCAGTTTTGAACTCATTTAAACCAGTTTCCTGTTTTGTTGACATTTAAAAAAAAGAGTTGTGTCTACACGTTAGAAATTGTGAAGAATAAACAAAATTGTGGTACTGCATGGATACTGCACAGATGTCGAATGTTTAATTTAAAGGCCGTTTCAAATTAAAAAGGTGTTCTATGGCGTGAAATCTCAAAACGGTCTTTTTAAGCTCCTTAAGGTAAAATGGTCTCAAATGATTATTTTCGAGTATAAGAGCCTGAAATTAGTGGATTTGGATTCAAAATTCTGTACTGAAAAAAAATGATCTGCAAATTACCCCCAGTACTTTACCCGTAGTAATAGAACACTTGATAGGACGTCCTCACGTCGTTTGCAGTGTACTTACGATTGCAGATTCTTTTCAATTTACATCAGAAGTGTCCTGGGGATTTAAACCAAAAATCGAATAGAACATGGAGTCAATTTTAACTTGACTCACCCTCACATAATCTTAAATGGATAAAATTCATCACGTTCACGCATCACACTCTCTCTTCAAAAAACAATAAACTTTAAGAAACATAATGAATAAGAACAAAAAAGAATAAGACCAAAAAGGGAATAAGGAAAACGTAACACATACGATTAAATAATAACAAATATCGGTTTTTTATTTGTGAGATTGGGATTTAAAACCTGTTTATCCGTTCTTTTTTTTTAATATCATTTTAATTTTAAGATAACTTTTTATCCTTCATTTTTTTTAATGATATGTGAAATCAACGATCTTTTTTATTATTATTCTTTTGTTTTACAATAAAAAAAGGAATGAAACCCAAAAACTTCCATTAAACAAAAAAAAGGTCTTTTCTTATAACTTTAATCGCCCTATCATTAACTTTTCATTCGGTAATTGATCAAATGGTGTCTTGTTTAAACTTGATCTATCTTTTGCCAGCATGAAACTTATGTGATCATCATTAATTTAAAGGAAAGAAACATTTAACTGTGAGGCAGATGTAACATTGTACAATAAAAGGACTAGCAATAGGACTACAATAGGACTCTTTGAGACCGCGGTGGTGCCCTTGTAGAACCTAACCTAACCTAGGACTAGCAATTGGAATTCCAGATGATGACTTGATAAATTTCATCCTTTTTTTGGTGATTGTTTAAAATAAAAGTCAAGGACGATGGAATTCAAGTTGAGAGGAACAAAAGTAAAGTCAGGATGCATTTTCAATAGAAACTCTTTTTAAACGAAAAAGTGCAAGTAAGGGAAGCTAATTATGAATGTACTTCAATGAAATGAAATGAAATAATATGAAAAAAGTGTTTGAAGTGTAAAGGTGTGAAGAATTCTTTTGAAAATTTTGATGAGGTTTGTCTTGAAATCAAGAGTGTGTCAAAATATGTGTGAGAACTGAGGAGGAGCAGCAAAGGAACAAAAGAGTTAAAAATTGATTTAAAATGAAAAAAAAATAAAAAAGTTATTTCATGCTCTCTTAAAAGTCTAGCCGTCTGCTGTCTTAAATGGAAAAGGAAAGAGGTAAAGTACTTTTTTTCGTTTTTTCTTTTAAATTGTACAAAAACTTTCATCTTAAACATAATTTTTTAGATGTTTTTTCTCTGCAATGAAATAAATTATTACATTTAAATTTGGCACGAAATATGACTTTTTGCTCTCGTGAAAGAATTTTAAATGTATCATAAGGACTAAATCAATTTAACATGAATTTTCATACAAGGAACGGAAATTTACGATCCCCTTAAAGCTCCGGATGTGCATTGACTGCTTCTTCCTTTACAATTAAATTTACAATCGCTTAAATTGCAACATTTACCTTATAACATTTATGACGACAACTCTTTCAATTATAGTTCCATACAAACAACATTCAAAAGCATATGAAAAAAAAAACTGAATTGAAACAACTTTTTTTTAATATTAATTTTTTTCAATGTTCAACCATAACAACAACAAACCACAAATCATAAACTGGAAGATGACATGCAACGTAAAGCCATATTATTTTTATGTTTATGGTCAACTACTGATCTGAACAGTACTGTGCTCATAATAATTCAGAGTACAGTTCTATCATTTAAAGAGTAAACACATATAAAAGGAAATACGTTTATCTTGTTTCATTGCCAATATTAAACTGGATCTCTTTCACTATAGATACATTGTATTGATATGTGATACGTGAAACGTAAAACGTGAATGAAGAAGAAAAAAAAGGTACATTTTTATTTGTATTTTATTGAAAAAGAGACATATTATGGAAGTGATGATGATGATGATTATTATTATAAGGCCATTGATCTCATTGTTTTATTTGTTTGCGTTTTGTTTTCAATAGTTCTAAGTTCTTTTCTTTTGAATTTTATTTACTATTCGCATAAATGGAATTAAAACATAATATGACGAGGATAATGAAAAAGATGCTGATGTGCGATACCACGCTTTTTCTCTCTCTTATTCATTTCAATTTTATGACAGTCATGTTCTGTCATCGTCGTATCATCATCATATAAAATCCTTACCACATCACGTATCATAACGTAACGTTATGTTGAAGCGTTAATCAATATGGATTACAAAATACAAACAATTTAAAGGGCTTTTGAGTAGTTTTTTGCTTACATTTCGCAAAAATACAAAAAAAAATGTGGAAAAAAACAGTTAAACTTGAAAATGAGTGATTTAAAGCTTCCTTCTTGAATAAAGTTATTTATTTTTTGCCATACAGACATCAAATGTTACAAAAAAATCAGAATGATAAAAAAATAAATCACTTTTTATGGAGGAAATGAACATTAAATGTTCGTACTCGTTCATTTCTCGTTAAAAAATCATTTTAAAGTTATCTATGAACAGAAAAAAGTTAAATTCTCATATCATTCATATAAAAAAATAAAATAAAAATGTAGAAATAAAATGATTTAAATGAAATGAAATGAAACTCCCTTTTGTTTGTTTACTTTACTTGACTATAATTTTTTTATTTTTTATATAAATTTTTTGTAATGTAACTTGATTGTTACTTTTATATAAAAAATGTTTATTTCTCCAACTATTATCATGAAAGTAAACAACAATAATTTTACTATCTATTCAAAGAAGTACAAAAAAATTATAATAATAGTAATAAATTTTCATTTTCTTTCATTTGAATAACAATCATAATAAAAAATAGTACGATGATAATTAACATTTTATCATCACAAAAACGCATAATAATAATAAAAGTAAAATTTTTTACACACACATCAAGTTTTCTTTACTCTATTTTCATTTATTTTTTATTTTACGATCCATGCAATGTCGCAATTTTAATATTCTTCTTCGTTTCGTATTTAAATGTAATGTGTAACAAAAATTATATGTATTACGGAAGACGCAGTTTTGCAATATTACAAAAGTAATTTATGCAAATATGAAGTGTGTGTGTATGTTAAAGAAGAAAAAAAGTTGAAACAATGCATTTTATGATTACAAACAACTTTATTATTATTATATGGATTAAATGTGAATCCATATGTGTGTTGCTTGTGGATCAGACACAATAGGTTGATGTTAGTAGCACACAGACATAGATTTTGTGTGTGAAATTTAAAAGTGTAGTAAAATGTGAAGATTTTTACATCAAAGAATGATTTTCATTACGCGAGAAGGGTTTTATGGTGTTATGAAAAACAGTAAAACTTGTCTTTTTAGGGTTTCTGATATCTCATGCTTTGATTTGATAGATTTGACAGATAAACGTCAAAAAATAAGAATTTAACGGTCAATTTAAAATGAAAATTTAAATAAATGGCGATTGATTTGACAGATAAACGTCAAAAATTTGAATTTTGCAAAAATTTAACGGTCACTTTTAAATTAAAATTCAAATAAAATGACAGTTGATTCACAGATTTGACAGTTAAACGTCAAATCTGTTTAAATTTTGCAAAAATTTAACGGTCAATTTTAAATAAAAATTCAAAAAATGACAGTTGATTCATAGATTTGACAGATAAACGTCAAAAATTTATATTTTAAAAGAAATTAACGGTCAATTTAAATTGAAAATTTGAGAAAAAGACAGTTGACTCCCTTTCTAGTCTACTTATCAATACAATTCAACCCATTTTTATGAAAGTAGGATATCATAAGCCATGCTAATTTGTTTACACACACACACACACATATATGACAAAGTACCGTTTGAAGTGTTTTATTTATAGCTTCAAGTTGACTTTTATGGATATTGTGTCAAAAAAAAAACATTCAAGTACCTTCAACAAAACAAAGCACACTAATTATGATGTTCCGATATGTGAGTAACAACAGTGAAAATTGGTAATTATTTGTGGCAAGCGGCATAAATAATGACTTGATAAAGCATAGTCAAAAAAAAACTATTACGTATTCTATGTACAATGAAATAAAAATTAAAAAATAAATACTAGTATAAAAATTTGAAGAAAAAAAATTCATAGTAATAATAATAAGGCACGTCTCTCATTATGTATACGCTTATCTTTTTATTTCTCTTTCTTTGAAGTAAAGAAAAAAATAAAAAATTACGATTACAATTACAATATTTTGAAAAGTTTAAATAAAAATAAAGAAATCAATGTTTAAATATCAAATAATACTAAACATGTGTGTGATGTATGTTCATTTCACTTCATTTTATATTTAAAATAAAAAACTTTAACTAGACCGTGAATTTTATTTTCATTTCTAAAATAAAATAAAATAAAAAAATAACTGCTCTTGCCATATGCTTTGCAGCTCCATGTTCCATCCATACATCGAATAAATGGTTAGTTAAACATACACACGAAAATGTAAAAAAAAATTTAATATAAACAATATAATTGCAATTCAACAAACTACTCTCTATTAGTTCAGTATCATTATTTTCATATTAAATTTGTCTGTGTAAAAATTCAATGAAGACAATTTCATTGTATTAAAGGTAATTTTATGAGCATAAAAATTGCGATTTCAAACTATTTATTGTAAGTTGATTATTGATTTTTTTTCCTGGTAATTTTCATCGTATTTTCAATGCTAATTGAGGTTCATGGTTATTTTGATGGAAATATTATGACAATCCTTTAAAATATTGGTCAATTTGTCATTTTATTTAAAGTGATTTTGTGTGTTAAATATAATTTGATTTTAAAGGTCAAACAAATATTTCCAAAAAATCGTTAAAAAAAATATTCCGTTGCATTCCATTCCACACCGTCTCAATAAGGAATTGCGATATTTGAATATTTATGAGCTGATACAAATTAAAATCTATATTTGTCATATTTTTTTTCACATTATATTAACACACATTTAATATATAAATTGATACGATACACACAATAACAATTACATAAAAATATTTAACAACAAAAAAAAATGCTCAAATAAAGACATGCCACAGTTTATGTTAAATTCCTTTTGACATATTAAAACATTCAGTTCTGTGGTTTATTGATTGCATGTACTATGAAAATAAAAAAAAAATATAATATCAAATAAACAAATAAAGAGAGAAAAAAAAATTATATTTAATATTGGTCTGGTGTTAATGGTAAAATGCCATTTATAGGTGATATTAGTTTGAAAATTGCCTCTAATATAAGACCATAAAGTGTTTTGTTGTATTGTGTATATAAGGTAAATAACATAACGCATTAAATTAAATAAGACGTGAGTAAAAATCAATGTTAACTGTTAATTTTTGTTTGTCAGAAGTAACAATTTCAAGTTATTTATCGGTGTGATTGAATCAAGTCAGGTAAAAAGTTAAGGTAAGTGAATGTCAATATGGTTTAAAATTTATGTTTCAGGAGTACTTTAATGGAACTGAAAGAAGAAGAAGCAACTTTTTATCACGCTGTCAAATAGAAGCCCAGAACTAAGGAGCACGAGGATAAAATTTCTATCAGTTTGAGCCCAGAAATTTCCCAGATCAAAAGTAATTCACTAGACTATACCGAAATTTAATAACTTATCAAAAAAAAACTCAATGAGACAGTGAAAAAGTTCCTTGGAAAGGCTTATGGTATCCAAAAATTGGATATCTCAAGCGCACTTCATTTAAATTTCATTAAATCACTTAATTTGGCACAAATTTTCATCGTATCTGTGCCATTTTAGTAATAAATTGAATTCACGACACACCAATGAGTGGCATGACAACACTTTTAATTGAATTTACTTTGAATTTCATCAAATTCACTTTAAACATAAATCACCTGTTTCTTTTTTATTTAGCACTATTTACCTTTTAATATAATTTTGTTCAACTTCAAAATCAACTTTATTTATTTCTTAAAAAAGCTTTCTATTTAAAATTCACCATTGTTTTATTTTGCTTTAATTCATTTTAAAAATAATGATCTTGCTTACAATCAAAGTAATCACTCACTTTAATTTAATTTCTATTTACGATTTCATTAAATTTATATTTCAAAGGTACTTTTATAAGACAATGTCTGTATTTAGGACATAACCATACAATTACATAGTTGTAGGTCTCTGAAAAATTTTTTTAATCAAAAACAATAAATAAACATTTTTAACTCACTTTTTTCATTTCATTCTTGTCTTAACTTAATAAATGACTTAAAATGATCATTTTGTACAAAAATGTAATAAAAGAATCATGTGAGAAAATTTCTCATCATATATCCATTTAACAGGTGTCTTTTGTGATATTAATCGTTAAAAAGATAAGCAAATTGTATTAAAAAAAATAAAAATTTCAATGAATGAAATAAAAGATGTTAATGAGGAGTTAAGGTAAACATTTGATCAAAATGAGAGATTAGAATTGATATTTTAGGTCTAAATTAAACACAGAAGTTAAAGAGAAATTTCTGATCTAGAAATCAAGATAACATTCAATTTTACGAACACCCATGTTAATTTTCTGTTCAATTAATTTTTATAAAAATGTGGCCTTTAAATTCAACATTTTAAACATAAACTATGATGAAATATGATTTTAATTTTAAATTGAATTGGAGCTAATTAAAACTTCATTAAAGGTATATTTATTTATGTAATGCAGCTTAAACCGGATCAAGTGCTAATTTTTACTAGGAATTTTTGATGTAATTAGTAATTACATTACCATTATAATTGGTATTTAAAATACTTTTACATATATGTGACACCCACATTCGATTTCGTTTCATTTCATTTCATTAAAAATTAAAGTCAACGTTGTTAAACATGAAAAAAAAAATCTTTTGTATCTCAATTTCCAGTCATGTATCGTAACATGCATTTTTATGACATAAAATTAACCAGAAAAACATTTTTTTGATCAAATTTTACTAAGAAAAATTCACATGTTGACCGAATTTCTTGGCTTGAAATGAAATGAAATTACAAATAATTTTTTAATGTGTCTCGTGACCGACCTCTGGCTCTGTTAAATGACGTTATTTAAAACAATGGGTTAAGTTGAGCAAAAAAGATGATGAATACGTATTAAAATAATAAGAATGACCATTTCCGTTTTACCCATCCACATTTTTATTAATGTATGTTCTTTCTTTTAATTTATTATAAAGTGCAAAATGGCTTTTATTTATTCTCATATTTGTTCTATCTTCTTATTCAAATACATATAATTTTGTATTTAAATGTTCTTTCTAATTGTTTTCAAACATTTTCTTGTATTTATGTCTTGAAATTTGAAATGTCATGCATGGAGAAACATTCCCAGGTTTTTTCTTCTCGTGAATGTGAGTTAGTGCAATTTTTCTATCATATTTTAAGAGAGAACAAAGAACTTTACATTTCACGAGGCACAACAAAAAAGTAATAATAGAAATAAGACACGTGAGGAATTAAGCTTGAAAGGTTATTTCTTTAAATAATCTTCTTAATCTTCAAAATTAATTAAGAAAATCCTTATTCATACTTATTTTTTGCATTATATATCACCACTTTACATCACCTTTCTAAAAATGAAGCAGAATCATGACCGCTTAAAGTGATATTTTACATTTTTTTTTTGTGTAATATGACTTAACAAGTTACAGGGAAACCTTATTAACGTCATATCATAATATAATAAGAAGATTTCTGGTTTGAACGAGAATGAGTAATGAACAGACATACATTTTAACATCATTTAAGAGTTTAAAATCAATCTTCTTATATTTTTAAGATATATGATTATTATAATATTTTTTTTTAGTATTATTTTGCAGTCACGCATCATTAGAGAGATATGAGTTTAAATGAAATGAAGCGTGGTGAATGGTTGAGATTACTTGAAGAGGTTCAAGGAGAGGGTTCTGAGTCTCATTATTCGTCAAAATTCAAAATTCGTGATATGTGACCTTGAAACTTCCTTTCAAGACATTTCAGATCCTGTACGCGTCTCAAAAGACAAACAAACCTCGTTGCACTCCGGAACGTTCATAATTTAGTGCGAGTATGCAATCAATTATCTTATCACCATCAATATCATCATCATCGTCAAAAAAAATACAGAAATAAAACGACACGATTCTTATCAATTTCCTCATTTCAAGAACAAACATTCAAACTCTTGTATTCAATTTTATCTTGATACGTCTCATGAATCATCACCATTCACAAACAAGGTGACTTTAAGTCAATGAACATTAATCAAACATTAGATAACAATAAATACACAATCTCATTTCCATTGAATTTAATCATGTCAATTTTTGGCACAGAATTTAACAGATAACACAATTTTTATTTTTAATTATTTAAGTAAAATTGCTCCAATTTTGATTGAAATAATGATTACATATTATGAAATAATCGCTTCAATACTCAACATATAATGATGGGAGATTTGGTATTTACTATTATTATTATGAATATTAATGTTATTATGTTAAATTTTATACAATGAAATAGGAAGACATAGATTCGAAATACAAGTGAATCATATAAAATGATTTTTTTTAAAAGTGAGTCAAAAAATTAAGTAATTTTAGCTGAAAAATACGTCAATTTCAGCTAATACTGACCTAAATTTCATTCAAATTTTATCGCAAGTCTTGTGTCATCTTTCAATTTTTTGTTATTATTTTATTTTAAAAGTAAATAAAAAATATAACATCATTATTATAAAATTTGTTTTTATTTGATTTTGATTCCATTTAATAGATAGTTAAAAATAACTTTCTTACTTCAAAAAAATTTCAATATTTGCAAAATACTTGTGGTGATCATCTTGATGATGATCCAATTGAAGCTAAAAATGTAAATACCGGTTACATTATTATTATTATTGGATTATTATTTTAATGGTTATTTTTGAGTAAATTGAAAGTAAATTTTTTTCTTCTGTAGTATTTTAAAATGGAATAAAAAAACTAAAAAAAATTATGATAAACACGTCAATAAACATCGCGTTTTATGATGTTACACGAGTCTCGTTTACAGAGGCGATCATCATTAAAATGTAACTTTTAAGCGAGAAACATGTTCATTTCAATGAATTACTTGCAATTTTTAACTGAAATGAGTGAATGAAGTGAATGAAAGGGCACATGACTCATATTTATTATTATTTTGCTTGAATTTAGCAACAAGCCATACATGTGCACCTTATTTACGTTATTAATGGGTCTTTAACGTATTTTCAGATGTTAAAATTACGTTAAGAGAAAAGAAAAGAAAAGAAATTGAAACGTTTTCTGTATTAAACGAGTATGAAGCTAATGTAAAAGAGTGGATACAAAGAAATGGCAAACAGGTTTATGTGTAATTTTACAAAAATTTGTTTTGAAGTTGACTTGTTTCGCACATTTTTATTAAAATTTCTTTTTTTCTTTTGCAGATCATCGTTCAGATCTTGTGTCGTCACAATGAATGCGTAAATTTAACGTATTTGCAATTGAAATGAAATAATGAGGCTCGTTCATCAACTCTCTGTGCAAGATCTGATGCAGTACATAAGAAAATAGAACTGGGGTCAGGGGGATCGTTAAGTGAGAAATTCAAAAAATTTAAAATTTTGCAACATTAAGGCCAAAAACGACACAGTCATTTGCTTCCTCTCAGTCTGATGAAGATTATATCACTTCCTTAGCACTTTCATAATGCAATTTGACCCTTATATAATTCCAAATTGGCCATCATTAAAATGATATCAACATTTTTAGGTCTAGTCACTTAAAATTCAATCAAGAAATGAAAATTTTTTGTTATGATTTCCTAAAAATATTTCATGAGGTGTCTTAGATATTTCATAACTCATTGCGTTTCTACAGTTAATTATTATTTTTTTTTACATTTTTTTCATCAAATTACAAGTATTGTTTAAACTTTTAAAGGTCTTTACAAAAAAAAAATTAAACACTGCTAATTATTACAACATCCCATTAATTGCACATTTTTCTATGAATAAATATCTAAAATTGTATTATTTTTTTTTTAATTCAACTTAATTCAAACATCAAAATTTATATCGTTACATTACACATTGGCTTGTTTGCTTGTTTGTTTGTAATTTAGTTGCAGCTTTTTAACTATGACTAGAAAAAAAAGAGCAGCAGCAATGATTTGCAATACAAAAGGTATAAAATAACATCATAGACAATGTCTATCATCTACCTTTTTTGTATGCTTTATATTTATTTATAGTACAAAATTAATGTAACAATGTGCAAAAAAATTAATATAAAAAACTAACACAATGTAATGATAATTAATTCTTTCCTTTTTGAAAAGACTCAGCCATGCATAGAAGAGTGTCTATTGTTAAATATAAAAACATAATTCAGATGACCACAATAAAAGTGCTAAAAACATAACTTTTTCAAGCTAGTTTTGTATTGTGCTGCTGGTTGGGCTTGTGTTATTTTTTAATGTATTTTATAACTATGAGAGGAAAAAAAAATTAATTGTGGAAGCTTTTATAATATAATATTTTAAAACAACAAAGGCTACTGCAGTCTACTTATAACATATTTTTATAATAGTTGTGTAGATTTTAATGATTCTTAACATTTATCAAGATTAAGTATCAGAAAATGCGCTTTTGAGGATGATTCGAGGTCGGTCAAAATCAAGATCTGATCAAGGCGGGACGTTAAGTAAAATGATGAGGCCTACTCCAGGTGCATGGAAATCAATCAATTGAGGATCAATTGAAATTGAGATTAATTTGACGCGTAATCGATAGATGGCGCTGAAGTCAAATTAACACTTGAATAATCTGCAAGTCAAATTTGCAATTCATGAATTTTTGAATGTCCTTCAATTCAAATTACGCATTTCACATGGTCAATAGAGAGCACTTCCATAAATTCGTAGACGAATGCACTTAATCGTGATTTTAAATGTACGTCTTTCTTTTTTTATCTATAAGAAAAAAAACAAGTGTTTCAATTTAATGTCAATGTTGAAACAAAAAAAGAGCATTGAAACTGATTTGTCATCACTTATATTAGTGTTAAAATTAATTTTATATTTCTTATTAATAGAAAAAGAATTCATCTCAGGAAACACTTTATTTTTTTGTTTTTGTTTCTTTCGATGACTTCCCACACCCACTTTCATCAATAAGTCGTAATCATATTCAAAAACAAATAACATATTGAAATATTTTTTTTATGTACTAAACTTATAATCCAAAAAAACATTCCATTTCCACCAATGATTATGACACTTAAATCTAATAATAATAAAAATAATAAAAAATATTCGATTATTATGTTTCATTTCAAATTTTGCATGTGGTTTGATTTAAATCTGCTCATTTATTCATTTTTTTTGCTTAATCAATGTAGTAATGATATGAAGAATGAATAAAATTAAAAATTGAGAGGATGTTCAAAAGAATTTTTATTATTAATTTTTTTAATGTTTATTTTTTTGGGTTTTCATTCAGAACTGATGAGAATAAGTTTCAAGCTGAAATAAGTTTCAAATAACGATGCGATAATTTATGCATCATAATCGAATTTTTTTTTATTTTTTTTGCCTCAACTTCCGTTTCACATTTTTTTAAGAACACTTTAAAAGTAAATACTCAAATTTATTTGATTTCTGTTAACATAATGCATATTAATGAAAGGAAAATCAACCTCAAATTATGTGGGTTTGAATTAGTGTTGCTATGTCTCAATTACGACAATGCTCGAGATATGGCTCAAAGAAGCCTTGGAGATTTTAGGAAAAATCTGAACGCGTTTTAAATGAATACCATAAATTTCATTAAAATTGACCTTTAAATTCCTTGAAAATTCAAAAAACCTCAAAAAATGTGACAATCCTGTTCCAAGTCATTCCTGACCTTGAAAGCAAAGAACTTCATTTCACACTATTTTCCTTGAAACTTCCTTTAGAAGAACATTAAAACAAGAGAAAATCATTATTGTCTTCAATTATTTGCATTCCATAAGTCTTCAACAACAAATCACTTGTCGGTTACTCAAAGTTAATCGCTTAGAATGTCTGGTAACCAATATCCAAAGACACTTTACAATATATTTTTACGGTTTCATTTCAAATGCGTATATGCATAAATAAATTAACTCACATTAGTATGACATTAACATAGTCAATAATTTAATCGTCGTATTACTTATTGCCTGTAAAAATTACATTGAAGAGCATGTTTCTTTTAATTTTACTGTTCACTTGAGTTTTCAACGAACTGATTAACCGATGTTGCGTAAATTTAACGGTCTTTTTAATGAACTTGAATAAAAATTGCTATCTTTGCATGAAAATGGTCCGTTAAGAGTTAAAATCGGCAAATTCAATGTCTCATGGCCTTTAATGTTAATGAAAAAAAAATTTCTCTGTCAAATTCTTAACAGAAATCTTCCATTAATGCCATTAAATTGACAAGCAACCATCAGTTAAGGCGCAATACTGTCTGTTTCTTGAATTCTTAATCAAATTCCATATTTGAAAGACACATTTAAATTCACATTCCAGCATAATTTACAATTCTATCACCATGATTATCATTACAATAATTTCACACATAAATACAAATCGTTGTTTTTTTTGCTCTTTCAAGAATTTTTTATAAAAGAATAATTTTGAGAAGAATAATTTAACAATCAAAAGGAAAGAAACATGACTCCAAACATATTTCGTTTAATGTTCTTAAAGGGGGAAATAAAAAAAAATAATTTTATTTCAATTTTTATTTTTTTTTTCATTTTAATATTGCACGTATTTGTTTATTGTTAGTCAAGAAGAAGTGCAAGGAGGCAAATAATATAACATAATTAACAATAATTCGAATCAAATTCAAACAATATGGCAAATAATTTCACTATTAAAGCGTGCGTTAAAACGATAACCGACCACAATTCAAGCATATAACTTAAAAAAAATATAAATTGAAGTAAAGTATTCATCGGAATTTAGTTTTTTATTTTTATTTCATTTTCTTCACCGGGTAATTTTTGGGTATTTTACGATTCACACTGTATGTGCATGCGTGTGTGTGTGCGTTTATGTGCAAATAATGAGCTTAAATAAGCAAAAAATAGTAGATATGATATAGATTCGATAAAAATAATGTCTATTTTTTCTTCGTTTTCATATAAACTGGTCATAAACTCATTCGATTACAGTCATAAAATAACAAAAAGGAGAAATATTGTTGAGACACACAAATTTTATGTCTAATCAATACTTAACTCATAACATTAAGACCTATCAAATGATTGTGAATCGATTTCAAAGAAATTTCGTCATAATCTAACTAACTAATTTTGATTTCATTGTATGTGTCATTTGTATTTTAACGCGTCATCTTTATGTGACAAAATTCCAATGTCCTCGCGCAAATCTCGTTTTTTATCATATCTTTTTATGTTATATTCGAATATAGTAGAATTGAATTGATTGAATTCTTATTGAATGAGTCAGATCATAAAATTTATCTAGAAGCGGAATTGGAAAGGGGGATTTTGATCACATAATTAATATCAATTAAAATTTTTTATTTAACACTTTAAAGTTTTATTTTAAATGTGAGCTGTTAACGGTCAATGTTACAGTGTCAATTTAGAAATTAGATTCAATTCAAATTTTAAATTCAATTATAAATTGAAATGAATTTTGATGTCACCGAGAGTCAATTATCGGTCTAAATTTTAGAATGTCATTTAATTTTAAATTGAGGTTTATGATGATGATGATGATAAAAATGATGAATTTTATTGATTTTAATGCAGTTTTATTGAAATTCAGGTTTTAAAATTCATCTTAGAGGGCGCTGATAGTCTTGCGAAGTTTTTGAATCAGAAATCTGCTTCAAAATTGTCTGATGTCGTCTCAAATTCAAGTTGTTTCATTATTTTTGAACTCATTTTCACACCTTAGCCGATTCAATGCCTTCATTCATTCATCCAATCACTCATTTGCCCATTCAATCCAAATCTAATTAAAATTCAAGCTGTTATGTTTTGAATTTCAGCTTTCAACTTCTTCTACTTCGTTTTTTCATTTCAATTCCAATAAAAGATTAGAATTCCAATAGACTTCTTTCTATAAACATAGAACACACAAAAAAAACACTTGAAATGTAGAAAAAAAAGAATTTAGCATAAATTTGCCTCACACGAGCAACGTTTAATATACACAAATCCTCTCTGTTTCACTCTCTGCGTATGTTAAATTCAATTTATTTGACGAAGAACTTGGCAAGACAAAAAAAAAACAAATTTGATCACATTCCTAGTAAGCAAGTACTCATAACATAGTCAGTTAGAACTATGTCTGTTAAAATGAGAAATATTTATGCTGACTAAGATTATGAATATTATTTTAAAAAAATAATAATTATACAAAAAAAATAAAAATAATAACGTTTTGTATAATAATAAATAACATATGTGGGGTATTTTTCATTTCAGTCATCTTTAAACTTGAATAAACATAATTTTATATATTAATATCAGGTTACTTGAAATTCTTTGATTTTAATTTCATATGAAATTTACAAGAAATTTACAAAATTTAGATTACAAATGTAACTTTTACACAAAATTACATTGAGCATGATCATATTTTGACTGTAATTTAAAATCAACGTAAAATGATGTGAAATCTAACATAATTGAAATAAATTGAAGATAACAATAAAATACAAAAAAAAACATTTAAAGTTAGAAAAATAATAAAAATTAAAACTATTGTCATTTACACGCACTTCAGATTTCGGGCAAGACTGGCCTTTAAAATTACATTTCAAACAATAAAAGGGATGTTTCATACATCATACATAAAAAAAATTCCATTAAACTTTTTTTTTAAGTTTTTTTTTGTTGTTGTAAAATGAGTGCAATACACATTTCTTACTTTAGTTTCATTTTAAATTTATTGTTACAACACGTACAGATGCTTTATAAAATTAAGTTTATAATAATATAATATGTTAACAATATAATATAAACAAATAATATAATATACGGGCAAAATTTCATGCTTTCATGCCAATATCTGTCGTTCTCGTTCCTATTTTATATTTTTTTTTTACTTTTATAACTATTCCTTTTGTGAAATTGTCCGTTGAAATTGAAAAAAAATGTTCTATGGATACAAATGTGTGTATATTTAAACTATTATCTCTTTTATATTTAATATTATATTTATACACTGTATATATGTTTAATGTTTATACACGCAATAAATTGGCATTTTTTTCCTTCTTTCATTTCATTTCATTTCTAAATAAAAATAATAATAATAAAACGTTATATGTATAAAGAAATTCATTGATCGAAAATCGTATACACTTCACATACACACATCATACACATAGTAAAATACTGTCACAAAAATAAACTTACATGTAAAATTGTATATGAATGAATGAATAATAAAAAAAAAATTGAATTGAATTGTATAAGAATCATAAACATGTGTGAGTAAAACATTGATAAATTGTATAACGAAAAATGAACGCGTCTTTGTATTAAATTTATACATATAACAGACATCTTATGTTTAAAATAATAATAATAATAATACATTGAACACACAACTTCATTATTATTATTATTTTTTGTTATATATACAGATGTAATTCTAAGAAATTATCATTAAAAACGAATAAAATGACGGATGTGTGAATGATTCAATAAAATGCAATCTATTTTTTTGTGTGTATGATTGTGATTAAGATTATTACGATTATAATTATAACTATTACACAAAATATTATGTATATTAAAAATAATGTATACATTTTATAATTACCTTTTTTATAATTATAATATTATTATTATTAATATTTATAATAATAATAATTATTATATTTTGTATATGTATCCTTTATTGTATAATAAATGTGTATGTGTGTTTTTTTTATTAAATTTTATGATGTTTAATATTCATTTTATTATTCATATCAATAACACATTGTTTTTTTTATATTTGTATATTATGTTTATCATTATAACAATATTATATTATATATTTATTATTATTTTATTTATATTTTTATAAAAACACATGAATAAAAGGCATTTCTTCATTGCTTTACATGAGTTTTAAAAGTTTTGATGTTATTTTACATGTTTTTAATTTACTTTTGTTTTAATGTTGGACTATTTTTATATAATATATATTTTTTTTATTCAATGAAAAGTGAAGCACACTTTAATTTTATTTTTTTATATTATGTTGTATGTATTTTGATTATAATTTTATCATTTTGATTATTAATATTGTAACATTATTTAAACATATATCTTTATATCATTATTATTTTTATTTGATTATAATGATAATAAATATTTTTTAATGATTATTTTTGAATGCAACACGTAGTTATCATTAAATTTTCATTCAATATTTCTGCATGTTTATGCTTTATTATTAGTATTTCATTTTCAACTCCGATTTTGTTTTGTTGTGTTGTGTTTTTTTTTCTTATATTGTTGTTAATATATGTTTAATTTTATGTGTTTTAACTTAAAAAACATACAATATTTCACTTTTTTGTTAATTTATATTTAAAATAATAATAAATTTTTATATAAAATCATAATATTAAATATATAAGACATTTAATTTAAATAAAAATAATAATATTAAAATGAGAACAACACGTTTTGAATATACATCCGTTCGGAACAAAGACTAAACTCTAACTGAAATCAAAATGTATGTGCAATTGTAACTATTCGAACTTTTGACAGTTCCGCATTTTTCTCGATTTTTATTGAATTTGAATTTCAATTTGATCCGTTAAATTTAGAGTTAAAAAAATATGAATGTTTTCGATCTGATGTTGCGTGATGGAATTTTTTTTTAATTGCTGCGCATTTCTTGAAATTGAAATATTTTGTAAATGAACGGTTACAATTTTGAGCTCAAATGAAATTTTATACTAAATGAAAAAGAAAGAAAATTTCATTTTGAAGATACCGAATCATTAAGGTCGAGTTCAAACACTTTCAAATTTTTTGAACAATTTCATAGACACTGAAAATTATCATTTTTAGTAACAGGACAATGAAAAAGTGTAAATTTGTTTTTCAATGGAAACGCCTGGTATTTTTTAATCTGTTTTTCAAAAACTTCAGTGAAAACGCCTGGTTTTTCATTATTTATTTATAAGTTTTTTAAATACTCAAGCATTATTAGAAAAAGAATTTGATAAAAATCACAAAACACAATAAAAACCGTTATTTCAAAATAAGCCACATTTTCTCAGTCTCTTCAATTTAAATTTCATTTAAAATGCAATTTCGCATTTCAGTCTCTTTGATTCATCGTATCTCACTCTGTCTAGAAGTGCAATCTCAAATGTGACAATTGTCCCTGAAAACTGTAAAAAAAAATTTTTTAAATTTACTATTCATTTAAAATTAAATCAAATTTTACAGCTAAAATTAGCTTCCTCGTTAATTTAAAGATGTTTTTTCCAGTCAAAGCAACTTTTCTCATCTCAATCTCATCCACAAATCTCTGAACTTCGATATTCCAAAATTTAGTTGGTAACCTTCTGATCGTATTCACACTTTTACGTGATGCGTCATTGATATTTGATGCAATGAGAAGGACACTCGCTGCTCGTACAATGAGCAATGAAATAGAGAACCACAAATGAATGCGATATGTCATGTCAGGACGAAAACTATCATGAAACATACTATTACAATTTGACTTAAATTTGTTTCAATGAAAGCCAATATTCAGACTTACGTAAAACTTTTAAAGATGTAGTAACTGATAAAGTACAAATTATTTCCACACGATATGAGAATGAGATTTGAAACATAGAGATCAACTTCAGCTACTAAATCTGCTAGAATTTGATAATGTCCTCGCAATTGTGACCATTGATCCGGATTCATTGTCTATGATTAAATATAATTTATTAATAATTACATTTCATTATAAAAATTACATACCCTTTGATATTCACTGATAATCCGTTCATTTAACTGATTAAATCTTGCGGTCAATGCAATCGATATGTTAATTATGATCACATCAACAAACGCCCAACATGAGTTCATCGAAAAATGTGCCCATTCAATGATCGGCTGCAACCACGGATGATAATCAATCAAATCAAAGAAGTGTGGCCGTTGCCTTTTAAAAAAATGTTCAGCAAAAGGGACAGTTGCATTACAAAAATGATAATTAACATTTGATTCATACACGACTTTTGTGTAAAACAGCACACGTTCAACTGTGACCATCAAAAACATGAATATTGCAAGAAAAGTCATTGAAATTGTGATACTCCATTTTGGTGGCATGTAAGGATATTTCAGAAATATTTCTTCCTTGACACTGAAATTCTGCATGAGTCGAGGCCAACTTTTGGCTAGTCGTCGAAGTGCGATTGCAGCATATAAACTTGTCATCCATGACACGATATTTGAAATTGATTTTATATCAAATCCGAGTTTAATCGCCAGACGAATTGTGAGAATTAATTCAAGGAAACCAAAAAGGACTACAATCAGACTGATAATGAAACGAAATGATTTTCTGCTGTAGGAAAGGCCTGATGCTGATTTTGACATGATTCCATTGACAGGGAATACACTCAAAATTGTCATGATACAGAGTGCTATAAAAAGAATGATTGAAAATCAACAAAAAAAATGTAAAATGTCATAAAAAAGTAAATTACTCCAACGGATCGCACGATGAAAGTTCACATTTTCCTTTGAATTGACTGAATTAAAATAAAAATTGAAAAAAAAACTATTTTCATGGACTTGAAATTTTCTTACTATTTTCCCAGGCATCACTCAACCGACGCTCAATCATTTCAGCTTGTGAACATCGTCGACGGTCCTCTTCAAAGCATCGTGTTTGTGTTCGAGTTCTACCATTTTTGTGCGTATTCAAAAATTTCAAAAACATTCTTCGGCCATGTTTTCGTCCCATTGAAAAGTTTAAATTTTATATTGCTTAACAGGTGAAGTGTCTTTCACTGGCAATATTTTATCCCTTAATGACGAGCGTTACATTAATTACCGTTGCATTTAAATATGCACGTGTTGTTTGATATGAGAATCATGTCAGTTGTTGTAATGTTTAGATATCATTAAAATGAGTGAAATTATTTAAAATAAGCAATTATTTACATCAAGCATTAAGTGTCCATTGAACTTTCTGTAATTGGTTCAAAGTAGTGAGGACTGTAAGGAAATTGTAAAATATTAAAAAAATTGTTATTAAGTACCAGGCGTCTCCATTATGAAAAAAATATGTCAATTAATCAAATACCAGTCGTTTCCACTATGTAAAACTAATAAAATACCAGTCGTCTCCACTTTAAAAAATCAATTAAATACCAGTCGTCTCCACTATGGGACGTTAATAGACTACCAGTCGTCACCATATCTTGCTATAAACATGAATTCCCAAAACACCTGTCTAACAAATCAATTATCCTTAGAATGCAAAACGTGCCATATCATCAGCCAATAATTTACATTTGACATTTCAATGTCAAGGACATTTGTAAAAAGTTTTGCATATTTTATGAACTCCACTTACAACTTAAAATTACTATTTTACATTGTTTATTTTTATCATAATTACAACTCACATGAAAAGATCGATTTCAATCCTTATCTTATGGGTTTGCGTGGATAAATAGCAATCAACATTAAACGTCATTTATTAGTCTAGAGTTACATATTGGTGAGAAAATATTAATAAAAAACTCTTTAAACGAAAAATGTCCTGTCATGAAGAAACCTTGCAAGAAAAATCCAAAACTGAACTCATTGAATTCAAATTTAGTGACAGTGTGGAATTTGATTCAAAGAAAAATGTGAGCTTTCATCGTGCAATTCGATGGAGTAAGTTTCATTCTATCTCAAATCAGTATTTTTGTACTATTTCAATTAAATATCCAGGTCTTTGCATCATGACACTCCTCTCAATTTTTCCTGTCAATGGAATTCTATCAAAATCTGCATCAGATCTTCGATACACACGAAAATCAATTCGTTTCATTTTGAATTTAATGATTATCATATTTGGACTCATTGACTTAACGTTAATGGTTTGTCTTGCAATCAAACTCGGATTTGATATAAAATCAATTTCAAAGATTGTTTCATGGATTACAAGCATTTACAGTGTAATTGCCTTACATCGTCTAGCTAAAAACTGGCCACGACTCATGCAGAATTTTAGTGTCAAAGAGGAAATATTTCTACGATATCCGTATTTTGCTCCAAAATGGAATATAACCATTTTAATGACAAGTTACACTCTTTTGATGGTTATCTTGATCAGTACAGAACGAGTTTTGTATTATACGAAGGCTGTTTATGAATCATCCATAAATTATGAGTATTGTAATATGACGATTCCGTTTGTTGAACATTTTTTTGTGAGACAACGTCCTCATGTCTTTGATTTTATTGACTATTATTGGTGGTTTGAGCTGATAATTGAATGGACCAATTTTTGTTTGACAACTTGTTGGGCGTTCGTTGACGTTATCATTGTAAATATTTCAATTGCATTAACCGCGAGATTTAATCAATTAAATGACCGGATCATTCGTGAATGTCAAAAGGTAAGAAAATGTATTTTGAATTTGAATTTTTAAATTTCGTATGAAAACGATCTTAGGTTTTGATACACGATCAATGGTCACAACTGAGGAGGCACTACCAAATTTTAGCAGATTTAGTAAGTGAAGTTGATCTTTACATTTCAGGCTTGATTCTTACGACATGCGGCAACAATTTGTACTTTATCAGTTATTTGATTTTCAAAAGTTTTACGTAAGATTAAATTTACATGATATATTCAGTAAATATTAATTTTATTTATCATAGATATCGTGCTGATTTAACATACCGAGTCCATTTATGGTTCTGGATTTCATTGCTGATTTTTAGGACAGCAAGTTTACTTCTCATTACATCAAATATCAATGATGCATCACGCAAAAGTGTAAATACGATCAGAAAATTACCCACTCAATTGTGGAATATTGAGGTTCAGCGACTGGTCAACGAGATTGAGATGCGAAAAGTTGCTCTCACTGGGAAGAATATTTTTAAATTAACAAGAAAACTTATTTTAGCTGTAAAATTTTCTTATGACCTTGAACCAGAAAATGTACACTGATATGATTGTTTTTCTAAGTTTTCAGGGACAATTGTCACATTTGAAATTGCACTTCTAGACCGAGTGCCAGGAGATGAATCTAAAAGACTTAAATGTCAACTTGCATTTTAACATTAAAATATTCACCGGTTTCAAATTTCATTGAATTTCAATCTTATTCATACGAAAAAAAAAATGTCATATAATCATTTATTTACTAAAACAAAAACATGTGATGCATTTACTGTCTTTTGTAAAGTTACTTAAAAGTTCACAATCAAAAAACTTCACGCGAAATTTCAAATTCAATCGACTATATACGAATATTTTACACGAATAGAGGTTTCTTGCTTATAATGTTTTATACTGCAATCAAATCAATTTCAAGTCTTGAACGGATAAGATCTTTTTAAATTTGCTATTCAAATATAAAAGAATTGAAATTTATTTTAATTTAAAAAAAAAAATGGAAAGAACACAATGAAAGGGCTTCTTAGCTACACTTCCACGGTAAAATTTTATAGTGAAATTAAAAATTAAAATGCATTGAAAATTAATAATTGCTTAAATTATTAGCTTGGGTTCCTGCTGTTTATGTTTCGATTTGAAAACAGGTCTCATTACTCTTGGAGTTTTGGTGAGAAGTGTCTTTTTGAATTTAAATCAAATTTAAAAACCTTTTAAATCAAAATTTCAGAGAATAATAATTACATCATTAATGTCGTTGAGTGTACTCGTGCTGGATATTGAGTTTTTTAGCGGCGAGAATGTTCAGAAGAATTGTATGTTTTTGTATAAAAGCCATTTTAATCTTAATTTTTTAATTTTATTTTATATTAGCTGATATTGACAACATTACAGAAGACCTTGTAATAAATGCCAATGTTCTCCTTTTCCTGGTTATTATCCCAACTTTGCTGATCAGTATTTTATTGGTTGTTGGAGTATGCCATGTAAGAATTTTTTTATTTTATTTCCATAATATATTTTAAATTGAATTCATTTATTAGCGAAACACGTGCTCACTGAAATCTTACATCTATATTTCAATGGTAGGGATATTTTATGATACATTTCTCATGGTATTGAGTCATGAGCCATTGATTTTGTTAGATTTCTTTTTCGATATTCATATTATGTAAGTATTTTACTTGGCTTAAAAGCAACATTTAGTGTTTATTTACAAAAATAGGTTGGTAGCTAACACGTATTTGCAAGAAATTCTTGAAGAAGATCCTTTCAATTATGTAAGCATTGTTGTTGGACGTTCATTTGTCATCGACCCAACTAATGAGAAGGAGAACATTGACAAAAATGAAAATAAAACTAAGGAAGAAACTACTCAAGGCACTGCTCCACCATCTTACGAGAGCGCTGTTCCAAACAAAGTATAAAAATTAGAAAAAAAATTATACTCAAAATACGCCACACACATTTATTTAGTGGCCTTATTAAATCTATGCGGTAATTTTGAATATTTTTTGAATATGGGAAAATAAACTTTTTTTTGTCATGAAAATGTTGATAAGAAAAATTTTTATTTAAGCAAACATTCATTTTGATATCTGTTTTCTCAAGAAATTACTCTTTCCTGTGAAATCCCAGTTTTGTAAGAAAAAAATATAATAAAAACAAAAATTGATAAGCTCAAGTGCTTGAAGTGAAAATAATTTAAATTCGCGTAAACAAATTAGTCGTGCAAAATTGCTATTTTGGTCGAGTTTTTTTTGGGTGATAAGAAAAATATAAAAAAAAATTCTCAGAACTCGAAGTTTTTTAGAATTTAGTTCAACACGTGTCTAATTGAGGTTTCAAAGCGTCTAGTTTTGAATAAATTAATTTCACTATTAAAATGTTGCATGACAAGCTCCAATATTGGATGGTTCACTCTGAATTTGGTCCAATAACGCAATCTCAAATGTCACAACTGTTCCAGTAAACTGTTAAAATCTCAATTAAAAATAAATTCAATTTAAAATTTATCAACTTACAGCTAATATCATTTTCCTTGTTAATTTAAACATATTTTTGCCTGTAAGTGCTACAGTTTGTGCCTCAATTTGATCAATAAATCTTTGAACTTCAAAGTTCCATGATTTTTGGGGGACTTTCCGTAATGTGTTAAGAATTCCTTTTGAAGCATCGTTAATGGTTGAAGTAGCATAAAGTGTTATCATTGTACGAAGAATAATGAGAAATACCACGGTATAAAAGTGAATGTCATCGTAAATGCTGTCACTTGGTCTAAGAATAATGAAAAAAACTTCAGAGAATTATTTTTTTTGATTAAATGAAATTCTTACGTGAAACTTTTAAAAATGTATACAACAATAAAATACAAATTATTTCCACATGAAAGAAGAATCAAACTCGAGACATGATTATTAACTTCAAGGACAAGGTCAGTTAGCGCTCCATGTTGCTTTCTTAAGTGAAGCCATTGATCCTCCATTAGGTTCTGAAAAATAATTTTTAATAATTAAAATTTCTAAAAATCATTTAAATACAAGTAAGTTGATACCAAATTCTGAATATTATTAATCCTGTTATTGAGTTGCTTGAATCGTGTCGTCAATCCAATTGAAATGTTCACTATTATGACATCGATATAAGACCAAGAAATGGCAAACGTAAGATTTTCCCACTCAAGTATAGGAAGAAACCAATAACTGAATGGAAGTACATCAGCAAAATGTCCTCTTTCTCTCAAATACAAGCGTTTCAAAACATAACTTTGATTTGTTGCATTGCAATACTCCATATTCAGAACAGTTTCGTGATAAGATGCAATGTGATACATGGTGTGTTCAAAAATGACAATAAAAAAAATTGTAATTGCCACGAAGGTCATAAGTGTTGTTGGATTGTATTTTGTAGCTCGATATGGAGATTTGAGGAATATTTTTTCCTTTTCATACCAATAATGCATTAACTTTGGCCATTTTCTTGCAAGATCACGTAAAAGGAGGCCGGCAACGATTGTGACAAAATAAAATAAAACTACAGCTGATGCTGAAACTCCAAATCCTAAAAAAAGTTTGCTTTTAATAAAAAAAATCTTCGTAGAAGCCTTGATCTACCTAATTTCAAAATGAGTCGAGCTGTGAGAATCATCTCAATCACTCCAATTGAGAGCAAAATGGTGTTAAGAATGTATTTCAAGCTCGTTCGATTACATGACAAGCCCTTGTATGATCGATTTAACACCCCATCAACAGGAAATAACGGAATAATGTTGTTGATTAACATAAATGCTTTAAAAAAATATTTCAATGAGACAACTATCGTTGTAATTTTTCATAAAATAAGTCTTACTCCATCGAATACTCTCATGAAAGGTCACAATTCTCTTCGTTTCCACTAAAATTTTGAACCCATCAACAAAAATTTCAGTTAAATCATATTCCTTTTACTCACTCATTGTCCAAACATCATTAAAATGTTCTTCAATCATCCGTGATTTACTTTTCTGTGTCTCTTTATTCTTGATTTTGACGGCCTCCCATGCAACCATTGGCGGAATCATGTCAATTGTGTGAATTGACCTTGCACTCATGGTTTTTCTTGTAAATTGACGTCTTAATTTGTATTCAACCTAATGAAGACTGAGCTAATTTGTAAAAAAAATATAATGAAAGGACATGATCGTATCAGGATAATGACAGGTTTTAATGGTTTCAGGGACTTGAATCAGAATTTACTTCACTTTCATTTGAAATTTATCACATCTCCGTCACTTTAGCATCTGTTAGATTTCTCATGGAAACTCAAATTAAATTAATGCTACTTTTGCATGCAATTAATTTGTTGTTCTCCTTGATTCTGTTTAAATTTTTCAATTCGTATCAGTTCCTGAAAGACTTTTGACGGTAAATGATGGTGTCTCAACAAAAGGAGTGGATAGCAAATGCTATCCTGACTGATACAAACCATAAATCAAGCTCCAAAGTATTGGAAGATCATTTGAGTAAAGTTTGGATGCGTGGAAAATTCAAGAAAATTGTTTCATTTCATCGGGCTGTTCGTTGGAGTAAATTTGACATGAAATTTTCTTGCAAAAAAACGTTTTTAATAGTAAAATTTTGAAATTTCAGCACTTTTAATCAGTAGTATCGTCCCAATATTTCCTGTCAGTGGTATAATGTCACATTCACCTGACAGTCTCAAATATAATCGACGTTCATTGGTTAACATCGCCAATACAATAATCATCTTCGTTGGCCTCGTGGACACAGTGCTCACTATTCGCCTTGTGATACGAAACGAAATGACACTTTCATCGATAACGGCATTTGCATTTTTCTTCGTTACAGTCATTGGAACACTGCTCTTAAGAAATTTAGCCCAAAAGTGGCCTAAATTAATGTTGTATTGGTATAAAAAGGAAGAAATTTTCCTTGGCTATCCATATAGAACACCGAAAACGTCACCAACCCTCATTATAACAGTAATTTCAGTCATTATCTTTTTAATGGTGTCTGGTGAGTCGTATCGATTTTTTTTTATAAATTTAATTTAATTTAATTTAATCAATTTCAATTGTAGCCGAACACATTTTCTATTATCTTAACATATATTATGAGACAGAACTAAATATCGCTACATGCAATTTAACGCACAAGGTCAATTTCTGGGAACATTTATTTCATAGAGAGCGTGCACAGGTGTTCGATGTAGTTCCATTCAGTTTTTGGTATCTTCCATTGTTTCAAATTGAGAATTTTGCATTTTCATTTTCGGGCAGTTATGTTGATATTATGTTGATTTCCTTGTCACTTGGAATTAGTACGAGATTTTGGCAGTTATATGATCGATTGAATAAGGATTTGATTTCGGTATGGAAATTTATTGAAATGTAACTATTTGATTTAAATCCAAAAAACTGTTTTTTTCATAGGTGAGAACTGAAAATGAATGGCTTTGCATAAGGAATCACTATGGAGCACTCGCAGATCTCGTTAATAAAGTTAATGAGCACGTCTCTTACTTGGTGCTACTTTCATGTAGCAATAATTTGTATTTCATTGTCATTTACATTTTCAGGATATCAACGTAAGAGTCAAAAAATTGAATCAAAAATTTTTTCTCACGAGTACTTTTTTAAACAGACCTCGCCTCACTGTTGTAAGTCACATTCACTTTTTCATCGTCCTAAGTGTTTTGATTGCTCGGACATTTACGATGCTCTTCGCAACATCAACAATAAATGATTCATCAAAATCGATTGCAAATTTATTGAGACGAGTCCCCAATAATATTTGGAATATTGAAGTTCAGAGATTCATTGATCAAATTGAGTCACAAACCATTGCCTTAAATGGCAAAAGTTTGTTCACGTTGACAAGGAAATTGATTTTAGCGGTGAGGGACTTCAAAATTATTTTTAATGGATTTAATAATTTTTTGTTATCTTTGACTTGCAGTTTGCAGGCACAATCGTTACATTTGAGATTGCACTATTGGATAAAGTTCCTAAAGAGACGGTATCAAAGACAGAAAAGTGTGAATTTTCGTTTTAAATGTTGAATTTGAATAAAAGATTTCAAATTACTATGTAAAACTAAAAATATCCTTTAATATGTTTTTTTTGGCTGGAGTCCTTGTTAAATTTAATCGCATATTCCGTTGAAATGATAAAATGCTGTCTATTTGCCTGTACGTCCAGTCACGTTCGTCCATTTTGGGTATCAAAACTCATTTTTTTTTAAGTTTTTAAGCCTACAATTTATTAATGTATCATTTGAAATCCATGAATATTTCTAATTTTTATTTTGTTATAATTTTATAGAATATGTTCTTGTACATCAGGATTTTCTAATTCTTTGTTAATTTTCATTCAAATTAATTACATTTGACGTAATTTTTTATCTTCATTTAAATTTTTTTGTAATTTCATTTTTTTGTAATTTAATTTTTTTTTTTTACTTTACACAATCAATTTTTCAATTTCAACTCTCTTTGGATGGTTATGAGCTTTTAATTGTAATTATAATATTTTTTTGCATTTTAAAATGAAATTTAAAGCTGATTTTTTGTTATCAATCTTGAACTTTTTTTAAATGTTATATTTAAGATGTAAATTTAAATTCAAAAATAAATTTAAAGTGCATTTCATAATCATTTGTGATATGATGTGTGTAAAATAAATATATATACTTTTTTTTTTGTTAAACACTGTGTGTGTGTGTGTTTTGTGTATGTGAATAAAAAGAATTCAAAGGTGGTGTCAAAGTTCACAAAATTTGTACAAGTAATTCAATCAAAATTATATGTAAATAATAATTTTTTTATGAATTTAAATGTAAATATGAATTATAAATTTTATTTTTTTGTTTAAAATATATGTTTTTTCTTCGAATCTTACATCTAAGGAAACTAAATTTAAATGAATGTGGGATTTGTTTAAATTGAACTTAATATTAAAGCAAATTGAATTGCAATCTAAAAAAAAAATATGAAAAAAATTATATTAGATTAGCTTAGATCTAATAAGTTTAAGTCAGAAATAGTTTTAAACAAAAATTTTAATTAAGATGAAATGAAATTCAGTAAAAATGATAAAAAATAAAAAAAAGTGAGATCAAAACTTAAAAATAATGAAAGATTATTAAATGTATATGATGATCTTGTAATAATTTTTATATTTTTCATTTTTTTTCTTCTATTTAAATTTTTGTTTAATTAAAATATTTGTATTATGTTAAATTTTATTTAATTTTAATAAGATTTATTTTGAATATGATAATTGTAATAATAAAAAAACGCAAAAAAGAAGGTACAGTTGATCGAATAGTTCTCACATGTGTCCCCTATTACTAGGCAGATCACCCTACTTGAGCAAGTGTACCAAAAACTGTTGATGTTCCAAAGCATGTCCTTTAAATTTAATCAATTGAATCCTTTTCAACAGGATTTTTATATGAAATTCCTTATTTTTTGAAGAAAAATCTCCCATTTTACGTTAAATTGTCCATTTTGGATCAGTATAGTCAAGTTATGAAGAATAAAGCACCATTATGGTTTCATTGAGTCCTTTCATGGTGAGCTCGGACCGGGTTGTTATTTAATTTTGAGACGCTTTGAAACAAAAACAGGGGCAATCGATCTGTTGCTACTACCCTGTGAGTTTTATACTCTTAACAAAAGGAAAATAAATCTTCTTGGATGTTAATTGTTATTATTTAATATTATTATGATTATTATTGAATATCAAATTGAGTGCTAATTGAATTTAAAAATATTTGATTATTGAATGAGAGTATTTTTTTCTATTTATTGCTCTATTATGTGTATTATAAGCAGAAATTTGAATTTATTTGAGTGAGTGAAGATAAATTTTCCTTGAGAGCATATAAAAGTCACACTGTAATATTGAAATGTAAATAATGATAATGATTAATTGTTGTGAAAAATGTTTTTCCTATCCCTAGTTATTTTGTAATATTGTAGGCTTTTGTTATCCAAATCTTCCTAAGATCTTTAGTTAACCTTTATTTGAATCCATTTTCATAAGAATTTGAATTGAGGTTAGTTTTCATGGAAGAGACCTTTATCCCTTTACCGCCTAAAACTTATTTTTCAAATTCAAATTCAAATTGAAGTTTATTTTTCATTGATTTTGCATTAAAATTGTAAATCGAACTCAAGAATTTTAACCACATTTCATCTCAAGGCCGTAAAGGTATTGAAAAAGATCTTGTCTTTAAAGGAAGATTTTTTTTATGGTTCTTATAATCTAATAAACACTCATAAGTTTGTTCTAATTCTAAAGAAATTAAAGTTAATTATTATTTGTAATAATAAAAAATCACAACAGATCTGTATTGCCAGCATCGCGCAAATTGTGTAAACTCTAGAAATTCTCACACCGCGTCTCTCACCCGCCTTTCTAAAGTTACAATTTGCATAGTATATCGATAAGATTAAGATTGTTCAAAAATATTATATAAATTTTCATTTAAGCTTGGGGAAAACACGCATCTAATTTTTTTTTGTATTTTTTTATAATTTTTTTTCGTATGTGTGTATTATAGTACTAAATTTTTAATCAAATTAAATCAAATCAATTGAAGTCATTATTGAAAGTAACGCGTTTAATAGCATCCTTCTTCTTCCATGTCAAAGTCACTATTGGGACCATCAACATACATTGGGCTGGAAATTGAATGAAATGTCATTAAATTTAAATATATCGAAAAAATACAAAACTTACTTCAATGCCTTGCACGTAAAGAACACAATTCGTTTCATTTTCTTGTTATAGAAGAAATAATTGAATGACCACAAGCATCCTGGCTCGCTATACGGATCTGAACTCATATCAGGATTGTAACTGTAAATGTCACAATCTTTCAATGCAATTTCCTCGTCAATTGTTGACCACAATGCATGTTGAACTTGTTTGTATTGGTCACAGGCCACAGCCGAGAGATTTGCATCAATGGAATTGATCACCCAATTAACTGACGGTTCTTTGCTGAATTCGTGACTCTGAAATGAAATTTTTATTACGTTAGTATTGTGTTCAAGGAAATGAATACAATTACACATTAAATCAAGTAAACAAGACAAGAAAATACTCGTTTATTTGCTTTTTCTTTCATTTTGTTTTCATTTACATCTTCATTCTACACAAAACCACACATATGTTTAATTTTTGATTTAAACTATCAATACTGATCATACGTCTTGACTTTGTCTGTTCGAGATCATACAAAATACGTTTTTTTTATTGTTTTATGGGCTTGACCATAATTTTTGGCTTGAATTTTGTATTTTTCTACAATTCAACTAAAAATATTGGTATGACGCTCTTTTGTTTTTATTTCATTATGATGTTTTCTATTTTGGTGTCGTGTGATCTCAATTATTGTGTGTCTGTTGATGCAATACCATTTTTTTTGTTTTATTTTTAAATTCAAAATATTTTTTTAGATTATGAACTGAACACTGAAGTCAAGGTTAAATTCAAAAACTATCATTGAATGACTTCAATTCAATGAATAAATCAAAAAAAATTAAAATTAAGTCAAAAATTCAATAAATTATGTTGAAAATATTTAAAAAAAATAATTCTAGAACACCTTATTAAAGTTTTTTGAACTTTCCTATCAAATTTAGGCAATTCCTCATTCATTTGATTAAAATTACACCTTAATCATCGTCATAAATTATTATATAAATTGTTTTTATTTATATTTTTGTTTGTGTTTCAAAGTCACAAAGTGCTTTGCGCCAAATCTCATTCTATTTTTAATCATATTCGGTTTATTTAAGTGCGATTTTTTTATGTGTGTGTACTACCGTGTTTCGAGTACATTCATGAATTGAAATTAAAAATAATAATAACAAAAATACAAACAAACAAACATTTGATTTTTGCGCTCATTAATAATTATAGCTGATATTTTCTATTAAAACTTTCTACATTTGGACTTGTATGGTAAAATTTTCTCAAAATTGAATTTTGAATTTAACTCACCTTTGCCTCCGAAAAGTCATAATCCGGTTCAAATGCCTGATTCAATGTTGTGATCAAGTAGAACAGTGTTTTACGTGAGATTGTGTCACACAAAGTCACTCCCTCGTCTCCAGATAAACTTGATCTGGCAAAATGTGGAGATAAGTCCATCAAAGTTTGTGGTGGTGACAAGGCTTCCAAGTCATTTGGCGATGAATCAGATGTGAAACGCTTGTACAGAGCCTTATCATTGCCAGCCATTTTGCAACTGTAACTTTCGATGCGAGCAAAAATCGAACTGTCTCCCGTTTGGAAGGACAATGCATGATTGAGGGCTTCAAAATTGGAACTCTCGAGTAGTTTCATTGTGAAATTTATTTTTAAAAATTTACTTTGTATTTTTTGTTTCAAAGGTTTAGACGATAAGAATTATTATTACTTTTTTTTTGAACAATTTAACTTTATCTTATACAATTTAACGATGCACTTTGTCTTAAAAGTGTTAAGAATAATATCAAACACTCAATAACACAAATAAGAAAAGATATCACTTATATTTTTTGTCGAAGAATTAAAGAAGAAGAATATATTTTTTATATTCTCTTGCTTTTTTAATTTTTTTTCTTATAAATGATTTAATAGTTCAAGAGGAGACTACTCGGACTGGCAATTCTTAGTCTCGCTACTGCACCTGAATATTTTACCATTTTGGGACTCTTTACGGCTCTCAGTATTCTAAACATGGTTTTTGGATGAATAATTAAAAGTCTGTTCTTGAATTGTCTTTGTCTGTACTGAATTTTTGCTTCGGTGCTCAATTCGCAGCTCATTTGATGCTTTATTAGCGTATTTTTACAAAATATTGTTTATTTTTACAATTTTAGAGGCAATCAATGTCCTGATTCTGTATTGCCTTTTTATTTTTTTGTTTAATATTTCTCAATGTATTATTCTTTGCTTGTAAATATTTATAATTTCTCACGTATAAACACTAAAATTTCGTATCGTATCGATACACAAATACAAACTTTTTTTTTTTCTTGCTTTTTTATGATTTCTTTGTATGAATTATTTTTCCATATAAATTTTAATTTTTTTTTGTATGTGTAATACAAACAGAACTACAAGTGTTCAGAAAAATCCATTTTTTCGATCATTTTTAATAATTTTTTCGGATAATTAACACTTTGCACAATTACTAAACTGCTTACTTGACCGTTTAGACTATAAATAATTTGGTTTTGGCACGGATTTTTCACTTTTTCAATTTATTTTCGTCAGAGCTGACCTTTTTATATCACGGCTATTTTCTTCAATGTCCAGTTAGCATTTGGGTCCAAAAGTGTTGTTTGAGTAATCGTGAAATACAAAGCTGTCATATATTCGAGTAGTAATCATGACAGACGTCACAGCTTGAATTGACTGAGAAAAAAATACAAGCTTGCAAAAAATATTTATAAAAATAATTCAATTTTAATAGGATTTTAATTGAAATTCAACTAATAAAACACTTCAAGACTTAATTAAAGTGCCCTAGTGTATCATTAAGGTAAAATTTCTCATCTAAACATGGAGATTATCCATTTAAATGAAAAAATATTTGCACGCCTTTTTAGTAGGGGGTGAAAAATCGATTTCAATGAAAAATTTAAACTTTTATCTTTGATTTTCCTTTAAAACTATTTCAATTTTTATATGTAACAGTTTTGTTCGGGTTTGAATGTGAAAAATTTACAATTTTATTGAATAAATTTTAAAAGGATTACATAAGTTGTAATCTAATCGATATAAATCGATGAAGCAAATGTACTATTATGATAAATCGCATAAATTATGACGATTCAAAAAATTTTCTTTCTATAAAAGGAATCTGAATTAAATGGCCTTGAATTGATTTTATGTTGTGATTTAATTTGAATATAAAATGATATGAAAATTTATTTTATTGAAATTTTTTTTTTGTTACAGTTCAGTTCCAGTTTATTGTGAAGAAAAAAAAAATACAATTTTACTACATTGAGTGAGTGCATCAACCAGGAAAAACAAATTAAATTAGGAAAAAATGGGTCGTAAAAAGAGAAAGTTAACGAAACCGTGGTGTTGGTAAGTGTTGTTCTTATATGCTATTTTTAAACTTTTCATGTTATTATCTGTAAGTGTTATTACCTGACAAATGTAAACAAAATTAAAAGTATTGAGTTTTCCAACGTTACAGTGCTCAATGTGTAAACATAAGACATTGACAAGTTAATTTTCTGTTAATTGATTCTATTTTTAATACAATTTTTTTTCGTATTTTCTCTCATTCGAACGTTCTCAGGTATTGCAATCGTGAATTTGATGATGAGAAAATTTTAGTGCAACATCAGAAAGCAAAGCATTTCAAGTGTCATATTTGCCATAAGAAATTATATACAGGTCCTGGATTATCGATTCACTGCATGCAAGTTCACAAAGAGTCAATTGACAAAGTGCCGAACGCTCTGCCAAATCGAAGTAACATTGAAATTGAGATATACGGTATGGAAGGCATTCCTCCAGAAGATATAAAAGAACATGAAAAGCAAAAAGGTGGTCAAAGTAGTGGTGGTAAGAGTGATTCTGAGGATGATGATGGTCCATCGGCAAAGAAAAATAAAACTGAAACAGTTGCAAGTACGTCAGTTGGACTTGTACAAACACAACAACCAGCTGCTCCTCCTGTGATGGCTCAACCCCCAAATCTACTTGTGCCTCAACACCAATTCCCTGGTCAATTTCATCAAATGCAATTTATGCCACCACAATTCATGCAACATCCTGGTATGCCTCCTATGATGATGCGACCACCTTTGTTTCCAGCTGGTGCTGCAACAGCTGTTAGTAATACAATTGTAGGTGCTCCAAAGCCAACTTTTCCTGCTTATTCAGCAGCAACAATTTCAGCACCACCTACAACCAAAAACCCCAGCAATGGTGTAAGTACTAACGGTACTAACAGCAACAACAACAATACCACAAATAACAGCAATAATACAAACAATACCTCAAATAATGACAAAACACCGGCGAATTCAAGTCAAGGTTCATCAAATGGCAATGCAACTGAACCCACAAAATCAATTAGTACATCAGGTACTAGCACAAAAATTATGCATCCATCAGAGGATTGCAGTTTAGAAGAATTGAAAGCCCGTAAACCATTTTATGTGCAAAAAATACGAGCAGCAAAAATGTGTGCTGCCCAATCAGCCTCTATTTCAGCAAATTCTCAATCAAATCAATCGTCAAATAGTTCAGTTAGTTCGTCAACGCCAAATTCTGTCAGTACACCAGTGAGTGAAGGTTACAATCCAATCACGTCAATGCCTTCTCAAATGAAAGAACACCAACAGAGAATGATGACGCATCAAGAAGTGAGTTTTATATTTCCACATTTGAATTTTTCAATTTTTTAGTTAAATTGAGCTAGTTAGAAATTTTTTTGCTGTAATATTTTTTTCGTGTAATTGCTTTTTTTATGATTTACTAAAAAAACTAATTTTTTCGTGTAAGTTTTTCATAAAATTTATCATTTTCCTGTTTTTTATAAAATGCATGTGATTTCTATTTATTTTTTGAGTATTTTTTGATATTTTTTTTGTAACATTGAACAATAACATTGATTTATTTTTAATTTCCGCGATCGATTTTAGTCATTTTTTTTTCATTTTAACATCCAAGATAACCCACAACTTTCTCATAGTTTAATGAAAAAAAGTGTCTTTTAAATTAAATATAAAAAAAAATCATAATTTTCATCTCACAGCAAGTTGTTGCCGTACAAGCAGCTGTTGCTGCAAATCAACAAAAACAATTAGCTGAAGAAATAAATCGGGCAGCAATTATTCAAAGACTACAAGCAGCACGACCGGCTGCTACTGCAATGCAACCTATGGGCATGGTTAGTTAGTGAAATTCTTTGTAGATTTTCTTTTAGATTTGTCTTCAATTCAAAATCAATCTTTTGCTGCTTTTTTATCTGTCTGATTGTAAAAGGTTCTGGTATCTTATAAAATTGAATGTATATGAGTGACTTTCAGTTAAAAGTAAAAGGTGGTGGTTAAATTTTTTTGTATTTCTTTAAAAAAAATATAGTAGATACCTCGTAGTAGAACATTTTTGCATGAACACGTACTTTGAATCAATTTTAAATGAAAATTCATCGTAATTACTCATTTCGCTAAGAGAGACGCTTAAAAAAGCAACAAAAAATTGGGAATTTGAGCACATTTTAAAATCACAATATCTTTAAATTACATTAAATTTCTTTCTCGATCCCTACCAAAAAGGTTCAAGCAATGCATTTCATGCCACAAATGATGAGACAAGCCGTTCCTCAAGGACTGCTACCCGGACAAATGATTCGACCACCAATGGGTGCACCACCCATGGGATTTGGACAACCAGGTAGGTGTCACTTCTATAAGAAATCTCTTTTGCAAAAAGTTTTTTTTAGGATTTTTACAGGTGTCTTATACTTTTTGTCTTATTTTTTTTTAATTTGAACATTTATTTTAACATCAAAATATTTATATAAAACATAACCCTTTAATTAAATGAAAAAGTTTTAATTGTTAAACACCAAAAAGACTCTCAAATATATATTTTTGTTTGGCAAGAAAAAATTTCAATTTCATTCCATTATTTTGCATATATAAAATATTTATATTAAAATTTTTGTATTTCATATTTAATTTATCTTGTCTTGATCATTTTTTTTTTGTTTTTCCATACAAATTTTAAATATTTAAGCATTAAATTTAGATTTAAATTAAAATTAAGCAAAAAAAAAAGAAATCTTTAAATATCTTTAAAGCATATATTTTTCTTTTCTTTTTTACCGTCTTTTTTTCTTTCTCTTCATCTTCTTCAATCTTCTTATCAACATTTGAACAAACCAAATTATGTGAAAACAAATGAATAAATTTAATGACAAATAATTTTTAAAAGCCAAAAATTTCTTTTGAAAATTCAATGCTTTTTAAAGGTTTAATTAAAACGAGATTTCCAATACAAATTAAATGACACACACAAACTATAAATAGAAGTACGTACCTTAAAAATTTACTAAATAATTTGCATTTAAATTTAAGATTATTATTATTAAGTAAATATTTGATTGATTAAAAATTATTATTAACCACTCTCTTTCTCTGTCTATCTTTGTATTTAATTAAAAAAAAATTGTATTATTTATTTTGTTTAACCTTAACCGTACTAAGACAAGTTGTGTTTATTCCTTATTTAATTAAAAATACTTTTTTTTGTTATAATTTGAGTTAATTTTGATATCAAAGGATTTGACTTTCATTTTAAAGTAGATTTAAAGATTAAATCAGTTCATGTGTAGAAATTAGTTGAATTTTTTTCGTGATTTAAGTTATGATAAGAAATTTTTGGAATTAAATTTTTATCGTGTATTCATGATTGATGGGCCTCAGAGCGTTTATTTCAAATGAGGTGGTCAAAAAGTTCCTGAAAGGTATTCAATCCTGAAAGTATGCAATAGATTTTATTTAAGGAGTCTAGAAATTGTGAGAATATCAAATCAATGTTTTCACTAGCGACATTAAGAAATTATGAGCATACTGATCGATATGCTAACACGAAATAAGTATATTTTCTTATAAAGAAAGCTAAATTTCAAACACCTGCTCCAAGCATATTGAACTACCGATCTTAAGGTTGGCTATTCAACTGTTGTTTTGACCTTGAAACGATTGAAATGAAATTGTTGAATCGTTGAATCACAAATAGCTTAAGAGATCGTTTAAAATTTCTTAAAAACACAGATAAAGCAAATTTTGAAACTAGAATGTGCCCTGAACGTCGCGTTAAGCCAATCCTAGAGGTATAAAATAGGCCAAACATTATGAATACGCAATAAAACAAAATTGAATTGCATGTTAGAATCAATTATAATAATTTTTTTGTATCCTTCACAATAATTTAAACCAATTTAATTTAAATGAAAGACCTTTAAGATACAAGAAATCTTTCCCAATACAGAAAAAATACACAAATTTAACAATGTCCTTAACAAATTTTGCTAAATAGGGTAGTAAATGCACAGTTTTGAACAGCAAAATAGTGTTATTAAGATAAGAACTAATCCAAAAAAAATTAAATATTATTTTAAAATTTATCATTATTGTTATTACATTGAAATTTAAACCACAATATTTTCCCATATTTTTTTCTTCTAATGTTCCCATTCAAAAAAACCGTTAAAAATATGTAAAATAAAAATCAAATACAAAAAAAAAACAATACATATAAAAATAAAATATGAATTGAAAAACAGTGCCAATGGTTCCTACCCTCCAACGGATTTGAAACAGTGATAAATTGTGACAAACATACAAAAATTCAGATCTCTACTCACAGGTTAGCGTAAAATTATATCAAAATCATTTTAAAATTAATATTAAGAAAAAAAAAATGTTGATGATGAGGCACTTTTTTTATTATAATTATAATTTTTAATTGTTAATATTAATTTTAGTTTAGTTTTATTTTTATTACAATTAAATATTTGTCATAAATGTATAATTATGTGAGTGTGTGTGGTTTTTTTAACTCATATATTCAAACTATTAGTTAAATTTTATTGAATTTCATGTTAAATAAGTTGTATTGCATTTAAATTAACAATTTCTCTCTTATTGAATTAACATAAAATTAATATAAAAAAAAATGCTTTAATCACTTTTGTTCTTGGCTTAATTGTGCTTTGATTTTAGAATATTAAGCTTCCTTTAATCGTGTTCATTTAATATTTATCTATATTTATTCATGAAATCTAGTTGTCTAGTCCTTTTATTCTGTTAAGAAAAGTAAAGCGATTCAATGGATAAATTAACACAAGTGGAGAATGTTTACTAACGTGTTAATAGTTTTTTTTTTCAATGAAATGAGTGACTGTTGTTTTGTAGGTTTTTACTCCTTACTAATATAAGATAATGAAAGAAACCGTTCATCGAATAAATTTAATTGATAATATGATTTTATGTTTCGTTTAAATCACACTGTGCAACAAAAAACCTAATTCTTTATCTGAAGAGTGTTTTGGGTATGGGTAATGTAAAAATTAAAGGCGATCTTATGACAGGATAACGGACACGTTCTAAATTCCACCATTTTGTGTCCTTAACAATTCATAAATGATAATTTTTTTGAATTTCGAAATATTTTAGGTCAGACTTCTTCGTATTTTTTAAATTTTGACTATTTATCAAGCTTTTTCCTAAGTTCAATTCTGATGATTTTCCAAAAACGTTTCAAATAAAAATGCAATATTTTTTTTGTTGCACAGTGTTTCAGTTTTTTTTCTTTCAATTAAAACCAAGATTAGATTAGTAAAAAGATTATTCAAAATGAAATGCATTTTAAATGGGGGGAAAATAAGATTTAAATAGGTTCACACACAATTAACTTTCACTTTCAAAGGTGGTGGTGTTGAATTTCATAATGAAAATTTTTGTTTAATTTAATTTCTATCTTATTTTATTATATTTTTATTTAAATAAATGATTGAAATTGTGTCAATTTCTCACAATGTTCAAATAAAATAAAGATGAAACGACAGGTAGGAGCACAAAAAGTCATTTTTTTATTTATTTTATTGTTCTGAATAATAAAAAAGCTTTTTGATTGTAATTCTATTTAAAAGTTATATAAAAAAAAGAATGTAATTTTGATTAATGTGGAAGTGGGCTGTTTTTTTTTTATCATGATTAGGAGAGTATTTAGTGAAAATTTCTCATTTGCTGTCCTCACACTTGTCCTAACTTTAATTTATTTTTATTTTATTTAAAATTGGCAACTTTTTTTTTTGATTATATTTCTATCTCTAATAGTGTATTCACTGATGGTTGATATAAAATATATGCATCGTATTAATTTTCTTTTTAATTGATTATTCATTTATATATACATTAAAAAAAAGAAAATAAACGAAAATAATATATAGAGACCAAATAGTGATACGTATGTATAATTTTTATTTATTATTATTAAGTATAATTAATAGATGATAAAATATAAAAGCTTAGTTTATTAAACAGGTGTAAACTAAGCGTTCTTTATTTTTTTTTTCAAAACCAAAAAAAAATTACATGTTATGTTTTATTCTTAATTGCATTTCAATGAAAATTGAATTGGACTTTCAAAAAAGGGTTTTAAGTGAACTGAAATTTTCGAATAAAAATGTGACTTCAACATCATTTTCTGAAGTTTTACTTAATAAATTCACTCAAAACTCTTTTTTTGTATAAAATCCAATTATTCACGCAAGTATTTACCACCAAATGTATTTGATCCTATTTAATTTTAAGTATAACTGCTGTGAGGCATCATTTAGGGCAATATTACACACATTTTTTGTACATTTTTTTTGATCCAATTTCAATATTCAAGTTTCTGATGAAGCAAATTATGTCAAACATTGGCTTCTGTGTCTATATATAAAAAAATATAATCATTACAGTTTTAAACTTATTTCTTTATAATATTAAACATATATTTAATTAAAAGAAAACCAAACATAAAGAATCATAATGAAAAAAAGCAAAACTAAAGCTCCTTTTCTTTTTTTTATTTTCTTCTCTTTGTCTCTTTTTACGTGACATCACACACACATCATAGGACTTCTCACGCCAATGCATGGTATGGCAATGGCACCTGGAATGGGAATGATGTTTCCTGGACATCCAATGTTCCCAATGGGTCTACCTCGATTCAGATGATCTCCTGCAAGTTCCGTAGTTCAACCAACAGTTAATAGTTTAATTCCAAATCCAGCAACAGCTTCAGCAACTGTAGCAACAGTTCAAAATGGTCAATTAGTGCATTTAACTGTGCCACTAATTTATCAGTAGTTGATATGCAGAGAACGAGATACCTAAAGGAAACAAGAAACCGCAAGTTGATCGATTTATATTTTACTTTAATTTTTGTTATATGAATTAACATTTTTCTTCTTCTTCTTTAAAAAAATAATCAAATTAAATCACATATTAGTAAAAAAAATACTACAACAAAAAAAAAAACAAGAAATATTTATTCCAATATACAGTTTTATCATTATTTTTTTTTTCAAAATGCCATATGAACCATTTTAATCCGAATAACAGTAAAATATTTTAAGGCAACCAGAAGTAGTTAACTGTTAATAATAGATTCTGGAGCTAAACTTAGATGAAATTCAATGAGAATAGAATAATTTTTAAATGATTAGTACTAAATGTGCATATTTCGTAGATCATAAGGAAAAAAAAACATTTTTAACATATTTATTATCCTTAGGATGCAGTTTTAACATACACATAGTTCACATATGATAGAACCTTTTTAAATCCTTTCTTATCCCGCTTCTTCCTTTTTCTCACAATATCTTAAAACTTCTTTTAAATAGAAAATATATATATACATTTTTTTATTACAATACAATAATCAATAAATTTCCTTCAAATCTTGTTTTTCTCTTTTTCTACAGACAAAAACAAAGTAAAATTAACTCTCAAATAATGATATAAATGAAAATCACTTTAAAATATCCACTTAAATTCTACTACTCTTGAAAGCTCAAAGTTAAAAAAAAATATATTAAAAGTACACAAATTTACCTCTAAAACTACAAACACCTACAATTAAAACAAAAAATGAGTACAACTGTAAGTACTGTTCCTTTTTTTAAATATAAATATCACTTTTTATCCCTTTTATATTTTTTTTATTTAACTGTAGATTTATTTTAATTTTTTATCTATCAAATTTGATTTAGTTCCACTTCGATTTGATTCGTAACGTAAAATTTCTGTAATGTTCATGTAAAATAAAGGCACCAAACTTCTATAGGGGATTTGAAATGATGATCATAAGCGCTACACTCAAAATGCGGAGAAATTTATAACTAATTTTTTAAAAAATTCAAATTAAATTAAAGGGGTTTAATATAGATTTTAAAATTTTCATTTACTTGCCTCATGCTCTGACATTTCGTTTCTGTGATTCTTTGGGAGTTACTCAAATTTGAGTCAAAGGATCAATCAGGTTACAACCTACTAGGGCCCCACCGTGGTCTTGATGAGTTCTATTTCTTTTGATTTTTTTTTCATCTTTATCTCTCTTCAATGAATAAAATTTTTGTAAAATGTGTGTGCTTTTTATTATCATAAACTGAAACCACTTATGATTTGAAAATTCAAAATTTTATAGTTAATTTTTCCTGTGTATATTCAAACTTAATATTGGGCATCTTAATTTTTTTGAATTTTGTTTTGTAGTAGATCAGAAATGGTGTCGGCTTGATATATTACTTTTTTTTTTTTATTTCTGTACATTATTTTACTGATTGACATATGTTAAAAATTAAAGTTAGACTTGTGATTTAATGTCATTATTTTTCTTCAACTGAAATCTTTTCATAGTCATAATAAGAGTTAAAATATTTACAATTAAATATTATTATAAATAATGATAAAAATTAAAAATAATATCTACATAGGTTGTGTCTTCAAATACTATTTAAATCTCTTTTATAATAAAATCAATGATAAAATAATGAAGAAAAGGAAAAAAAAACTTACATAGTATAGGATGAACACTCTCTATAATACAAAAGTAAAACAAAATGTTCGTTAATTTCAACGTAAATATGAAATGATATAAATAGTAACTGAAAAATAAGAAATTCTCAATAAGCTAATCAAAAATAAATGTTAAATCAAAATAAAGTACAGTAAAATTACATTGTAAATGGCCAAAAAGTAACATTTAATGACAGGTGATTTCCAATATTAAAAGGAATGTCATAAAAACTGATGTTGGATGAGATTACTTTTGACTTGGCTCTCAATCGTTTTTTTTTTAAATTCAATTATCTGTAAAATAGTAATGAAATGTCTTTTGTTTTTCATTAAAAGCACTGTAAAAATGAATTTCAAGTAAAAAAAAAATGTTCAAGGTAAGAAACACAAAACGAGAGTGAAAGCGATCTGCATCCCTTGCCAATATACATATTATACTAAATATAAGCTTGTTATGGGATATAAATTGTATAATTTATTGATTATGGTACTTAATTGACATTCAATTTAATGTTTAATCTTAATTTCATCAATTAAGGACCAAAATCTGTAATTTTTTTAATCGTAATTGTTTTTTGTTCAACATTTTCATGATTTTTCAATGAAATTTATCATGAAAATGTTATTCAAATGACATAAACAAAAAATTGGCAGGCGATACGGTGATTGATGTTAAATGAATTTAATTTTTTTTTACATTAAATCACCAAGTCACATCAGTTTTTGTTGAGTGAAGGAGGCCCTTGTTCTCTTTTCATAAAAAGGAATTGAATGTGATTTGTATTTAAATTTAAATGAGTAAAAAAAATAAGACACGTTCAATTCCTTTTTTTACAGAACAGGTGATTTGTGTTAATTTTGAAAATAAATTCAAGTTAATCACAAATCACAACTCAAACTTATTATAAATTTAAGAATAAATGCTGTTTAATCGTTATTCAATTATCAAAAAAAAATAATATATTAGTCAACATATAACTTATAAAGGAAAAAAAATAGATATTAATTTTAAGGATAAAACACATACAAAATGAGTTGTTGGCATCCTTCACACCCTGTCTACTGATATAAATGTTATGATTTTTTTTTTTATTTTTTGGCCTTACAAGATAAATGTGATGCAGTATTAAAATTGTGGTGAAAAATATGACAAACAAAGTAAGTAATTTCAATTTTCAAAGAAACTGCACTCTCTATTTGAATTTAAAATCAATTTCAATAGTGATTTTTGTTCAAAGATATTTGTTAATTTTTGTTGTTTTAAATTTCAATTTATAACATAAAAAAATATAAATTTAAAATAGATTCAATATATATATATATGAAATAAATGTGTAAACGTATAATATATGAAATAATAATTAAAAAGGACTCTCAGTTGATTTTTTAGGAAGAAATGTAGGAAAAAAGTGATGAAAAACATATAGAATCATAAATTATTTAATTATTGGGCAATAAACGTATAACATATTAATCTAAATAAAGAATAACTAACAAAAAAATCTGCATTTTTATTTTGAAATATTTTACACGATCGATTGAGAAAGAAAGGTGAGTATTGTGCCTTCAAAAATTTCCCTTTGATGTTCCATTGGTTTTGGGTTGAGAGTGTAAGAAAAGGATATCACAATGGTGTAGTTTGACTTAAGCCATTTAAATTGGATTGTGGAGCATTCAGAGATGGATTTCAATTCTTGACCAGACCAAGACTATAGTAAAGATACAAAAAAGATCGTCATTTCGTTCCAAGCTTCAAAAAAAAAGTCAATGTCAATACCAATCATCATAATGACAAAATATCCGTTATTATTATTATTATTATTATTCAAATTACAATATATTACAAAATCACGTGCTTTGATGATAGGTAATTCACCAAAAAAAACTATTACGTTATTATAACTTTCGCTTTTCTTTTGTCTTTTTGTTGTTTTCCTTTGTCTGAAGAATCATCATAATATTATTATGAACTATCATCAACATACTTGAGAGTAACAAGCGAGTGAAATAATAACACTAATCATTACTACTTTTATTATTGTGTTATGATAACAACTCACAAAAAACATGTTCGATTTACTGTCAAAATTATGGCATAACCACGCATGTAGCAAAAAAAGACAAGTTTTATTGAAAGAAATATGAAATGATGATGAAAAACGACAATTATTGATAATGACAATGAAAGAGTAAGTTTTTAATATAATTTCACGGTTTCGTGAGAGAATACAATCGGATATAATGGTTTTTAATATACAATAAAACTGTAAAGCAAATAAATGTTACTTACCTTACACACTATTTGAAATGTCTTTCGTGTATGAATATTCATTTTCTGTATGAAGATGAAATGTAAATAATAATTTTTAACAAATAAACAAACTCTCTTTTGATAGTTTTTTATGATAAATTTAATTTTGCTATGTTGAATTAACTTTTCACGACAATTTCTATGGAGACAATTGAGAAATAGGCTGAAACAGTTTTGAAAGGTAAATTTGAATGATTTGTATGAAAAATATGAAAATAACCTGTCTAATGTAATGTAAAAATAAGAAGTAATCACACTAAAATTTAACAATATATATAGAAAATGTATTTTCTGATACAGTAAAATGATTGGAGTGGGACAAAAAAGTATATTAGTGAGGTGTTGAAGTTATTTTAAAGTTAGTTTATGTTTAGATTTAAAACCGGCAACATACAAAAATGAAGTAACAATAAAACAAGAAAGCAAGACAAAGAACATTAAAAAAGAAAATAATTGCAGATAATAATAAAAAGCATAAAAGCAGAGTGAATATTGCTTGGTAATTGTTTAAATTGTTCATTGCTTTCACTTATTATTTTGACTAAATAGACATTGTACAAAGCGTAAAATAAACATTTAAATTTGAAGTAGAAGCGTGACCAATAAAAGAGAATCTAATTAAATTAGACATTAAAAGAATGATATGAAAAATTAAAGTTCAAGGTTAATTTTTTTTATTTTGTCATATTGCATTCACTTAAAGTGCATTTAAACAGTTACTTTTACATTAAAAAGAGGGAAAGTGTGAAACTTAAAAATAAATAATGGATCACAAATTAGTTGTATTTTTCACAATTGCACGAATATTCGGATTGACAATTGCCGAGACTGTTCACTTTAAGAATAATGCTGATAAAGCACGTGATTTGATGACATACCAACTGAAAGTTCCTGGAAGTGATCCAATCACAATATTGGAAGATACTGGACCACCATACAAAAATCCCGATTTGAATGGTGTGAATTCACCATATTCGGACTATTCAAGTGTCGGACCGAGTCCTGATCTTAAGAAACCTGTGATTTTTACTAAACGAGTTTCAAATGGTCCTACCTATCATTCTGATGGTGAAACAGAAATGTATTCAATGAAGCCATTTTCGTTCAGTGTTTTACCACCATCAGAACACGATAACGTTGATAGGAATTCAGGTGGAAAGAAAAATACGTTACTGGAAAAGTTTTTGCAAAATTACCAGAATGGAGGTTCAATGACAGGGATGGACGATGAAAATGAAGCAGTTGATATGGAAGGTGCAATTAATGTTGAATCGTTACCCGATGGTCAAGGCAGAAAAAATTACCGTCCAAATAACAAGAATAATGGATGGGTATCACTTGATGCTGTACCAACATATTCAGCTGGTAAAGTTTATCGGTGGCATAGCAATGCACAAAAGTATCGTCCTGTGAAACCTTCGTATTCACAAAATCACTGGAATGACGATGACGATGATGATAGATATCATCAAAATAGACCTCATAGACCATCATATGGGTATGAAGATAATTTCCCAGGTGACTTTGACGATGACGAAGGATATCAAGTGCCACCAAAACCATTTGGATCTGTTTATCCTGGAGGTGGCAATAATCGTCCTTATGAGAAACCGTATTCAAATCATCATCGTCCCTCTGGTTACAGTGCTAATAAACCATTTTATGGGAGTTCAAATCATGATGATGATTCATATCCATCATACTCATATTCACATAAAAGACCACAAAATGACATTATAACGGATAATCGACCATCAAATTTTCCACAATATGATACACATCGATATGGAAGTTCAAGTGGAAGCTATACAAGTGACAAAAACAGAAAACCTGAAACTTATCCAGGAAATGGAGAAGGTCAATGGGTGTTGGTGAGCACAACAAAAGGACATCAATATAATAATAGAAATGCAGGTAAAAGATCAATGAAATTCGGAAAAAGTGGTGGTTCCAGTTCAGAACAGACAGGGAGCAGTATCTCAACAGTTTTGCATGTCCTTCCAAATCCTAACAGTCGTAATTTAACAACGAGCAATGGTGAAGTGATTGAAGTCGCAGAATCAGGTAATCATAATTTTTCCTATTCATATAAATTTTTATTCTAATGGAATTCCCTTAAGGTCGTGGTCATGGAAGTAAACCAATAAATCCATTTGCTGAACCCACTACAAGACGTCCTCAAAGTGTTCAAGGCACAAAAAGAAACCGAAATAGAATTCAAGTCGTTGGAACGGCACAAAAATCAGCTGAAACTTCAGCCCCCGCAGTTTTAGCTGCTGTTGGAGCAGGTCTTTTACCAGCTTCATTAGCAATTGTAGCTCCTATGGTTTTGGGAAGACGTCGACGTGACACGAATTTAGATGAGAAGTACACAAATGTAACCACCGATCTCGTTGAAAATAATTTTTATTAAATTATTTCTTTGTTTTTGTTATCAAAATTTATCAAAATATTCCTATAAAGTAATAAAGTATTATTTATTTTAAATGTATTTTTCAAACGAATTATCATCAATGTTTTGAATTTCTTTTGCAAGTCACATAACTGAAACATAAATGGTAATTGTTTGTTTATTGTTGATTTTACGCTTTCATGAACATTCATTATGACTTTAGTTGTAGTAACGTCATCGATTTCTTTCAAAACTCACTGATGACTTACTGTAAAAAAAAAGCATATTATACAAATTTATCACTTTACCCAGGAATTAGCTCTTGATGTTCGTCACTTTTCCCATGCTCAGCACTAAGATAACAAATTGTGCAAAGAAAAATTAAAATGACAAGTCACGCACTCATTGATTTTCCTTTTTTTTCGAACTTATTGCATTTTAATTTCAGTACATTTAACAGAGGAAATGCCACTCTTTGACATTGACTCAGCAAATTTTCTTATCAAGACTGATAACGTTGAATATTATATATTATAAAAGTACATTGAAACATTTTTCTGGCTTGAACTTTAATTTGCACTCAATTTTAAATGAGCTTAAGTTACCATTAACCATCAAGCCCTAGAAAAAAGTTATTCATTCATGTGGGTTGCATTAATTTTACATTCAAAACTGCATGCTCACAATATACCAGGCGGTCTCCTCCATGATTTTCTAAGCTTTTGAATTAAAAAAAAATACAAATAATAAATAAATTACAGAAAATACACAGAATTTCAATTAGATTGCACTTTTGAAAATGTATTGTATGACATATAAATTGAAAGTTGATATAAATTACATCAAAATGCTTGAAAAAATGATGGTGCTTTGAAGTTGCATTTTTAGTGCTGGTGCAGTAAACTAGTAAACAAAAGCAGTTTGTTGGCGCCTGGTGTTGATTGTTAACATGTAAAGCAAAATTTTGTGTATTAATGTATTGCAAAAAACAAAAAGAAGAAAAGTCAATGTCGATATGACCACCTATCGAGCTCTCAATAGCAGCAGCATCAATCATACATAATTCAATTTATCGAGAATTTTGTATTTTAGAAAATGGAAAATATTTGTTTGGGAAACGTAATTTCAAATGAATTTCATAAATGCAACGAATTAGTCAAAACGTTCAAGTAAAAAAGAATTCTCCGAGGTATTTCAGGACATTCATCAATCAGCAGCTCAATTTTTGAACTCAAGGAAAATGTTAATGAAATTTCTATCTCATTATCACGGACCAACCTTTCCTGACCCATTTAAACTACACATCCAGAAATCACATTTTCATTTCACACTTTCACTTTACACACAGCAACTAGGTACTTAATTGAACTGAATTGACCGTTTAAAAGGTCAATGTAGTGCTAAATTACAGTCCAAAAAATTTCATAAAAGTGTCTCGACTCAATTCATAATTCAATGATTACGTTAAAGATCTAAATGACGTATTGAGGTAGGTAATTAATGAATTTTGTGACGAACAGTTAGAACACCCATCACGATTTTTGGTTAAAATAGAAAAATACATTATTTTAATAATAATTTAATCATGTTAAATCTAAAAATCATTTTTTTCTTTTGTATTGAAAGTAAAACAATGGATGTGAATATGAAGGCGTTTAAGCGGGAAAAATCATCTATTTATATATGAAATTCTTGTAAAAATTTACTATGAAAACGCAAATTCATAGCGTTTTGAATTATTTCTTGTATATTGAAGCGCAACAAGTAGCAACATCTCATTGAATGAAGGCACGCATGCTACCATTTCTCTTCATATTGTGTATCAATTTTATTTCAGTCAACTTTGTATATAAGTCACTGTTATGGTTATTGGATGGTTTAGATAACTTTAAACTGTTGCGCTTGAATGCTGTCTCGGAAAAATAATCATTGAAAAATAGTGGAAATATTAAAAAAAAATATAAATTTTCACACATAAGAATGAAAATCGTGAAAAACCTCAAAAACTTAGACGGAATTTCAATTACTAAGTGAAAAAAATCCAAATTTAAAAGGAAAAATAAAAAAAATTTGATAAAAATTAAAAATAAAATTAATGTGTCCTAACATCAATTTCGTTCAATAATAATAAAATTTAAAATAAAATCATGCATCAATCAACACTATTGCAGCTAATTTTCATAGTAATATTCATAAAATCTACTGTTAATCTCGTGGAATGCCGACCACGTTTTCTCTCTAAACGAAATAATGCCGAAACGAATCCAATCAATCTTGAATCAGCGGATAGTGAAAGTACAAAGAATGTTTCATTTGATGATTATCCGGTAAGACACTCAAAATGTGTAATTTTTTTTAACAATTTCGGATTAGAAAATCCATTAATTGAAGAAAATTTTCCATTTCACATCAAATAATTGATTGAATGATTTATAGATTGACCTCATAATTTTTTTTTGGTTAAATTGATGTTGATGATTGTTTTCATTTTTTGGGGAAGTAACTTAACGTAATACATGTTTTATTTTTTTGTATAAAAAGAAAACATACAAAATTTAATAGAAACCCCTTTGAGACTTAAATTCATTCAATTTAACATCGATAATCTGCACGTAATGCTTACATTTAACTTTGAATGGTCATCTCACGTGTGTGTTTTTTTTTGCTTATACATCATTCTAGATCTCGAGGAATTTTTATTTATTATTTAATTTTGGGTGTTATGAAATTACAATTTTTTTATTGATTTTAGAACCATTTACGATCCTGAACCTCTTAAAAGTTCACAGTTTCAAGGAAAGTTCATTTAATATCGTTGCATTTTTCATATAAAAGCAATTAACATGGTTATGCAAAAAAATGAATCATAAAATAATGACAATAAATAGTGATCAGATTACGTTACAATGAGAGAATATGACATAAGATAAGCAATTAAGAGTGTAAAAAAATCTAAATACTAATAAACATTGCAACTGTATGTGTGGGTATAGGCGAAAGGAAACATTGAAAATCAGCGCCACCATGAATTTGTGGTGACTTTTGGAACTATTTCTTAAAATTTTTATCTGAATCAATTGTAACAAAGATGACGATGAAATGACGATAAAAAACTAAATTCAATTTAGAAAGAAAAAAAATACACTCATATAAATTAATTTTCCATGAAATGTTACGAGACAGTTCAATCAGTTAAAGTCGCGTGTCAAAATCGTTTGCACATGGATTTTAATATAAAAAAATACTTAAAATTCAAAGGAAAACATTTTTTTAAAAATTTCTTTAAAGGAATCACATTTTAAAAGCAGATGTTCTCAAATTATCCATAGAATTATAATGAAAGACTTTCATTTCATCTTTAAGAAAATTGATTCCACAACAACATTAAATTACATGAAAAATGTATGTCAAATAAAAAAAATTGTTCTTGTTATTAGCTGCCAAAAAAAATTATAAGCATGAAATCTGTAATTTAACATCCAAAGTTCCTTTAATTTTTTTTTTGATAAACAGATAAACTATAATCAAATCCCACTGTTATAAATTTCATGTTATTTCCTCAAAGTATAATGAAAAGCAGTCACCTCGTTTGATCTCAATATTATTTTAACTTATGCAATATAATATTAAAACAAATCCCGTATCCCGTTCTGATTCATAATAATATTAATAATACCTGAAGCGATAAAAATGTCATTTGATAATGTGAATCGATCTTAATAAAATGATGAAAAATTTTTATTAGTATTGAAACATTAAAAGTGTTATCTTCTTTATCACCCATTTAACTATAACAACAATGATAGAGAAAAAAACGTAGACTAAAAATACACTTTAAAGTTTAAAAAAAGTGCAATTGTGAGTAAAAAGAGAAGGAAATGTAGTGTAATGAAAAGAAAACTCTTATGTCGTCTATCTGTTTGTAGTTGTAATTTGAGCTAAGCGAGTTTTTTTTTTTTATAAATGAAACAATAACAAGGTGCTGATAATGTGATTAATAGAAATATAGCAAAAAAAATTGTAAAATAGTTAATGTAAAATTTTTATGATGTTTGATTGAAATTTTTTGAACGAGGGACTTGGGAATCATAAAATTTAAGGATTCCTTGAACTGTAGATCTGATTTAGCTTATTTTGATTTAAGTTTTACATGAAATTCGTTTAATTTCATGAACGTGAATTGACCACTTTGAGGTCGAGAGGTCGTAATGTGAATGACTATCAAAACATCACTTCTGTGTACTTAAAAGTGAAAAAAGATGCGTTACAACAACAAAAAAGAATATATTGACAACGATAACGCTAACAAGAAAGATAATAATGTAATTTTTCAAGAGATTAATTGCTTTTATAATTAAGAGAAAAATGTCATATTGCCAAGTAACACAGCATGGAAAGTAAAATCGAATCACCATAGCAACAGAATTTATAAAAAACTGTCAAAAAACTAACAAGTGTGAATTTAAACCGCTCGTCCTTGAACAAAAAACATCAATTAAATATTCCAGACAGCAGGAGAAAATTCAATTTTTTGTTTTATTTTGTTTCAAAATTTTACATTTGTTTTGACTGACACATCTTTGAAAAGTAGGTGAAAATCACATGTGTGCTCAGTATGTCGCGACGCGTCATATATGCATCAAAATATAATTTTGTTGTTGTGTATGTGTAATGAAATTTAAATTAATGTCGTAGTGAAATTGATATCATTCAATTAAATGCTTTTTCTCATGGAAAATCATGGTAAAGTGTGAAATTATTTTGATTTTCATTCATGAAATAAAAATGAAATGTAATTTTGCGTGTTTGTATTCATAGAAATGACCTTGTCTTTATGATTTCAAAATTAAAAATAGTTTAAGGTTAAATATTCCTACAGTTATGATTCTTAAACGATATTTGTTATATTTGGATGAACCTTTTTTTGTATACTCATATCTAAGGGTTTTAAAGGTGACAAAGGTCGCATTAATTTTGTTGTCATAAAAATATGTCTATTAATAGTTTTTTTCACACCGTCTATCTCTTACGTACTAATTTTTTGTTTTTATTTTTGTAGTTGGTTGTACCAAAACGTGCTGCGATGCTTTTAGATCGTTTGATGGTTGCCCTGCATCACGCACTTGAGGACGATGGTGGCAGTCCACGTAAAATCAATGAAGTTTATCGTGATGGCAGTTTTTATGCGACCACTCAAACCATGGGCAATCAACAAGAGAAAGGTAAATTAAGGCAAAGTCATCGTCATCACATACCTCGAACATCGGCATTAGTACAACAACGAACAAATCATAAAAATACTCAACAAAATCAAAATCATCATGATGTTCGTGTTCCTAATCCCCAAAAAATTAATAATAATAATGATAATGAAAAAATTAAAAACATTTTATCTGTATTGCAACCTAATTCACCTTTTTCTAAAACTGCTTCGGAGCTCACTCGCACTCCTGCACTACTTCCAGATGGAGCTGCCGAATTTTCACCAACATATGACAGTGAAAACGGTATTCAAAATTTTTAAAATTCAAAAAAAAAAACAAATTATATTGTTGTTGAAAAATTGGCATTTAACTAATATCAGACTTTAATTTGCTTTTCTTTATCTTTCCTTTTTTTATTTATTTTTACAATTATAATTTTTTGAATCACACTTTTGCACAATACTCTCACAATCACCTTTGAATTGCACATAATCACATTGCACCACATCACTTCAATGGTAAACCATTTTATTTTCTGTTTACACTCACAAAAACACAAAAAAAAACTCTTTAGTTTTTTATGTTGTTGTTAAAGGTCAAAATCCAGGAATTGCCGAAGAGCCTGAAAACATCGAAGGTGGAATAACTGGATTGCCACCAGGACATTTTGCTGTCAGTGGAGCCGAATTACTGCTAAATGATAATGAAAATAATGGAGAGGATCGGACTATCAATGTAAGAAATAATAATGGTCAACATGAACAACATCATTCTCATCATCATCCAGGTGTTGTTGATGATACGGTGAGACGTGATGTGAATCTTATTCTATACAAGTAACAATGAAGTCGAGCTAAAATCTGAGATTTTTTTTTGATACAAATATTTTCTTGTAGCTAAGTTATGATTGTAATATTAAGGGGGCGATATTATTTGGACATAAAGTTTCTAAGTAAAAGGGAGATAATTCAATTTCCTCTTATTATTATAATAAAGAAAAACGTTAGTTTATTCTCATGTATGGATTCTTATTAAGAATTTACCTTAAAAAATGTTTCATAAAAATATGAATTTGAATTCAAATATGATACACTGTGAGAAAAAAGGTATCCAGACATTTCTTTAACATTCTGACCATATTATCAAATCGTAAGGGAGAAATTTATGAGTCAATTTCGTTTATTACAGTGCGGAACAATCCATTCAAATTTAAAAACGCCTTGTAATTTTTTCTTAGTATGAATGAATTTCCTATTAAATTTCTTTAAAGCAGGAAGTTCATGAACTGAGACTATCATAACACATTCTAATCTTATTTTTTTTTTCTCTTTCATATAGATGGACTTACAACGAAGAGGACACGGAGCTAACAGTCTTGGACCAAACAAGGGTCGTGTTTACTGGAGATGTTACTTCAATGCTGTTACTTGCTTTTGAGGATGTGATCCTTCAAACATGAGACTAAACATGGACTAAATTGGAAAATGATCATAAATAATTTTTAGTAAAAATATTGAAATTATTGAACTTAAGAGAAAAAAAACGTTAATTTAAGGCTGGAGTATTATAATTTACAATTCAAAAGAACAATTTACAAGAATATTAAATTTTATTAAATGAAATAGAACTTCTAAATATTAACTGGAAATTTTTTGAAAACATAATATGTCTTTGAAATAATTAAAGTTTTTAATCTAAGAAAATAGCTTCTAATTTTCAATGTTCCTTAAATTATAATAATTAAGATTGAATTTAAAATAACTTTGATCTGGAAAAAGAAATGCAAATAATTCAAAAATTTACTGAATGTTATTAAAACTGTTTGAAAAAATAGAATTTGATGAAATTTTTTTTCCAATATGTTAATGAATGAAATTAATTGAATTTTAGAGAAATATATTTTTTTGGTTGGAAATAAAATTCGTTTTTTAATCACGAGGCTTCAAAAAGATTGAAAATTATGACTCTTACAATATATAAAATAAATTCCATAATGTAAACGCCTGGTTTTTTTTGACTTTTTTATAAAATTGATAAAAAAGTATGTTTTATAAGGGAGACGCCTGGTAGTTTTTAACTCTTAATAATTTCAAAGTGGAGATTCCTGGTAGTTTCTCAATTTCCTAATTTCATAGAAACGCCTGGTGATTTATAATTTTCTTAGAACAAATTTGTTAAAAATTAATTTCGATGGTGGAGACGCCTGGTTTTTCAACTTTCTATTTTATAAAGTCTCAATTCTTCATCAATTTCATCTTCATCATTGATAATTCTTAATCTAGGTACCAAATATTTAGTTTAATGACTCCGTTGAGATCAAAATAATGTAGTTTCATGAAATGTATATGACGTCATTTTAATCACCTTAATCCTTAAACACCTTTCATCACAGCAAGATGCAAATTTACGTGTTATTCATTTAATTTATAAAATTTTCATTGTAACGTCAAAAAGGAGGAGCTTCAACCGGAAATTGCATACAAAATATACCTTTCTCACTTCAATGATGATATATGACGTCACACTGAAATGAAACAAAATATTTTAGTCTTATTCAATTTTACTCATATTTTATGACATTTTCAAAAAGAGAGTGAGAGTTTCTGACATTCATCTTTTTATTCTGCAAGGTATGTCAAGACAAAATTGAGAGAGTTTTCCTTTTTATTACAAACAATACATTTAAAGACAATACAACATGAATTGTGTGGGTGAAATTATCAGTAGTAGATTGGTGGCTTATCAATAATCATGTTTTGACAATTATGTCAATTGAAATGTTATCTGTTGACAATTTACTGGCAAAATCATGTTGAAATGTAATGATTTTTTATGATTTATTGTTAAATTTATGACAATATTTTTCATGGAAATTTAATTTAAAATATAAATCAAAACTATCTATGACACTAGACAATGTAATACAATATTAACCATGAATGACCATGTTTTTGATCAATTTTTAGGAAAAATCATATAAAATGTGAAAATTGCAAAGAACGGTTTTGATGAATTCAATTCTGAAAAGTTCATTTCAAAGAAAACATTCGTTAAAATTAGATAAATTCTTCACCTATTTTAATGCCTTTGACGTCTAATTATGCTGTGAGAGTAATTTATCATTGAAGAGTGTCTTAATTTGAATTATAAATAAAAGATGATTCACATACACATTGCAATTATCAGTCGGAGGTGGTGTCAGATTTATGTCAATATTTGTTGGATTAGGATCAAAGCTCGTATTTGATACTTGGCATAGTAATTTCAACGAAAAATTTAAACCATTTAAACATTGATAAAAAGTACAATGTCCGCTGCAATTGGTATCAAAATCAAATAAATAATTCCTTCCTTTACAAATTAAAACTGAACTTTGATTGAATGTGATCATCACTTAATTGCATTTCTATAATTAACTCGCAAATCACTTTCATTTTTACTATTATTACATTTTATGAAGGGGTCCACTTCTAGTCTGATAAGAAATTGATAAGGAAGTTTATAATTTCAATTTAGAAATTGTTCTGTTTCCATGTCAATATTGTAATTCAATGAATTATTCAATAATCTCTAGGTAAACCCATATTATTATTTGTGATTCAATTTCAATGAAAATAATCAAATTCCGTAATCTTTTTTAATTCATCAATCAAATCTCTCAATTGAGTTCGTGGTTTATTCAAGTATTGAGCCTCTCCTTACTTTTAATTCTTGTTACGTAAACTTATCTCCCTCATTCTCCATTCATCGTTAATTTACTGTTTATTTAATTTTGTGGTGTGACGCAAAATTGTAGGTAAAACAGTGAAAAACGTGATTTGCTCAAATTATGATGCATCAAGTTACAAACTCCCACTCCTAGAACTTTTTACACCTACATTGATTGAATTTGATACGATGTTATTTTACTAAAAATATCAACAAATTACAAGAAAATATATATGACGAATTAATCACTAGATGAATAAAAGTTAAAGTCAAGGATAATTGATATTTAATATGGAGGTACAAAAAACTTGAACTGAAACATACTTTTTGAAGAAAGTCTTATAAAACTGATACCAATCAAAAGACTGTGTCTCAAAAGAAGAAAAAAACAAACCATAACTAAAAACAATTCAATAGTAATAATAATCATAATAAATTGAAAGAATAAACAGAAACACAGAGTCACAATGAATTTCAATGATATTACGATATCCTATTATTATATTGTGTTACATTCTTGTGACTTTTCTTTGTGTATGTTATGATGGTTTTTTGTTATTGTACGATAGAAAATGCATCTATATAATGGTTAAAAGGCATATTGTTGCACTTTTATCAGCTTACCATCATAACAAGTGTTTTATAATGCAATATTATGATAAACAGTTCAAAGTAAGAGGAAAACAAAAACATTACACTGGACTGGTATGTTATGAAATATCAAATTAAAAGACGTTGCAATCACCTTGGTATGCCAGATAAAATAAGACAAGACAATGTCAATTGAAGTTTCTGTATGTGTGTCTATAGAAAATGATCTGTCTTTTACCTTTCAAAACTAATTTTTTACTTTTTCTTAGCATATTAAGCGCCATCTGGTTCATATTTAACTTAGCTACGCATTTAAGAGAGCAATTAGGATGAGACCCCTTTGAAATGGTCTGATACCTATTTTCTCACAATAACCTTGGTCTTAAACGAGCGGTCACAGTTCCCTCTAAATCCATTTCATTACTCGATCATCCATTACAGTAATGAAAAAAGTTTCAAAGTTTCTTTTTTCCTTTTCATTAAAGTTAATTTCTTATTCAAATGGTGTGATAAAGTACATTTACCATGATAAGTTTATTATTATAACATATGTGTCATACATCAGTATTATCAAACAATTCATAACCATTGGTTATGTTGAAAAGCAATTCCACGTGACTTAAAGTGTTAAAGTAAAGGCTATTTATTTAAAAGCAATCATATTGATTTCTATTTAAATCTAATAACGTCACTCTAAAGTTAACTTTTACATGAGCGTCAGAATTTAAATGACATTCAAAGCGTGCTAAATTTAAAATGTTCAGTCTTCACACTCTTTCCAAGCGTTTTCTCATCTTATCGCAATAAAATTTTCAAAAATTTCCCTTATTATCTCATAAAAAGATCTAGAATGAAAAAGGTTTTAATTAATATTTATTTTACGACTTATCCCAGACTTATTTGGATCAAATTTCATTTGATTACTATGGCCCACGATTTTTGATATGTTATTAAAAATATATCACATGTAAAATCACTTTCATTTTTATCAAATTTCAATTTATTGTTTGTATTTCTATTTTAATCTTTTTTTTTCTGGAATCAATTTAAGGGTGATTGTAAAAATGAAATTATTATCAAATTTCATTTGAAAGTTCAAATGGTGTGAGACTGAAGTTGGGCTTCATAATCCTTCTCTAGATATGTTTCTAAGCACTTTAAAGCCTCATTGCTTAGGAAAAAATAAGGACGGCTTGAAATTTATAATTCCATTCAATATAAAACAAAATTTATGGTTTTATGAATCATGTTCATTTCATATCTCATGCAAATTTTTTGTTAAATATTAACTTATTCTTAGGTTTTCATTTAATATTACAAGCACGCGTCTTTTACTGTTCTACCGAAAAAATTACATCAAAAGGATGTAAGTGAGGTAATACGTAAGAAACGTATTTTTATTTGCATAATTCATGTTTTTTACCTTCTTTTATGATATTATCCCATATAATAATAAGTTTACCCTTCAATTTACACCTGATGTGTGTTACCTTAAGGCATCAATGTATGTACGACAATTTCATTAAGTAAAGGAAACATAAAATGGAACAAGGAAAAATAACCTGAAAAATTGAAAAACAAAATGAACATTATCATGATAATATTATTTTAACTTTAAACACCAATTTGGAAGTATTTTTTAACTTTTCAATACAAAAATTGTTTCAATAACATTCCATTTCCTCCTGTTCTTCTATTTTTCAATTGTACTAGAACCTGTAGAAAAACATCAACAAGTGTGTGTGTGTGCATATATTCATATGACGCACAGTCCTAAGCAAACATAGTGAAATTCAGAGTCATATCAAAAATATGCGCAAACCTTACAAAAATTTCATATAAATTATTTTTCTATCATCGTGCACAATTCACAGTAAACATTTCACGGTGTGTGTGTCCATAGATGGGAAAATACGTTAGTCATTTTAAAAAAATAGTATATAATCAAAAGCACACTTCATTCACGATTAAGTCATGAATTGACGTTACAATTGATAAGATCAGCAGAAGAGAGTTCAGAAGAGTTGATTTATCAATTTAACTGTGTCAAAAAAATAAAAATCAGTTTAATTTAAATAAAATCAAAATTTTAACTACATAAATATTTGATATAAAAAGTGAATACCAAAATTCATCAGTATTAAATTTAAAAAAAAAAAATTAAAAAATTAAAGGATAAATTTGATTGAATTTATTTGAAAAAAGAGATTTCTTGAAATATTTTTGAGCCATCATAAAAAAAGGACATTTAATTAAAGAAATCAAATAAATTTTGGAACAACAAATAAAAGGTAAGAAAATTTCATTGAATTTCAATGTACAAATTCATAAAATTTGAATAAAAATGAAATCAATGTCATAATTATCAAAATTTCTCAATATAAATTTTGAGATTCAAAAATTGAATAAGTCAAAGAGTGCTGAGAATGAAAGAATATCGATGATTAATTACAGACAGACAAAAAAAAGTTAAAAATTTAAAAGAAAAAGGTCAATATTTTTTTTCTTACTCCTAAAATTAATGTCTTTCAATTAATATTCAAAGCGGTCTTGTCTGTAAATATTTCATTTGTCTTTTAAATTAAGCGTCATTTTTCAATTCCTAGACTTTTACATTGAATGAGGTAATAAATAAAATTTATAAAATACAAAATTGGTCAATATTTATTAAATTCACATTAAAATATTCATAAATTCCGATAAATATTGTAATTTAATATAAGTAAGTTTCAAATAACCAGACAACTCCATTTAATTTAATTTACTGAACATTTTTCAATTCAACAATATAATGATCGTCAATACTGCTCATATTTCAAAAAATGAAATAAAAATAAATAAAAAAATACTATCACAACTTCAATTTAACATAAAATGCAGTAAAATATCGTAAATTTGCTATAAAAGTTTTTCATTAAATACTTAAAATCACAACACTTTATAAAAAAAAATAAAAACAAGTACTTTTTTCCTCATTGAAAATTTGTAATCCATAAAATATAAATTTATTCATTGTGATACAGTCCATTAAGTTGTAATTCTAGTGTAAATTGACTTTTATTTTTAAAGGAACTTGTTGAATGTGTACATTTTTTTACTCTTTTACACACTCTATCTTAACATTTTATAGTGTGATAGTATTTTTTTTTATGTTAATAGTTAATGAAAGATGACATTGCATGGAAAACGTTAAATTTCATTTTATGAGCATTTTTTTAGTATGAAAAGTACTTGAAAGTGAATGAAATTCCAGTTTTCATTGATTAAATTTATATTTACCTCATTACATTTAAATATACGCCTTAGACTTAAATTCCTTGAAATCCAACTTTTCCGAGGAAATTTAACCCACATCTCGTATAAAAATGCTTTAATTCTGTCATTTTTCATCGTTATTTTTTTCTTAAATTTCATATCAGCAGACCTTGTTTACATATCATACATTTAACTTTATAAAATGAGGCATTTTATGCTTATTTATATAAAAAATCGTATATTAACTGTTCATTTTTTTGTTACTTATATGTTTGTCTTGAATTTGAAACGATACCATGTGATGCTTAAAGTTATATCAATAAAAAAAAAGTTTATTAAAGGAAGTTGAAGGAAAAATAAAATAAAATCATAAAAAGAGTCAATATTCACATGGAACACACACACGCACACACATGTATTTGATTTTAATTTTTTTTTTTTTTTCATTTTATTCACATAAAATTATGAAAAATTTTTCATAAAATAATCGAATGTCATTTGGTTTCCTTTTAAATTTATGATTTTTACTTTTATCATTTTGACAGTCAATCAGTTGTGAGATAAAAATTGCAAAAGTATTCATTTTTGATAATTTTTTTAGATTCTAATTTTAATTTTAATTTTAAATGTATATTCGAACATGATTGAATCGTTTGATCATATTTTTTTTATTTATATTTGGTAGTAATTAAATTTTATGTTGATGACATTCAACGTTAATGTTACTAATTATAGGAATTTGTTTCATGTTTCACACAAACACACAGACCTATTAATTTACATGCGTATAACAGGAAACAGAAATTGAAATTTTGAAAATGACACTTTTACTCTTGTGATTTCATGTGATATTTTAAACGGTGATGTGACAGGAATTTCAAAGTAATTGATTTTAAATTTGTTACTAAGAGTGATTGATTCTGATGATTAATTCTGCACTGGAATGTTAAATTTCAATGAGTTTTGTAATTTCTCACGTGTTTCATTTCAAATATTTCATTATTTTTATTTTTCCTTTCAAGGACAAGTCCAATTAATCCAAAAAAAAATATGAATTTTATCCTTCCTCCCTTTTATAATCCTAATTATTACGTGACAAAATTAAAATAAAATTTAACAAAAAAAACTCCCCCATTCACTTTATATTAATTTCCGCTCCTTTATCATTTTAAGAATGAAATTAAGTTTTCAACGTCATTACGTTTAAAAATACACACAATACAGTCACATTGATAACATTAAAACACACACAAGAATATCAAAAATTATTTAAATTTAATCACTTAAAAAGGCCTTAGGACTTTAAGAGGGCACCTAAATATAAAACAAAATATAATTAAGCGATTAAACTGTTTTCAAAATTGAAAATTAGAAGTGATATCGTGATTTTATCAACATTTGACAGACAAACCACAGCTTTATTGTTAAAATTACAATCATTTCAGTCAAATTTTATCTCAATCTAAATTAAATAGTCGAAATTTCTTGAAACAATGTAAATTTTAAACGATTACTCGAATAATAATAAAAATAATGAAGAAAAAAAAAATCACAAGAAGAATTAATTTCAGATTAAACATTGATTTAAACTTTTCTCATCAATTTTTTTGTTTCCCTCAAAGAAATTTTATCTTTATTGTATGTAATAATACACAAAAAAAAGATCATTCCGAAATAAAACATTTAAATGAAGAGAAAAAATAATTAAATTAATCGTCAGACATTAGAAGGGGTTAACTTTTGAATGGAGTTGCCTGGTATTTTGTGCTTCGTAATTTTTTCAAAAAATGGAAACGCCTGGTTATTCGTGGTTATTTTTGAAATTTAATATTATATCATCATAACTCACGACGTTAAAGTTCATGGAAAAAAAATATGAATACAAAAAAATGCATGCATGATATAATTTGCATAGAAATTGTAATAGATATCCTTTTATAGGATAAATTGAGAGCAAAATATGAATGAATTATATCGTTTGATTTATTTAAATTACTATATTCTTAGAAATTTATCAATATTATTATAATATAATGTATCAAAGCTATTTTACTTTCAAATAATATTAAATTCAATGCATTTCTAATAGACTTGATAACGCTTGAACTGTAACAGAAAAATAGTATCACAAACTCATGTTTGATGAATGACAATGTGATATCAGATTTACTTTTAAAAGGAATTTTTAACTGAAAAAAATGATTCTTGAACTAATTTCAGGATATTTGATGTACTCCATTTCATGCTAAATTCTTAATTAAGCCTTTTAGCAGAATTAAAATAAAAATAAACAAAAACGTGTGATTAGATGTGAGTACGATGATACAAAAATATTTGTGTAAATTTACATACTAATTAAATTTTTTGTTTGTTTAAATATTTAATACGATGAACACAACAATGAACCTTTTTTCGGCTGTGCTGAGTAATTTTTTGTGTAAAACCATATGAAATAGGTCAAATTTCCTTCTGTTTTTCACGTTTTTACGATTATTAGTGGTTTGATGGGTAAACATTACATGTTGCCTTTTCATTGTATTTCACCATTAATACAATTTAATATTCAGTGAAGGTGATGACTTGATTTAGATTGATACTTTTTGATAATAACTCCATTTAAAGTTAAATGTGTGGGAAAAATTATCATAATTTTTGAATATTTTTTCATTCCACGAACATTGAGTAAAGTGAAATTAAATTGAAAAAGTTTATTTACATTGATGAATATTAAAATTAAATTTCAATTGAAAATATATTGAAGCCTCATCATCGTACTCCATTAAACAAATTTGTAAAGAAAAAAGGAAACTTTGTAACTCGGTCATTACGAAGCAAAACTTTTGATGTTTATATTTCAATTCAATGATATCTCAAATCTGGTTCAATACAAAATTTCTATTTGACAGTATTTTTTTTTCCTATGCTCTCATTATTCAATCAAAGTAATTCGATTAACTTTTCAAGTCAAGTTCTTTTTATTATAATGTTTGCTCTACTTTTATGTGAGTTCCATTCCATTTAACTTTGGCCAAGGAGTTAACTTTTGCCTTGAATTGAATTATGGTTCTTAAATTATACCTCAATTGATGGAAAACCAAAATTAAGTGGAGAAGCCTGGTAATTTACGATTATTTAATGACTATGAAAAGAAATTCAATTTAAACAATGGAGACGCCTGGTATTTTTATTACAATTTATGAATTTTAATGAAATTTTTTTTAAAGAACATTACATTTAAACAAAAAAAAATGATTGATTGATTTCTCAAAAATGAGTTTAATAACGAAAACAAACAAACATAAATATTTACCAAAAATCACATTTGATTTCATTCTTTTTTTTATTTTTGTTCTCAACTCCCATCAGGAAAATTTCATAACCTTTTTTTATCGATATTGTGCCTTTAAGCTATTTCCTTTAATCCTCATATTGATGAATGTTTTTTTTTACATTGATCATTTAATCAATTAAATTTTATATTTTTTTTCCTTTTTTTCATTACACAAATTAACCATATAAAAAAGAATGAAAATTAAAATGTAACCACATGACACATTAAAAAAATTATAAAATAATAACTTAATCCAATTCAGGGTATATTTTGGTGTCTTCCAAAATAAATGTTTAAATAGCATAATTATGATAAACATAAAATATTAAACGTGATTCAATTAGCAAAAATCTGAACAGATCCCATGAATAAAATTTAACATGAAACACAGATTAAATTTATGATGTTTTTATATCAACCTAATTTCTTCCTTTATCCCTTGAAATTTTTATTTATTTTTCATAATATTCTCATAATTATTATTATTAATATTTTGGGATGTAAATTAAATTTGTTCATTTTTCAAAGTGATCCATTTCATTTCAAATAAAAAAAAAACATGAAACAAGGAAGAAAATCATAATTTTAATGAAAATATTACACATAAGATTAGAGAAACGAAATTTATTTCATGCAAATTTTCTTTGAATATTTTAAACAATCATCATTTTTTTTATTATTTTAGCACAGTTTTTAATTGAATGTCACGCTGGGAGATTAATATGATAATAAACAATATTTTACATTAAATTGGATTCAGTCAATGTAAATTTGTTTTCCTTGAAAATTTAAGTAAACATCCCTAAAGACAATTAAATTTAAAAAGATTTTAAAATAAACATTTAATGTGAAAGTGATAAATTGTCTTAAAAGCCAAAAAATATTTGATTGGCTTTTAAAATGTCTCATATTTCAGTGTGACAGTGTAATTTTAATCCACATATGTTCCATATATTAATTGAAAATAAATTATGATTATTATTTTAATAAATCATTAGTTGTCTCAAGAGAATTTTTGAAAACAAAATGAAATTTATGGCTCAAATTTGAATGAAAGTAGAAATTGATTTGTAAATAACCAGGCGTTTCCGTTATAATTTTTTAAATCAAACAAATTACCAGGCGTCTTCATTATGAATTGCCTTTTTCAAATAACCAGGCGTTTTCACTATAATTTTTTTAAAAATTAAACAAACTGCCAGGCGTCTCCATTATTAATTATTATTTTTTCATGTAACCAGGCGTTTCCACCATGAAATATTATGCTCCATGTTTTTTTTTTGAGTAAATTCAAGTTGTCCCCTCTAATTGAAAATAAATTCTAATTTATTCTAAAAAGTATCACAACAAAGCATTAAAAACACAAAAATCCCTAGAGAATATTCAACTCGATTTAAAATTTAAGGATGTGGTTAAATTTCATACATTTTTTAATACGAAAAAACCTCTTTTAAAACATATTTAAAAACAAAAATTCCAGTTCAACTTTTCAGTACACGCTTTAAATAATAAAGTTATGATTCTTTTAACCTCGGTGTACCATGAGTCAAATATGAGTCTATATGAAAGTGTTGAGTTGAATAGAAAAATAAAATGAAATATTATCATAATATAAAATAATAATAAATTTGTTCAAATGAAATTTATGTATATTTAAAAGCACATGTTAATGAATTCAGGTTATTTGAGACTCATAAATAAAATATGAGGCTAATTTTCTTTGAAGAAATGTATGAGAGTCTCACTTTTTGTGTATGGGTAACCGAATAGTCATATCAAAATAAATTACCTTTTAGACTTGCAAAGTATCACTTTCAATTATATCATAATTTTTCCTTGAGATAATAATAATAATAATGGTAATTAATAGAAGTGATGATATAATTGAGTCATAAGAGTAATGTCACGTTCATTAAACCATTTTTTGGTACTAAATTGGAATGTTTATTAATATTAAAGTATCAAATATCACTTTTAAGGTAATGGTTCGTTCATTCATGGTTACAAACTTGGTCTAATTCGAGATTTGATCACCAGATGTCACTATAATTGTGTCATTCTGTACATTGAGGATCAGATCTTGTGTTTAGAATGGGCTTTGGGATCTCAGAACATCTTTGGAATCTATCAGGCTTCATTTTTAACCTTCAAGTCCAAATTGAAGTTATTTAAACTAGTTCAACTACAGATGTCGCTATTTTCAATCCGGAGATTCAAATTTTGAATAATTTCTTTCCTTATACGTTACAAAAATTTTCATTTACTTACAACTCATTTTAATATTTGTATATTCATCGTTTTTTTCAGCGTCTAACCTCAACTTTAATAAGGAAGTAGAGGAAATTACAAGAAAAACTGACTTGAAACCACAAACAATTATAAACAAAACACGTGACAGAAAATGCATTCATCAATAGTTATGTCACTACTCAAAGTAGTATTACTTGGTTTTGTGTTACTCATGATGGCACAATTCACAGCAGCTAGACCACAACCATCAATTGAGAGTCAGGTAAGAAAGGTATGTTTAATTTTAGTATTTTTGTACACTCTGATATAAAAATTGACAAAAATTCTTCGTATTCTGATAAATATTCAATTTAATTTTAAAATAAAATAAAAATTTTAATTCCTCTGTTAAAGCGTTTTTAATCCTGACGTATTAAAATGCATTTAAATCAATGAAAAAATCATGATTTAAATGAATTTATTACTTCTATTTGAGTGGGAATTTATGTATTATTACTAATTCAACGAAATTTATGATGCGATAATAAAGTGTTTTTAATTACTTTTCTGTCTCATGAGTGCAAAATGCATGCAAATGACATTCAACTGTGAATTAAATTGAAGTAACAGGGTTTAAATTACTTTAAATCATATCAAAATCTGTATCATCGCACACATTTAAATGGATTTAATTAATAATTTTCATTTCTCTTTCTCATTTAAAGGACGGCCCTGATGACACAAATCTCGAATTGCAAAAAATCTTGCCACTGATCAACCGGATCAACTTCCGAAATAACGAGGATTTGGCATATTTATTGAATAGTTATGGCAGTTCAAGTGGAAATTCACTTCCCAGTGGTTGGAATGACGAACGACTTTTCAGAGGTCCTGAAATGAAACGACAAATTCGGTATCGGCAATGTTACTTTAACCCAATTTCATGTTTTAGAAAATAAATTCACTAATAAAAAAACAGTCAAATGTAAAATTTTCTGCACTGAGGTATTCTTTACACATTTTAAAATAATAATATTAAATGAAAAAAAGCTTTAAAATTCAATACAACTTTTAACGTACTTCAAAGCACTTTAATTCCTTGCACACCAACAAACATTTTTTTTGGACACATATGATAACATTAAATTAAACGTGACATTTGAGTGCGTCACGTTAAGAAAACCTTCATAAAGTGACAAAAAAATTGTTTTTTCCCCAAAGTCAACAATCACAATCATACACTTTTAAATGAGTTTAAGTGTTTTATCTCTTATCAAATAAAAAATAAATATGGAAATAATCCTTAATTGATAATATTATTTAATTGTATTTATTATAAAATTAAATAAATGTATGAAATTTAACCATATACATATTTCATGTACCAGCCTAATCATAATTCATTGAAGAGTCCAAAACCAATATTTTTTTAAGCATACACACTGAACTTTACTTGAAATTCAAAATGTATCCCTTTAAAATTGTGAGGGAAAATTATGAAATTAATAATATTATAAGAAAATATGTAAATCATTATTATTATCATTAAAACGATGGTCCTCCAAATAATGTAAGATGAAGAAAATTAATGGAAAAGGAGAGAAATAAAAAGATAAAATCAAAATGAAAAGGGAATTTAAATCAAAAGAAAAGTATTAATTGTATAAAAATGAAAATTAAATTATATAAAATTAAAAATTATGTATACAAAAAATAAATATAAAATATATATTTCAATTATAAAATTATAAGATAATATTGAACTGAAAAATCAGAAATAAGTATAATTTTTTCATTGATTTCAGTTTAAAAAAACTACAAAAAATTAAAAGTGTTTTTCTTTACCACTTAAATTTCATGAAAAGAAGGCTTGAATGGTTTTTACTTGCATAAAACGGCTTCATATTCCATGAAAAGTCATGAAACGCAATTGTGAGTTGATGAGTTGAATTATAGATGGCGTTCAAGCAAGAAATTGTTGATATTTGAATAGAATGTAAAGCACATGTTATGTGAAAATTACATTTCAGTTTTGTCTGTTCTAGTGATGGGAGTATGGACTATGAATCTGATCTGATTTGCCCACGAATCTGTACATTTCAAGAAAATAAGATTCTAAAAAAATCTTAGACGCCAAGGACAGGGGCGGATTGAAAATTATTAACGGCCCTTGCATTCTGAATGATTTTCTATAAAATTTTCACTAAACTGAACTTTCACAAGGTGGTCGAGTGGGACGTTTCTCATATTGCCAGATTGCTCGTATGGCGAATCCACCCTTGGCCCAAGGTCTAATGTCTCGGCACCTGATTTTAAAATATCACAGTGAATTAAAACACATTCAAATTTAAATTATTATCATTATTTTAATATATGTATTCTTTTCAATTTAAACTTTATTATAATATTTTTTTTTTCTTTTTCATTTCAAAAATACTGCGATGATTGTTTTTTTTTTTGTATATTTTTTCTTTTCTTCTATGAATAATTTTCTTTTAATGTACAATAATATTTATCACTATTTAATTATTATATTAATTTTATTATAATCATAATATTTATTCATAATAATTTTAATATTAACAAGATTAAATTTATCTAACAAGAAAAAAAATATAATTTTATATTATTTTATGTATAATTTAAATTAATATAATTCTTATTCATTATTAAGTCTTACGAAGTGTGTCATTTTTAATTTAAATTTTACATTTAATTCATAAATTTACACAAAAATCATTCGTTTTTAATGCTATTTATTAAATTTAACAATATAATTAACTGAATTTGATAATAATTTTGTTTAAATTTATTACATTACAAGGTACTTGAACGGACTATTAGCTTCATTTAATTTTAATATTTATTGCTATTAAATTTTTTATTCATTTAATTAAATGTTTATTTAGAAGAAGAAAAAGAAAATAAAGTGGAAGCACTTTTTTTATTGATGTATGACTTGAATGAAGTCATTATTTTTATATTAATAAGTATCATTATAAAATTTCTTACAAAAAAGTTGTTAATGATTAGTAGTTTAGCTTTTTTGTTGTATATAAATAATAATTATTTTTTTCCTCTTATAAATGTAATCACTTAAAGTTAAATCTTTCGTTTATTGTATCATTTATATGATTTTTTTTTATCTTTTATTGCATTTTAACATTTAATTTACCTTTAATTTTAGTCTTTATCAGAAATTTTAAGTACATTTTTTTTGTTGTAAATTTTAGTTTATTGACTTAATTCTAGCTTCCAGATTCGGTGCTTGATGGTCTCATTGGAACATCTGTCGTCTTTGAACATGAGGAACAGTAACACGATTCCATTTTTTTCGCTAACAATGATCTCAATTTCAGCGCAGGACCCAATTTCATGCCAAGCGATCCAGTCAAATGCTCTTCAGTGAGTAAAGGCAAACCAGTGCCATCAATTCTCTGATTACTAAAGATCTGAAATGAAATTAAATGAGAAAAGACATTAATTATAAATCGTATTTCACTTTAATATTCATTAAAGTACACTCTCTTCATTGAATATTAAATAATATTTTTTTGCGCACCTACTGTGCATTAATTGACATTTTATTACAACTTAATAGATATACACATAGAGAAATATCACAATTATTGGAAAAATATAAATGAAACAACATGAGTACAAATGGCACGTCGATATCATTATCGCTCTGATTACAACGGTCACATATTTGCACTGCACTATGAAGTACCCACCAACCGCGACAATGTGATGCTTTGATTTCATTTAAAAGTAAAAAAGAAAAATGTAAGACATTGTTAGTTTTATTAAAGATGGGGAAAAAATTATCGTGTCATTATAATTTTATTTAATGTTATTTTTCTTGTTTTGCGATTTAATTGAATACACATAGGAATTTATCGGGTTTTACAATGAAAATTGAAATTGAGGTATTAAGAGGAAAATAGATAAATGAGATGGATTTCAATTAATTGAAGGTTGTTGAAACAAAGATGAGTTTCAGGTGGGCATTTATTGACCTTGAAATCTTAAGAAAATTCATTAAAAAGTCTCTTAATGACAGTTGACGTATGATGATGGCGGTTTTGTGTGATTTGAGCCTAGGGCCTTAAAGGGCACCATCGTGGTCTCAAAGAGTTTTAAAAAAAATCCTTGACGCTTTCATTTCGAGAAGAGTTCTTCTAGTTTTTTTTATCTCATTTTAATTTTACCATCACTATTAAAACAACTCTCTAGCTAGAATGTGACACAACAAAGAATGCAAATTTGATCCTGTTTTGATACCATTCTCAATTAACTTAGTTCACTTAATGTCACTTAAACCTGTTTCCTATTCAAATCAATTTCCTATTTCGATTAATCCATTCACTCTGCTTTCAAAAGAAACCATTCTTCTGATATAAATTAAAAATAAAAAACAAAAAAACATAAATAGCAACAAAAACCTTTTTTTCATATCAATCAAAATTAATCTGTACCAGTTTTGTAGGTGTTTAATTAATTATTATTACTATTTTGATTATGATTAAAGTGTTATTTGTTTTAAACTTATTTTCCTCTCCTTTTCTATGATTCTTTGCTCTTATAAAATTAATTTTTTTTCTTTGCTAATACTTGTATTTTATCACTTTTTTTATTTTAATAATTTATATTGTAAGGTGAACACACAAAAAAGATTGACACGGTGATGATTTAATGAATGGAGTTAATCACGCCCACCTTTTTTTGTGTACGAACAATGTATGTTTATGTTTGAAAGTGAATTATTTTATGCTGACTCAAGTAAAATGCATTTTTGTTCACATTAATTATCATTTTTTCTTCTTTCATTTGAATTGTAATGAAGTGTGATGATTAAAATGTTATAATTTGCAATTTCAATTTTGTATTGTCATCTTCTCTCATATGGATATGTCATGTTTTTGTATGAGGAACTTCAAAGAGAGGTCAAAATGAGTTAAGAAAATGAAAAGTCATTCATGACATGAGTCTTTTGTTGAATTAAATGATGCTGTTTAAGGTTCTGCCACCATTTCTATGGAAATTTTAATGGGATATGACACAAACATTATTTGACAGTTCATTTGACAGGTAATTTGACATTTAACTGAAAACTTGTTCAGAGAACCTTTTTCTCAATTTATCAATAAAGTTAGTAATAAAAAATGATAAAAAGTGTCACTAAGTGATGAAATTTAGTTCATTTCAATGAATTACATGGCAAATAGAGATGACATTTGACACTAATGACAGTTAATGTCAAAATTATCATCATACAACGTTGAAGCTAATCAGATTAAAGAAAATGACAAGTTCCCTTGAATTTTTACCTGACAGTGTAAAATAAATTACATCTTTTAATAAACATTATAATATAAAGATATTCTTAGTCATTATCATGCCAATTTTGTCTTATTTTCTTGTTTGCATTCTATATTCTTTCTATTTTTTTCTTGCATTATATGCATTTAAATTTTTAACGCCAACCTTGCATGTGTTTAAGGTTGAAAGCAAAATAAAAGTAAAATACAAAAAAAAACAGAAGATCATAATTATGAAAAATATAGGGCCTACTCGTGATACCAAAGTGCCTGAAGGCGCGTGCCAATGCACTTTTCTGTCTGTATTGTATTTGATATAAAATTTCTGTTCTAATACACATTCAAGTTAAAATGAAAAATGAATATTTGCATACAAATAGTTCGATTACAAAGCGATAGGAGTCAGTTAGCTTATCAGATGCTCATTGAAAAGGTTGAGGGAAGTATTTGCCTTCCGATTTGTGTTTTTTTCTTGTATTAAATGGTCAAATCAATGTTAAATGTTATTTTTATACATTCATAACATGCGTGAAGAAGAAAAAAAAATAAAACAAAAATACAGGAAAAGTATGAAATACCAAAGGAAATATGATCGTGTCTCATATTGTATAATATTATGTGATTGTTTCAAGACATTTCCTTCCACTTTTGTGTTTTTCTTTCTCTTCATTTTATTCCGTATTGTCTTTTTAATTTAAATGTATCATCATCATCATACAATCATAAAAAGAAAAAAAATGAAATATTATTGCAAAAATGTATCAGTTTACCGTATTTTTTCCTTTTAAAACTTCAGTGTTAACCGCACACCAATCAATTTATATCTCACTCATTCATTTCATTTATTTACTCAACATTGTTTTCTTTGAATTCTTATCAATTTATTATTTGATTAACTTCTGAAATGAAATCCCGTTGAGGATTCTTATCATTATTGTTTTAGTTTTCCTGCACTTGAAATTACAAGTAAATGAGAAAAAATCACACACAAATGGACTGTGATTTAATTCGCACTCTCAATCAACGGTGAAGTCTCAAAGGAATTTTCAATTTCAACTTGCAAGTGTGTGTACAAGGTGACATTTGAACATGAAAGTGCTTGATTGTTATCTGAAATTGAGGTACATGATCAAGGTGGTGTCTCATGAGAGATTGAGAGTCATGAATTAAATGCGTGATTAAAGAGTTGAATGTGGCGTATTGAATTGAATTGGACTTGATTTAAAAATGGAATTAAAATTGATTTACGAGGTATTGAAAACCCATTTTCACATGTAAAAAGCAATGATTTAATTAAGATTACCGTGGAAATTAGTGTTAAAGGTCTTACAATGACTTGATTTATATCGAAATCGAATTTCAGGCTTCTCTTAAATTAGAGCTTCGATTTTAAATGGGACTAATTTTAGTTTAATTGTGAGTGCACCCATACAAAAAAGCAGAAAATAATCGATATACTGCGTAATAAATGCCTGCTTAGTTCATTACATTTATTGTTTTTATCTTTAATATGCATGCATTCCTTCTTGTTGTTTGTTACATATTCTTTTTATTTAAAAATAAAGTGTATTATTTGCATGTTTATGTTTTGTTCACTAAAATGTTTGTTAGGTGAACGTAGAAGAGATACAAGACAAGTAGAAAAGCAGAGGCGAAATAATTGATCCCCGCGGCTACTTAACAAAAATCAAGCTTAATACAAAAAAAAATTTCATAACAAAAAGGTACAACGTGTGCGCGGTAGTTTTATTTTTTTAATGCACATTCTCCTCCTTCTTGAGAGCAAAAAAAAAACTTCTTATAAACTTAACAATACATATAAATTTTATATCGATGATCTTTCATGCCTTCCTTTTCATGCTCTTCATGATACACATTTTAAGATGAACTTTTTGCCTTTTATTTCATTCTTTTTTCATTTAATTTTATTATTATTATATGGACATCATCAATACACATTCAGAAGACGATGATAAAATGGGAAAAAAATTGGCATGAGCAATTAACAAAAGAATACAAAAATAAAGGAGTTTATCGCCAAAATAAGGAATAAAACAATGAAAATGTGAATTTGAATGGAATATGTGATAAAAACGGAGAAAAAGAATCTTCTCTCATTATATTTTGACCTTTAAATTCGTATTCCCTTTTACTTTTAACTTTAAAATGATTTTGCTTCTTCTTGTTTTCAGCATAATAACATGCAACAACATACGTTAGCATTATCTTTGATGGACCTTTGCCCTTAAGGTGATTATCGTTTTTTTTTATTTTTATTAAAGTTAAATTAAAAATAAAAATGCTTCATGCTAAAATTATTATAAAATTAAAAGTAAAAACCTTTTGACAGAACATAAAATTATGCTTAATTATTGAAAAAAAAATCTTAAGTGATCAAATTTAATCAAATATTTTCAGAAATCCAGACGTTTTTTTCGTGAAATGTCTCCTTGAGGGCATATTTTAATGCAACCGTGCACTTAAAATGCGTTTTTTTGTTGATTGTTTGACCGATTCAACCTTTGAGCTTCGTTTTTCATTCATTCTGATTATAACCACGCAAAAAATGCACCAAACATTATTCAACCTACTCAGACAATGAATTTGAATATGTCTTGAAGGTGCGTGCTTCCTTACAAAAAATGAAATGTATTGTTAAAATGATTTCATTTGAATTCATTTTTTGATTAAATTTAAACATAATTTAACTCATTAGCTTCTTCATTTCATTTAATCGTAAAAAATTAATCCATTTTTATACAAGAAATCGTTGATTACTTAAAAAGTGCTCACTATTCATCACTAATTATGATAGATTATGGATTGTTCTCGCTCAGGTAATTTTTTATTATCTGGATTCATATTGCACATGATAAAGAGGGATAAGACGAAAGAAATTTATGTTAAAATGAGATTTAAATTTACATGCAAATAAGAATAATAATAAGAAGGGAAAACTGAGTTTGTGGATCTAAAGTTTTCGACGAACTTATGAACTGAGATCATCAAATTAAGTGTTAAAATTTGAAAAACCCTTTGAATTTTATTGAGATTTTAACTGAGTTCAAAAAAATCTCAATTCAATTTGAAAAATTCGGTTTTTTTTTATAGAAAATGGATTAAAAATCGCACGTGTCATGTCTCGCGTCATGCGTCGCGCGATTTTTTACTGGTCCAGTTTCAAATCTATATAAAAAAAGTCAAATTGGAATTGAAGCAACTTCTCTTCAATATTTGATCAAGGCAGTCTTTCATTATCTTTTAAGAGACTTAAATTTGAACCTTCACTCGTCATAAAGTTCGGCCATAACTTCAGGTGATTCAAAAATTGATATTCTTTTGATTGCAAAATATTAAAATGTAAGCAATCCTCTATTAGTTTGTTATTTTTTCATACATATATTCATACAAACAAAAAAAACATATGCGTGGGTGTTAAAATTATGTCCCATGTTCCTCAACTTTATGTTCTTTTCTCGTTTGAAAGAAAAAAATTATAAACAAAATTTACAAACTTATAATGTTGCATATTTATTCAAGCATCACATCTCCCATAATATGAAATTTATCTTACTTCTATATCACAAAAACATTGAAATTATTGGAGTATATAAGCAAATCATATGTAAAAAAAATTTCATATAACAGAAAGATATTCAAATAATGATCAAACACAAGAGATACAAGTTTGTTACAATTTATTTAAATTTATGTGATACTAATAATTTTTTCTTACATTCAAACAAGGCACCTTTATTTTTACCTTCTCTTAACATTTTAACATTGATGGCATCTGATCCAGTCAAGTTTGGAGTTAATTTTGGGTTTTCATACAAAAAAAAATGACCTTTCCTTATCAAAATTCATTAGTTTTTATCTCATTCACATGTTGGGTGTAATTATTCTAATAGATCTAGTTTATTTGGAGCATTTTTGGTGATTATAAAACCAAAAAAACTATAAATTTTTGGAAAAAACGACAACCTGTCGAACTTTTTAACTGTTAACTAACTTAAAATGCTAATAATTGATAATTTATTCAAAATTTAATATTTTTTTAACCAAAAAAAATAAAAGTTAAAACATAAAATTTTAAGTTATTTTTTTCAACCTATACCAAAATTTGAAATGATGCCTCAAATTAAATGTTTTAGAAAGACATTAAGAGTGATAAATGGGATTTCATTTTAATTTTTTTTAACGTATCAATGAAGAGTATGTGAAAAATGTGAAATCTATGCAAAATTATTTGTTTTTGATAATGTGTGGCCTGTTATCGTCGATGTTATGTGATCAAATTTCATATCAAAGTAAACAATGAAATTCATCTGACATTTAAAAAAAAAAGTTGAAATTAAAATGAAGAAATTTAAATCAAATTCCAAACATATTTTAGAGGAAATCGAAACAAGTGAATGGGATTATGGACATCGAATTCGAAATTTTCGTCGGAAAACTGACATTCAAAATATGAGAGATGCGTTACGTGATAAGATAAGCGCATGTTATCGATTACAGTACATAAGGAATGTGGAATCGAATTTCAAGAGAAATTCAAAGGAGTTGAGTCAAATAAATTTATTCAATAAGAGTCTTGAGCCAGTGATATATCAGATTGAGGTCGAAAGCTTACAGCACGCATTATCACAGACCGAGAATTTGGAACAAAAGTATCAAGAAACATCAGAATTACAAGAAATTTTGAAGGAATTGAAAAAAAGTCGCACTGCAATCAATATTGAGATCATTACACTTGAGGATTCCTTAGTGCAATTCACACAGTTACAAAACTTTCAATATTTATTAATAGACATTGAATGGAGACGCAAAAACGATTGGATTCATCGAAATCCTGACAATGAATTGGAAGGATATGCTGAGTCGATTAGGAAACGTCCCACTCTCAATATCAGAATTCATGACAATGATGATGCATTTTTAGTGAAAAATTTCTTCGAAAACTCCTATCAAAACACAAAACATCCCATTTTAATTCCCTTTCACAGTACCTCGGAGTTCTTTGAGAGCATCAATTATTTACGTGAAAAAACTTTCCGTGTTTTAGTTGAACTCCATTTTGTGATGTGGCTTGAATCTAAAACAAGAGAAAAGTTTAAATCGTTTCAAAAATGGTCCGATAAAAATTTGTCTAGGACACGAGAGATTGTGAAATTTCAGTGTCATGATAAGTATTTTACTGATGCTAGAACTGCGGAATTGAAATGTGAAGCTATTAAGACGTGTGATGATGATCTCCTTAAATCTATGGAAAAACGATCTGGATGGAAAACTGAATCAATTATTGATGTTGTTTTGAGACGAATTTTACCTGAAAAAGACAAGGAAGGAATGATTTCTAGTCTTACTTCACTAGAAAAAATTCAAAAGTTGGAGGGCATTGTATTTGATTTACTAGAAGACCTTGATCAAATTCCAAGAGATATACAAAAAGAAATTGACTTTGAATGCCGAAAATCAAAAGCAAAAGCATTGAAAAAAGCTAAACGAGCACACAACGAAGTAGAAAGATTCAAAATTACCATGAAAGCAATCAAAAAGACCATGGAACCTCCTTTCAGACCTCCACCTCGTCCAAAACCACTTCCAAGGTCATTCTTGCCAAAAATAGAAAAACCACGAAAATCAAGTCAAGTTTCCTTATCATATCAGGAAAAACTCATAGTCGAAGCATTCACTGATCAAGATGTCAAACAAATCAATCTCAAATCAAAGGACAATCAATTCCTCTTACGCAACATTGAACGAACTTGTGTCCCATTTTATTACGATCACTTTTTAGCGCAACATGGATACACCCCTGAAAAAGATTTTACAGAAGAGTTTGAACACAAGATGGGACGAGAAGAGAATTTGTTACAAAACAAAAATCTAATTCCAAAAGCCATAGAAAACATGAAGAAATGGCAGAGGCGTAAAATGGAAATCATACGAGCTAACATTAAACGAACATCGTATTTGTATAGGGACGAAATTTAGAGAATCACCAAATTTGACTTTAAATGTTGTAATTTTTCTTCAAAATACACGTAAATTTGCAATATAATGATAAAAAAATAAAGAAGAAGGCGGAGGCACAACAATATCCAAGTTGATTGCATTATAAACGTTTATTATTATTATTATTTTGCAAGATTTTTCCTTTAACATATACCTTTTAAAAACCGTAAATAGTTCCAGAGGTAAAAGAGGCACTAATGCAAAAACAATAATCGCTTACTGTTTAATATTATAATAACCACACTATGCATTTTTAAGAAAATTATCATTCATCTTTTTTATGTATATTTATAAATGCAACTGGTCGTGGTCAACTTTATTGAATACGTATAATCATGTTTATTTATATAAATTAAACTTTTTTTTTTTGTTATTTTGAATGAATGTTGCTTCTGTCCGATCTGTGTGTGGAAGATACACGATGGCAGAGATGAATTTGTTACATTTCTTGATATTTAATATTATTATAAATATAAAATGAAAAAATTAATATAAAATATTTTTAATGTAAATTATTTTTCTGTTTCTCTTTCCACTAAGACTAGGTAAGACTTTAATTGAAGCGTGCAAAGCATCGTGTATCATATGAATTTGGTGAACTTTGAGCATTGATACGGTCTTAAAGTGCATTAAAAATTTGATAGAGGGATTAAACAGCTTTGGCTAGATTTAAGGTAACCATGAGCGGTCAAATTGAAAATCGAGTGATCTTTCTAAGAATTTTGCTATTATCAAAACGTCTTTAAAAGAGCATTTAACTGGTCATTTCACAGAAAATACCATTAAAATATTTTATTTATTTATTTTACTGATTACACACACTTTATACCTTTTTAATTTAAGCTTGACTTGATTCATTCTTTGACCATTTTATGTTATTTTAATAATTTAACTAGACAAGGGGTGTCCAATTTTGTATTTCTTCTTACTACTGCACTTAAACACCGTAATTGTAGTGTTATTTCATGACCTTGATCACTACTTTTTATAATAATAATAAAATAAAATGAAAATTATTTTTCATTAAAACTTTATATTTTTCTCCTCTTATACATTTGCGTTTTATATTTATTTTATAAATTATTATAACAGAATGTTGCACATTAATTTTGATAAATTTATGTATCTATTTTGTTGCTACCATTTACTTGCGCACAACTTATATTTATTATTATAATATCATAAGGAGGATTTTTTTTTCTGCTTATTTTTGTAAGTTGGTAAGTCATGTCTGTTTGCAACTACTCTTTTTTTTAGATGTAATTTAAATGTGTGCACGCAAATAATTTATCAGTCAGATGAGTTCAATGTTTTTAATTTATTTACTTCTCCTATGTCTTCACTATGCGGCCTACTAATGTTAGTACTGATTAGAGATACTGTTTGTTTAATAAATTTCAAAAAATAAGACCCTGATGCCTTTTTTAAATGAGATATGAAAATTTATTTGACAAGTCATTGACATTTCATTGTATCGGTAGAGATTCGAAAACTTCAAAATTTTAATTTGACAGGTAATTGACAGTTCATTTTGTATAGATACACATACGTAGACTTAAAAATTTGAATTTGACAGGTCAGTGATACTTCGCATTGTATAAATCAGCAACAAATTATCAAAATCCCTTAAACCATTCAATGTTTGATTAAAATTCTTCTTCTCAGTTAAGCTCCAAGCTAAAATCATCCAATATTTTAATAAACAAAATAATGTTTTAAGATAAAAATTAAATTAAAAACACAACACTCCTTTAGTGCTTCTGATATTCCATAAACTGATCATATTTTTTAATCAGAAATAAAATAACATACAACTAAAAAATAGAAAATTGATCATCATCACAATTTTTTTTTGCATTGGAGGCCTCAATAAATCATTATTAATTGTATGATATCAGATTTATTATCATGCTACCTTAAATAACTTATTACTTGTTTCATTGTAAAAAAAAATGCTGCAACATTACTGTATATTTTATTTTCTGTCTCGTGTTCAAGTCCAAACTCTATGACTATTTGTGTGTGTCATACATAAATCGTGTAATTATTAAACGATCGCATCGCATCACATACTTGGTGTTTTGGTTCATTCAACTATTTTTTTTCCTCTCCTTTTCTTCATATTACAAGTGAAGAGGTTAGCAAATTGCATTTTACGACAAATTATTTTGTTTTAAACACACAACATTCTACTTGTACTTGGACCAGATGTGATTCTGTTTTGCGGTGGACAAGTAATAACGATAATAATGACAAAACAATGTAAAACTTTGATAGAAAAATGTTCGTCCAGAGGGTAGATTGATATTTATTGCTAGTCAAATGTTAAGAATTGCTAACTAATAACTGGTAGTTATTAGTAATTTTTTTCTACTTGTAACTGTGATATTCCCTCTAGCACATTGTTGTAATCTGTTCTTCAATGAATATAGAATCAAATAATCGCGAAACAAGACGACAGAAAAAGATAAAAATCGATCATTTACTATTTCTTTTTAATGTTACATCGTTTAAGTTACAAATTACCTTTTTTAATATTTTCTCTAATAATGAATTAAATTTAAATTACTCAGGTATGAACTTACGATGATCGTATCAGATCAGATCTTAAATTGCAATTTTGTATAAGAAAAGAACGAAACTGTCTCGTGTGCTTGTCGATCAATAAATTCAATGAAATGAACTTAGACGTACTCTGATGTGATTTAAAGCGATTGATGATGAGCATGAGATGAGAACATAAATCAGTGGTTTGAATCGATTTATTGGATTTTGTGATGAAAATGAGAGAGATTTTAATTGAAATTTATTTTCTTTTGAAGGGAATTAAATAAAAGTCGACTTATGAGACGTTTCTGGTTAAGATACCGAATTGAAATGGAATTGCATGCCTCGACTCTATATTTAGATGTTTTATATTTCTTTAATCTGAAGTTCATAACAGGTAAATCATGTCATCTAGTTCTTATTTTCAAATATTTTATGTTTTTATTAAGGTTACGGTCATGTTTTGATCAGGACTGAGAAATGAATTTATTGGATCAAAATGCAAATTCACTTGAACTTCTTGAAATTCAAAAAACTTGAATTGAAATCTCAATCAAGTCAACTGAAACTCGTTCTTGATTCCATTAAATCGATAACTCGATTCAGAGCCCTGAATCGCGTGTTATGCCCTCACAAACTGATACTGATAGTAAAAAATTACATACTGTTACAGAAGTGGGCGCTGAATATTGTTTTAGTTAGTTCATTTTTTTCCTTCTTCTGTTTCATGAATTAACAAGAGATGAAGTACAAATCGCCACAGGTGTTCCTTGTCTCTATTTTCTGTTGTCGAAAACTCTGGTAGTTATATTTCTATTCAAATGTTTCTATAAATATTTTTTTTTTTTTGTATTTTAATCTTTTAATAAATATTCATATTTTATCCATTTTAAATGGAATACGAATTGGTCATGCAACTAAATCATGAAAAATGCTACCTTCAATCAGATTTATTGCATTTCTTTAACAAAATTTACATATTATAAGTACTCATGTTAGATTGGGGCTCCTCATTGCATGTCAAATTTTCGTTGTGACCCAAAACACATCAGGATGATGCCCTTTTGTCATTTTACTGTTCATAAAATCTTTTTCTCACTCATAATTGACATGACATCATCACATATGTACGACATGACACTTAACATGCCATTCTTTGAACGTGCTTAGAACAATAAAGCACTTGAACGAATTTGAATTGAAACGAGTGTATCAGAGTATTGAATTCAAGGAAGTGTACTAACGATAAAAAAGGTGATTTAAACTCTTTTTTTATTTAATAATACACTCGATCGATATAAATCAAATCTAGTTTAAATAAATAAATAAAATAATAATAATTCTGTGGTCAATTCTGAACTTAACTCAACTTTTATCGTTACAATTATTGTATTATGGTCAGTAGTCAGTTTTATGTATGAACAACATCCAGAAAAGTACGTGAATAAATGCAACGATGCAAAAGTTTTTTTGTATTGTGTTTGTTCAGGGCAGGTAATTTTAAACTACTAACATAACATGATGATAATGTAAGGTGCTATTTTATCATGTAATGAACCATAAACAACGCGAGCAGTTTTTTCCTCTGTATTTTATTTTATTTTCCGGTTAATGATTATTATTCTACTGTACTTTTAACTTTTTTTATGAATTGCGGATTTTCAAGATATATTGAGTACAAACTGAATCGAAACCCGTCCACTAGATGGCGCTTTAATTAAATTTGACTCTAAAATCAATTCCAGACACTTTGACGCCCACATCTGATCAATAAATAATTTTAAGTTCATTAAACAGTGAATCAAAGCACCTACAAAATTCACGATTTTCTTTAAAAGCCACTCAAATTTTGTCATACATAAGAATATACCGACTCTAATGTAAAATTCATGATCGTGCATTATTTTAAAATCATTATTTATCCAAATCAAACATATATGCCATAACTTAAAAGCAGAGTCATAATAAATAGCCTCAAAAAAATATGTGCATTTGTTGCACATTTTGTAACATTGCACGAATTATTACTTCATCAAAGAGTACTTCGCATCTTTTTTCATTTAATATTTGCTTATTGCATTCATTATTATATTTATCATAATTTGTGATTGTGTGTCGCTCTCATAAAATAAAATACAAAATGAAAAAAACAAAAATTTAATATTTTAATGAATTAGGAACACAATCATGTTTAACTTTAATAAACAATAAGAACAAGACAGATGCAAATTGAGTGGATGTTTTATATAATTTTTAAGCGTCTAATCGTGATAATTGGTGGGATTTTAATGATGATGATGATGATGATGATGACGATGCGAGTTGTGAATGCATTTAAAACAACCCAAATGGCATAGTCGTCATTGAAAGTGTTCTTATTATGTGAAAGTGAAAGGAAATAACAAAAGCGTGATGATAAACTTACCTCAACATATTCTGCACAAATATCAATATTTCTTACAAAATCGCAGACTTGTTCAACAGTCCATGCATTCACTTCTTCTCGTTCAGCTGCTCGACATTTGATGCCTTTACTTTCATTTTTACTTGTCTTTGTGTTTTGATTCCCAAATGGACTAGAATTAGAACTACGATTCCCTTTTTCTGTAGGTAGACTAGGTGATGTTCTCGGCATAACGTGATCCGGTGATAATTTTAATCGTTTTGACACGGGAGCAGCATTACTCAAATCCAGAGCAGCAGGTTGATCGTTACTAAGTGAAGCTGTCTCATTTGAAGGTGATTTGAAAACGGGATGAATTGAAGCCGATGTGGTTTGTGATGGAACTGATGAGAGAGTTGGTGGTGTGAAAAGTGATGATGGGAATGCTGTTAAAGGAAATTGGGGTGTTGGAGGAGATGGAAGTGAAGTTGGCACATTTTTACCAACATTTTTCATTAGTTGCTGAATTTCAGCTTCTTTTGCAATCTTTGCCTAGAAAAATTATTCATCAATTTAAGTTCACATATAAAGTATGAATTAAACTTACCAAAGCAATCAACGCTTGTGTACTGCTCATATCAACAAACGGTGGAAACATGCCAGCTCCGAATCCTAAGCCAGTAAACAGCGATAATGGATTCGTTGATGTTGCCATAGCTGGCGCTGGTGGTGCTGCGTTGACTCTTTCTTGTTTCATCAATGTCACACTTGGACTCCCCTTTCGTTTTGGAGTCGTCATTCCAAGTCGTGGTGGTTCAATGAATTTAGGACTTGTTCTAATCAAATTAAATTGAAATTCCATTTCAAGCAAATTATATTTTTAAAAAAAACTTACTCATTTAAACTTGATGAATTGTATTTGGCAGCCAAACTCCTCATGATATCCGAATAATTTCTTGCATTAAATTGGTTTGGTGGTGGTGGTGCAAAACTGTTTCCTCCATTTGATGTTTGATGTGCGTCAGTCTCTAATTCAATCTTAGGATTTGGTGTCAACAGTTGTCGTGTATTGGCATTGCTGCCATTCATCAACAACTGAGTCATTTCACTGTGTAGCTGTTGTTGTGATTGAGGTGGAGTACCAGAAAATGATGATGGAGTTAAACTACGAGATCTATTAAGAAACAAAAAAAAACATAAGAAAATTGCTCTACATAACAAATTAACACTAAACTAAATATAAGAAAAAATCTGTACAAGGTTGTTTTGTTCAGTCAACCGTTAAAGTAATTTTAATGCTAGAAAATAACATTTTATTTAAAATAAGACTTTAAATAAAAAAAAAAACTAGATTGTGGCTGCTGTTACTCAAAAAGTACATAAAACATTTGTATCACGTACATAAAATAAAATAATCATTTTAAATTGTCTAAGTCATGTGTTTGTGTGTGAAATCGTTCCTCTCTCAATAAATTTTCAAGGCATTTCTCTGTTAAAATTACTTTTCAGATGGTGATTAAAATAAAATTACTTTTTTGACCTGAATTCAACCTACTGACCCGTATGAATTTGAATGTGTGCTAAATTGAGTTGCATTTCAAATGCATTTTTCATATTCAGGACACACAAACAGTAGCTTCAATTCAAACAACATTTACCTAATAATAATTAACTTTGAATTAACTTGAACGTTCAATTTACTGGAAAATTTTCCAATAATTTATTTTGCATATTATACATATTTAAATGAGATGATGTTGTATTTGATTGGTCATGCTGAGTACGTGTCACAAAGAGATGTGATTCCCACTGGGATTAATTACGAATGATTTTTATGTGTGACACATGTTTTAAATGGAATTTAAAGGAAAATGCACTTTTTGGTACACTTTGCTTGTCTGAAACCTTAAAATTACAATTTTACACCTCGCATCATGTCATTGAGAGTTATACCGCGCGACATGAAATCAAAATGCACTTTTATACGACATTTCATTGTTACGGTCAATAATATTTAATATTAAATTTACAAGAAAAACCGTTTTTGCATGTTACATTGTAATGAAAATGTCTCGTAATTTCATTTTAAATGTCTTTAAGAACCCAAAATCTGTGAGAAACATTATTTTTGTTTGAAATCCGATTAAATGTCAATTAAATTGTAAGAAGCCCATTTAAAAATTTAGCAATAACATGGCATTCGAAGCATGAAAGTAAGTGTTTTCTATTCAATGTGAGTCAGAAAACAATGAAATTGGCCATGAATAACTCATGAGTTTGTTTTAATTTGAACAAATTAGCGATTCTTTTAACCCATTTATGGTTTTGTGTATTCAAAGATCATTCCATTTCTTTTCTTTCCTTTTAATAATATGCATTAAAATTATATTCAAATTTAATATGAAATAATATGAAAAAGCAAAAAAAGTCATTCTTACCTAGATGCTGTTGATTGCACTTCATGATTATTATTGTTGTTACTATTATTATGACTACTGCTATTATTGTTATTATTATTGTTGTTATTAGTTCCTATTTCTCTTGTAATATTACTATTATTTGGACTTAATCTTTCACTTTTTATCGTATTATTGTTATTTATTGTATTATTATTGTTAACATTTTCTCGTACAGTTAATTCACCATTATTATTACGTAAATAATCGGGAATTGAAGGAGATGAAGTAGTACCATTACTCATTACTCCATTATTACAACTTATATTATCACTTGCTGCTAATTTTAATTTGTCATAATAAGCGGCTGTTGTATTACTGTTTGCCACAAAGGTGTTTGTTGTTGCAGCTGTTGCTGTACTACTGTTAAATAGGAATTTTTTACTATTTTCTTGTAAACTATTCAACATGTGTTCTGTCAACATTTTGTTGAGAGGTGAAACAATGGGATTTGTTGTTTTGCGCTTATTTTTCATAGAATTTGTTGTTGTTTGATGTGAATTGGGCAGTTTTGGTGATGATGCTGGAAGTTGGAGTGATGGAGAGGATGCTGTTTGAGGTGAATCTTCACTGTTTGGGGCATCACCTGAAATTAATAAAAAAATATTAGATTTTTGATCATGATCATCATCATCATTATAATCATTGAGAACTTGATCCCTCATTAAAAACACCTCAAAATTATAATAATTTTCAAATAAAAATCATGTTTAAACACCCATTTAAATAGTATCATATTCACTCAAAATCCCATTCATTATGGATTCAAAATTGAATTTACAACTAACAATCAAAACAAAACAACAAAAAAATGTGAGAATTTATTATAGATAACCATAAATAATTGTCTCTCTCGCATACGATTCACCAAAGTTGATACTATTGATAATATCATTTAAATGGTCATCCGTCGCATGTGTGTGTGTGTATTTTCTGTGATTTATGACTCTATGACAAAATAATTTTATTTTTATATTATGAATAAAAATACATTCAAGAGAGTATGAGAAGCTCAATGTGAGGTCGTAATTCCTCATTTTAATCTATATTTATTTCAAAATATACCATGATTTATGTACCTCGAAGTTGCAGTGATATGTGTGATATCAAACATATTTTAAAATTAAGCGACGAACCCCATTATTATAATTTAACTCAAAGAGAAGAGCTATTAAAATGATTAAATGTCGTTGTTTTGTCCTATATAAGGTCAAATTGAATCAGAATTAGGTGTTAAATTGTTTGTTTTAAGTCTGGAAATAATGTTAGAATGTGAAGATGCTCATAAAAGTGTCGGAATTGGTGATTTATTGAATTTAATTTCAGCATTTCATTGAAATTTGTCATCTTGAATTGTTCTTAGATCGGACGAAGATCATGAAAAGACGATTATAGATCTCAGGTGGGTTAAGCGTCTTAAATTTGATTTTGCGCCACGTTGTTAAAACATTTAAGAAGAGTGACATATTTACAGTACACGTAGGGTCATGAAACCACTTATCGTCCTACTTATTTTCCTTCATTTTTAAGACAAGCTTAGTTTGTTCAACAGAATCAGAAGAGAAATTTGTTGCCCTTACGATATGTCTTTCTATGAAATCGACAGACCGGTAATTGACCCTAATCGGAAATCTCTCAAAAACCATCAATAATTTAACATAAAATTTCACTTCAATCTCAATCGACTTAGTTTTAACATTTTTTGATAACATTTCATTTCAAAATGTTTTATTTTAATTGCCTCTTTACAATAATAATCAAATTGAAACAGTTACAAAGGCCTATGGTCAATTTTAATATTATTATTAAAATATAAAATTTCTAGTATAATTTTGCAATGATGACAACTCAATTGATGACGGATGTACGTCACCTCATAGGTCACTGCCATCGATAATCTTAATAGAGGTCAATTAAGATCAAAAAGATCACAAAAGAGGTTATCAATGTACTTACATGTGTGTTCATATTGAAATTAAACTCATCATCATCACGATGAATTCAAAGTTTTTGCGTCGTTCTCAATTATTTGCGAGTACAGAGTCTCAAATATTCATAATAATAATAATAATACTTAAAAAAATGTAAAGGTTTATGGGTTCAATGAAAGATCATTAACATCAATATAAAATTTTTTTGATTACGATTGTGTATGAGATGACTACAAAATATAATGAAATCAAATCTAAATCAGAATTTACTTTTGCAATATGCGTGCAATTCTGAATTAATATAATGAAATGTTATACAAAACAAAATGTCAATTTAAATTGTTATTATGATTATTAATATGAGAATTTCTTTTCTTTTTATGATTTTCCTTCATTTCTTTCATTCTAGTTTTACTTGTACTCGAGAAATTGTGGATGATTGAATTTTATTACATATCACAAGAGAATACGCAACAAAATAACATATTTAGTTAAAGAAATAAGTAAAAGAAAACCAGAATACCAATTCAAATAACATCAATCATTTCAATCATATTGTAAATATTTTTTCTCTACTGATTTTTCATTCATAGCTACAAAATATCATTACATTTTACCACAAATAATAAAAAAAAAAGTTACAAATGGTATGTTAAATGTTGAAAATTATTATTTACTTTTTTTTATTATTTTAAATCTCTTTGAATAAACGATATAAATTGTTATTATTATTCATTTGATATTTATTATTCATACAATTTTATATTGAATGTTTGTCGTTTGTAGCTCTTGCTTGAACCCAATTGACTGATTTCAATTCATTTTGTCTGATTTTCAATTTGAACTGTAAATGTCAGTCGATTTAAGTCAGTATCAATCATAATATTAAGTCTGTTTTCAATGGAACGTTAATTCTTTAAAATAAATTTTCCCTGATGTTGGCGGCGAACTGATTGACTGTAAATGGAATTTTAAGTGAATTTTAGTAAAAAGATTTTAAGACAAATTTTGATATCGATGATGTTAGCTTTTGAACATCTCAGTGATTTTTAGTGAAATTGAATCATTCGATTTCATAATGTTCGTTGTTGTACTTTTAGTGATTTTCAGTGAAATCTGTCCAAGTGAAAGTCGTGGTCATTTTAGGGTCCGATTTTAGATGTTTAGTGATTATCAGTGATGTCTGTCCCTCTGGCCTTCATCATTTTAAATTTTAACCAATAAAGTGGAATTTCAGTGAAATTATTTAAATTCAAAGTATATAAGTTCGTTGGCAACATCAGTAAGTTTTTTTGAACTCTTTTATAAACCAGTGCATTTACTTGTCATTTCATAGTTTACATTTCATTGTACGTACAGTAACGATAGATGATGATGATGGTTATTGCTATTTAGTATTATTGAACGATTTTATTATTTATTACAATAATTATGAAAACATAAAGAAAAACGAATGGCATGGCGTTACCTTACATGGACTTAAAATAGACAATAATGAGTGTTAAATTAATAAAAAATAAAAAAATGCTACATTGTAATAAAACTTATATATAAATTATGATGGTTACATTACATTACAAAGGAAAAAAAAGGTTTCAATTCTATAAGGGCATCAGCATTCGTCACAATATTAGTAGATCAAAAAAAACGAAAGATTTAATGAATAATTTTGAACAAAAAAATCTTTTAATTGTATTCAATTAAAATTGAAAGAAGAATCGTCTTTGTGTGTCTCTTCTCCATACAATGAAACAAAAGGAAAAGTCAACCATAAAAGAAGCACAATAGGTCAACGTAAAGGTCAAATCTTGTGAATTGTGAATGATGAATTTATATTTCGTATATTTTTTGTGGTCCATTGTTTGATAATTTTTTCATTCAACATTATTAATAATCTTAATTGTTTTAGCATTTTATTTGGTTTCACTCTTTTTGAACTTTCTCATCACCATTGAAATGAAAAGCTACGTGATGCACTTTTACAGAATCTCATTTCAATAAGTCACATAAATTTAACCCAAAAAATGTCTCTTTTTCTTTGTTTCAAAATAAAAGTAAAAAATTTACAATACAAATAAACTCACAGACAGGATTTAACCCAAAAAAAATTACACAGTTTCATACAAAATTCATAGTCATACTCATTGTAAATCATAAATTGTGTGTATATTGACATTCCATTTCACTTTATTGTTTATTTTTTGGCTCATTTTACACAATATAACTTATTCAAATAATAACAATAATAAAATGATGACACAGAATCACTCATAAATGCTTAAAATTGCTTTATTGACAAAAGTCATAATAAAAATATTATTTAATTTTTAAATTTTACGTGAAATTTTCTTCTTGAATCAATACAATGAAATAATAATAATAAGAGGATGAAGAAATCGATACAGTCTGCTGAAATTTACAAGTGGATAAATATCAGAATCATGATGACATCGATGAATGATCTGTAAGTTTTTGTTTGGATTGCAACTTCCTGACATCAATTAAATTAAGAATGAAAGGAAAGAATTTTGGTGGTCTCATGGAAATTTTTAAAAATTGCAGGTTTATGTGAATAAAAAATGCTGAATAGGAAAAATATTGAGTGAAAATCTTTAGTCAGCTGACCCGTAGCCAATGACAATCAGGATGAGGTGAGCTCACTTAACTGATAAAATAAATCCATGCAATTTTTACTGAAAGAAATTAATAAATTTATAATTTATGCTTCAATTGAATTACAGTTTAAATCTCAAAGGAACCGTATCAGCACAAAGTGCATTTGACCATATAGAGAAAAAAAAACACCCATAAACTGAGTATTAGACCGTTAACTTACAAATAATATCAAAAAAAAAACATGCATGCATTCACAAATGCTTATATGTACAAAATATGAATTATTAAATAATTACAAATTATTATTGTTTTTTTCTTCGCTAAATTTACATTTCTTTTATGATTTTATTATAGTTGTAAAGATCTATGATATTAAAAAAGAGGCAATAAATAGTTGTTGTTAAAACAGATGCACTTTTATAAAATGTAAAGTAAAATGCAAGAAAAAAAATTCAGACAAATTATATGATTTCGTGATGTTTGCTTGTATTTAGCTCGTGCCTAATTAACTGCATGAACTTACTTGTTTTTTTTTAACTTGAACAATATACGAAGCATGGATTTGAACATTGCATTGTGTGAATTGAGAGTATGCATTAAAAATGCATTTACCTGCATAATAATAAAAAATGGAGCAATGTAATTGTAAATTAAAATGCATTTTTTTTCTTCTTGTTACACGAGATAAGTAATGAGTAAGAGGTTTTAAATTGATGGTCAATAAATTCAAGTGAATGGATTTTGAAGAGAGAGAAGGTAGCAAAATTCCTGGTCAAGATTTGTATGAAGTTAAAAAAAAGGTCAAAAAATAATAAGTCATATTACATTCAAAAAAAAAAATGTGACATGTACAAAGATTAAAGTCACGAATATTTGTGTAAAAAGGATTAAATGAGAATTAGCAGTTAATTGTGGTCCTCCTTCGGTCGTCATACACATTCACATATCATTCATTGTGTCATAAGAGAACTTAATTCATAACAATAACAATAAATAAATAAATGAAAGTAATGTAAAGTTTATAAATATTCGATTAAAATAAAAACACTGATGTCGTAAATTTAAAATCATATTTATTACTACTTGAGTAATCTTTCTTTTAATAATTTTGATCGGATGTCATGTCATAAGAAGAGAATTGAAGTGAATGTGAGGCATGATCTTGTCATTATGAGTTTAAAATTAAATGTGTCATGAAATTTGAGATTAAAACGTTCAAAGGTGTGACCTTACTCTGAAAAGTAAAAAAGTTTTTTGTCGTTTCGTGAGAGAGTGCTAAAGGAAGGTGAGTCAATTTCAAGGAACTGAATTTGATTCTTCATCAAACTACGATGAATTCAACGTACTTGAAATTTGACACTCGTTACATGATTTGATCTTAAAAATTCATTGAAATTCAAGCCATTTTTCATTCAAAGATTAATAATCTTATATATTTTTGACCTTTTTCACTTTAGCCAAGTTCAATAAGTTCATCGATTATAGTTTTTTGTTTCTCTTTTTTCATGTTCCTTTTACGTCAATTGAAAGTCATTCAATAGAACATTTTTTTGTTACTAGTAAATGGCAAAATCAGTGTTAAAGTTGAAATAACGTTAATTTTTTTATCTCTCTATTGTTCAATTTTCTGTTCTACTTATTTTTAAATTTAACTTTAACTTTAACCAAATTTTGTACCAGTCATCAGATAATTCATTGATTTTTATTTTATTTTATTTTATTTCATTTTAAGCTAATCCAGATTAAAATAGCAATTTAACCTTTAAATTCATAACGTTCTCATCAAAAATGTTTAAATATTGACTATTTTTTCTTATTTATTCTCTTTTTTATTACATTCAACATTTATATAGCCCTATTTTGCATAAAAATGTCTCATTTTAGTTTGGCCATGGCATTTGAATGAAGAAATTAGGTAGTATTCAGTATTTTATTTGTACATTTATGGGAACCACAAAATCCAAAAATCATTCAATGAAATTCGGTGTATAAATATTTATTATTCGCTCTCTGTTAGTGATGTTTGAAATGAATGTTAAATAGATGTATATGCTTAAAATGTCGTTTATTTATTTTAATTTGAGGAATTTGATACTTTTTCTTAGAACCATTAAATGTTAATATGGGCTTAGATTAGTCTAGAGGTTACCTTGAATGGAGAGAAATTTAATGGAAGTTACGATTTAGTAGAAGGAAGTCATCGAATGATGTCCTAGAAAAAATAACACTCAAATAAGGTCCAGACAGAGTTCAATGGAGCTTGTCTTACATTTTATTTTTAAATATACATTGTAAAAATATCATTTCGTTTCAAAAAAACAATAGTTATTCAGATTTGGAAATTTTCTTTGCAATACAACAAAAAACCTTAACGAAAATAAAACAATCAATTGACCTGAATATTTATGACTTTTATCATTAATTTGATCCATATTTGTTTTTTTTCCTGTTCTCAAATGTCTCTTTTGTTTATAATTTTATTTTTAAATTAACTTATAGATTTACTTGGAGATGAAAGAACAATGGAAGTCGAAAATGCCAAAAAAATGACGTGATTCTGATCATTTAACAGTTGCTTTATTTGATTCTTACAATTCTTTTGAAGTTTTACACAGTAAAAATGTCTTTTACCAGTAGTTTTTTTTTAGTTTGTAAATTAAATATATTTTTTTAGAATTTCAATTTAACAAAGGTAAGTTTTATGGTAGTCAAGTCAATCGTAGGAGGTTAAAATGACTTTTTTAAAATTTTTACCGTTATGCAAATATTTGGAATTAGTTTTATTAATATTTTTCTTTCATTTAATTTACAGAAAAAGTACCAAACAAGATGATGATGCACCACTGTTAAGACTTTTCCAGAAAAAAATCTTAGAGCCATGTCAACATTAAGCCTTGAATGGCCTCAACTCATATTCAAATAAACTAAACGCCAAATGTCATGTGTCAACTTGGTATTAAATTGAAAAAAAAGTTATAAAAATATAAGAATGGATTACGTTTTAATGTTATTTGCAAAGGTTGACTGACACCCACATAAAATAATAAAATAATAAGCTAAGACACACACACACACACATACACGTCACCTTTAAATTACCGTCACAGTCCTATTGTTTTCAAATGATAATAAAAATAATTGTATTTTATTGCAATTTATTTATGAGAAATATCTACGGAATGAGATGCTTTGCCACAGATATAGATAAAATGACATGAAAATGTCAAATGCACTCTATTAAAATGAAAAGGGCCGTAACTTTAACATTTGCATCACACGTGCTTGATTATAGATATTTCAGCCGTTGGCAAATTCAGTCTTGTGTCACTATTTGAAATCAACATTTTTCATTTCAAGTGTAGATTTTGTGTTGGATAATGAAAATTTTTTACAAGTCAGTCAAATGATCAAGGCCACAAGTGCATGCAAATAATATTTACTGAAGTTAATATTATTAATAATGAATTATAACGAAAAGTTGATTATTATAAATAACTTGACTTTGGCATGACACTGACATAACCGTGGGCTTTTCAATATAAAATGCATTGTTTTTTTCTCATTTCATTCATTCTATTCTTAATTTAATTTAATTTCCTTTTACGTAAGCTTTCATTTCATTCCATTTTATAAGAATATTAAAATTACAAACAAAACAAACTTTCATCATTTTTCACTCACACAAAATAAGTGAATTTAAATTAAAATAACTTTTTTTGTTAAATTTAACTTAAAATCTAAATAAATCGTAAATTAAGTCAAGTTTGTCTGATGACCATTTTGCCAACTCAATAAAGTACGTGAACCGTTGTTTTATGGCCTTTCTTGGTATCAATTTACGGTATAATGTTGACAATATTTATTTATATTCTTTTTTTCTTGTGCTTGTTTCATTCTTTACATAAAGGTAGTGCGCTGTGTGTGTGTGTGTGTTAAAATATCATTTCATTACAACTACGGACCATGTCAATATTAAACAGTTTTTTTTACTTTAACGCATGAAAATTGTGGACTTTTAACACAAAATTGCAAAAAAACTAACTTGATAAAATTGACACATTTCATTAAAAACTTGTGAAATTCAGATTATTGACTTTAAGATTACAACGAAAAAAAAATCTAGAACTAATATTGATTTGTACATGACCTTAAAAAAAATATCAATTTCACACTGAATTTAAATAGAAATTTCCTGCTTCACTAAGAATTAAAATCTCTCGGTAAATTGTAACAAAACACCACTTGAGTCAAATTCACAGCAAGCACATTGACAGCCATTAAGACGCCCCATTATTACCATATTTACAATAAATTTTATAATAATAAATAATAACAACAGTGAGACAACACAAAAAACAACAGAAAACAAAAAAAATCACACTACAAAAGATGAGTAATAAGTGATATTGTCGTACGTCGTACGTGAGCACATGTGAGTACAAAATTTAATCATAATAACAATAAAAAACCATTCAATTCAATAAAAAAAGAGATATTTTTGATCATTTAACGTTAATTTTTTTTTCATCTTTTCATTAATACGAATATGATACATGAAGACGATGAATACGCATTAAGGTGATAAATTAGTTGAAATTAAATGAAATTATAGACAAATTTGTCATATTTTTTTATTATATGTTAAATTAAATTGAATAACATCAAATTAAAAAGAAATGGAAAAAAAATTGAATGAAATTTGTTTTTTTTTGCTGATTATAGAAAGATTGATTCAGAGAGATTAATTTGATATAAATTGATTTTATTATTAAATTAAGAAAAAAATGTAACCACCACAGGTGAGCAAATTTCTTTTGATTTGGATGGTAAGATGTGACACTATTAATTTGAATTTTTTTTTTGCATTGTAGATTTTCATTCATGGGTATTTGGTTGTTATGAGGAAAAAAAGCGTAAAATTATCGAATTTCAATCAATTTTTTTGTTTGAATAGCTGTTTAATTTTTTGAATGATAAATGAATGTCAACTTGAAGCAATTTCAATGAAGCTATTTGATAGGTAGATTGTGAAGCCTTGACTAAAATTGGACATGTGTAAAGAATGATCAAGATTTTAACATGTAAAGCCTACAGGACTCATCACTCAGAGCAGGTCATCATAAGAACATAGCTTACAACCCTTGCCTTCCCAGCTTTCATCTCAAATTAAGAAGCTAGAAATGATATTCGATTTACAGTTTCATGACCAATGTCAACCAATTGAATATCGTAAAAGCTCATCAAAATCCTTGTTAAATAGTAAAAATTCAGTTACTCGAGTTCACGTTCCAACATACATTCAATCACGTAGATAATTGACAATAATTTTTTGTTAAAGTAATTTCAATCATTATCATAGTCCGGTATCTAAAGCATGCTTGTTAAAAGTACCAGTACTTGCACTTTTTTTAATGAAATTTTATCATTTACTCACAAAGTACCAAAGTCTGTGAATTTGAGATAAAACTAGCAAATTGCAATCGGAATTTCCCACGCACACAGCATGGTGCAAAAAATAAGACAACTACCATCATGTTTTCTTTGCCACCACAAAACTGCATAAATCAAAGCCACAGAAGCTGTAGGAAAGAAGTGAAGTGAAGAAGATGAAATAAAATGCACTCACACAAAAAAAGTGAATGACAGCAATGCATCTCAGTAGCACCAATATATAAGACTAGAAGACAGTTGAAGAAATACGCATGGAAAATATTTATGAGCAAATAAAACCTGAATTAGTTCATAAAATAAATATAAAAAGTATAACAATATATGTCTTCATGTCATGTCTTAGAAATGAACTGTATAAAGTCAAAACAACAAGGAAAAAAAATGCATTTCTAATCATTAACGAAAGAGTTTATAAAATTGTTGAAATAATATTGTTTTTCTATTATTTTATTTTCAGTTTATTGTTTGACAGTTGATGACGAATAAATGATGTTGATTATTATTTCTCATATAAAAACAAACAAACAAACACAAACAGTTTGAAGTGGTTGAGGTTGTCACAGCATCTCACATACACAGCACACACTTTGGTATTTTAATGAGGAAAAAGATGCATTTACTTGGCTCAACTAATAAAAATAATAATAATAAATATAAAGATAATAAGAGATTAGAGAAATGTAACGATCAAATCATCTGAGTTGAGAAGAAAGGTTAATTGAATATTAAATTCATTGTATGGACATGGAATTGAAAATCAATATAAGAGAAAATAAAGATATAAAAATACACATTTAAACCTGTAACTTTTTTTTACTAAGAGTATAAGAAACAAAACAGGTTCACTCTTTACTCTTGTGATACAGTATTTTGATTAGAAAATTGAATTTAGAGTGCAACATGTTCATGTAAAAATAATAATAATAATTGTAATGTGACAATAAAAGGTCGATGTCTTGGAAAAATAATAAAAAATAATAATAATTGACAGTAATACCTTGTTTCAGCATTAACTATAGTATGGTTACTTCGGTCACTTAATTAAAAGCATATTTATTGATATAATTACACACGCAATTTAAATATATCTGTGTATAAGCATGAGCAAAACCGATATGTGTAATGTCTCAAATTATTGCAGTGAAACAAGAAAATTTTTCTTTGGAAAACTTTTCTATGATTATAAATTCAATTTAATTTAATTGGATGTTGTGTAAAATGTCATCGATTGTTATACGTAATTGAATGTTGAATTTTTTTTTGTATTTTATTCAAACTTGTTTCGAGCTTTTTGTAAATGTGAGATTTAAAAAAGGGAATGGAGGTGACCTTTTGTGTTGTAACTTGAAAATTGCTGTTTTGAGGAAATTTTTAAAGAACACTCATCTGAGGCTCTCCTTAACAAAAATTCAAGGAAAGTGAAGCCGGCTGATGACCAAAAATGAAATCATCATCAGAAGCGTTGAAGAATTGACCTTGAAAATTCATAGTCTGAAGATTTTTTTGACCCAAAATGACCAAATACGTCAATTACGTCTCAGCGATGGGTTCTTAAGCTTAGACATACAATGAGACCACTCAAATTCACAATAAAAAATTGAAAATCAATTTCTCAATTAATTTTTTTTTCATTATTGACTCCCAATGCAAATCCATGTCCTGCTATTTAATATTCATGACAAATATTAAGCAAAAAAATCCCATTCAATTGAATTATCAACCATAATAGGCAAACAATCAGACCGAATTGACGGTGCAACACACAAAATTTAAATTGTCTTGCATGCGTTTTTTTGCTGCATTTGCTTCTGTTTTTTGTTACATTTATTATTACACTGATAAAATCTCTTCTTTTTTCTTTTAATTTTCAACTTTCAATGTACTGAGCGTGTGTTTCTCATCCATGCCCATGATTATGATCTACTTAATGGTGTATCTCCATTTTTCAATTTTATTTTATATTTATCGAACTAAAGTAAAATGTTATTTTTTTTTTGTTTGTTTGTTGCTTCAGCGATAAGAAATACGATGAGACTAAGGAGAGCAAAAAAAGTGCATTGACAAGGTACATGAATATTTTCTTGAAAGCATCAAAAAAAAAATTTAAAATGCCAATTAATGTCTCAATTAAGAAAATTTTTCATATTATTATTTTGTGAATCAATTATTTATTCTGTTAAATTGACATTTGAATGTTGATTTATTGGTTAATTGTGCATTTCATTGTGAGTCTTGGAAAAACTATTAAAGAAAATGAATTTATATGAAAATTGGACTGAATATTCCATCACATCACATTTTTAGACTCATAAATCGTTTTAAAATAACCAAAATTTTTCACATTCCATTGCTTATTGATTTTATGCCTGATTAAAATGCAAGACATGCACATAAAAAAAAATACGATCATTATTATGATAATAATAAAATTAAAATTGATTCTTCTTCAAATTCTTATTCATTGCTAAGGGTTACTTTGACCATTTATTATACACATTATGCATATTCGTCTTTGGTGGAAGCAAAGTATACAAAAAAAAGCAACTGTTTATTATTTTACATTCAATTGTACGTGTTTTGACTTACAAATTAGCATTAATTTCAGCACTTAAATGCCTGGAATAGGTCATAAAACTGATAAATTCATTATCATACCACGCTACTAATAATAAGCATACTAATGAAATGTATGTGAGTGTGTAGCCAATCATTCGTGACCTCTATCAACGACTCGAAACTGACCAAAATTGATACAATCCAATCATTTTCAAATGGAAGTAATGAATAAAGAATTTATTTACACATTTGTTTTAAACGGCACACACAGTTAAAATAAATTATTCTTTAAATGTTTCTCTGTTTGGGTTTTTGTTTATACACTGAAACGATAAATGTGCTGTGCTGATGATGACTATATTGATATGCATGATTTGATTTACAATATAAATGGATTTTTTTTTCCTTTTAATATTCTTTCTTTTTCTTCTGATTTAACTTGATCGGAATTTGTAATATAATAAAAGTTTGTTTTAATTTTTAGTTGAAATGCAATTTGAAAGGTAACTTTTTGAATTGAATTCAGGTAAGGTGCTTAAAATCAAAGAGAATGGTATGAAAATGCGAAATGGGTATTTGGGGAGTCGTGAACGGCCTCAAATGAGAAATTTTTAACGTTACTTGTCTCAAATTAGAACGTTACTCAAATAATTTGAACCAAATCAAATTTAAAGGTCATACCAAGATAATATTCGTTCAGAGTTCTGTTAATACACGCTCTCACTGCAATTCCATCAATCAATTGTTGTGGTTCTTACCTGAAAATAGAAATATTAAAAGATATATTAATTTTTTTGATTAAGAGAAGGGAGTAAAATCAACTAAATTTTCTTATAAAATGTAAAAATTCTTAGAATTACCCTTTAAATTTGTTAAAGGGCTAAGAGTTGCCCAAAAAGGGCAAATCTGAAATTTGATGCTATTTTAACTTGAAAACGCATATCAGAAATAATCTCTACTGAATTTTGAAACATTTCTTGCACAGGAAGCATAATTTCATATAAAATCAACAGAACTTCTTCAAATCATAGGAATAGATGAGCTATCAAAATTGCCCTAAAAAGGGCAAATTCAATTATCAATGAAAAACCGAATTCAAACTTTATATTAATAAAATCACATTAAATTAAAATAATTTTAAATTCATTTCCGCATCAACATTTCATTTCAAATTCATATTAAAATTATCATAAAAATGAAGCATGGGTGTTATTTGTCGTCGTCGTCGTAGTCGGACGCGTCATGTCACCTATAAATGTCAATATATAACATACAAACATTTTCAGGTCGGGTTAAAAATAAAATAATCTTTATATACAAATAAAAATAATACTAAAAAAAACGAGACACTTACGAGATAAAAAATTATAAATAAATAAAAGACATAATACATACATTAAGTCATAAATAAAAATTGTTATAATAATAATAATAGTGAGGAGGCGTTTTCGGGTACAAAAAATACGTACATTCGCGGATTATTGACTCATTTTTACACTCGTATCATGTCATGTGTCAAGTGAATATAATAAAAATTCTATTGAATTCCAATTCAATTCTGGTTAAGAGAAGAGTTTGGTTGATTGTTAGTCATTCATCGTCTCTTGTTTGTATATTTAAAATGGATGTGGATTTCCTGTGTCATGTCAGTTGACTAGAAAAATATTTAATATTTAATCACCATCATGCGATTAAATTTAAAATAAATGAGACTGCAAACGAACTTTAATCGTGAAATTTATCAGGAAATTGGCAAGTGTTCCTACCTAATTTTATGCAGTCACACCTCAATTTGAACTTCATTACCATTATTTTTTAGTACTTAAATGAGATGCTCTTTGTACTTTTGAATTATGATTTCATATTTTGTTTTCTCTGTTCATGACAAGTTCTGAGACATAATTAAATGTAATAAGAGGAAAATCGACACACACATTGACACTACAGTAAAGTTAAAATAATATTTGAATAAATAAACAAAAAAGTCTCTTTTAACTTATAATACATACACTGATGTGTGTAAAAATGACTGACACAGGAAACATTGAACTGCATTTTAAGTGATGTCTTTTACTCTGTCATCTTTCATTCATTTTATGATTTTTAATTTTTTTTTATTTCTTTTCTTTTAAGAAGATTAAAAAGTTAAACATCAAATCTGAACATGAAAAAAAGTGTGTTAACCTTTTGACCTCTTTGATATTACACACACATGAATCGCGTAACTGAACTGATCTTGCATTTTTCTTTTATTATTATTAATATTAACATTCACTTTAAAATCTTGTTTATTGTAAAAAAAATAAAAAAAAAACATGATATCGCATATATAGAAGACTTACAATAATAATAAAAATAATAATTTGTAATAAAATAAAATTATACTTAAAGAAGAACTTCTTACTCTTTCTCTCTCATATAAATCTGCTTTTTCCCTGTGTAGTGTGTTTGTATGTGAGGTTAAAAATGAATTTTAATATGATTTTATTTTACTAAAATAACATCAATGTAAAAATATATTAAACAAGAGATAGAACAGAAGGCAAAACTTGTAATAATATGCAACAAAGTTTTTTTTTTCATCTTTTTAAATTTACGCTCTCTTCTCATCATGTATTTTATTTTTGTTGTGTATTTCTTTTGCGTTTATACTTTGAATATGTTTTATCTTTTGCAATGGCATGTCATAAATGTCTGCTACAAGCCAATTTACGGGTATATGTAAGTAAATATTTTATAGGACTATAATAATATTTTGATAACAAAATTTTTTTTTTTTTTGGAAATGAAAGAGTTTATCAGCTCGTTTGAACTTTTAATGTGAATAGTAATAAAATAAAATGTCATCAATTCTAAATTTAGCAGATGTGTGGGTTCGTGTCAAATTAAATGTTTTGTTAAATTGAATGGATTTTAAGAGAGAACTATGTGATGTCATGAAAGGTTGAAATTGAAATCACCTCAAGTCAGATTAGGTCAAATTAAGATTTTTCTGACTCAGACTGTCTTTAGTTTTTGACTCAGAGGCCATTGATCAAGTGAATCAATCAGCTCTCTAAACCGACATTGTACGTCAAAATTTGGAATCGAAAATAAGAATTCGGCCCCTTACAGATATGTCAAAATTAAGCGTCATAGCCCAGAAAATCATGAATCAATCATTCATTTTATTTCAAAAGTGCATTGTCTGATAAACTCAATCAAAATATGACACACTTTTATTCAACAATGACTCAATGTGTAGAAAAATTTTCCGCGTAATTTTCGAATAAAAGAACAATAAAGATAACTTTGACTTAAAAAATTCATCGATTCATTAAGTGACACAGAAGGAAAAAAAATCTCCAATAAATTCAAATTCATCACATGATTATCATATCAATAGATTTCATATCATTTTAGATTCAAATGCCATTCAATACGCTGAAATAGACAAATGAATAAATTCCACATCAAATTAGCATGATAATAGAATAAAATTTGATACCTTTAAGATAGAACGTGTATAAAATTCACATAAAAACGATAATTTATTAATGATTTAATTAAAGTGAGTCAAAAATCCTCAAAAAATTTAAGAGATTAATGAAATATTTTGTCACACAAACTCAAATGATAGTCCATTAGGCGGTCAAATTTAAGTATATTTAAGAAGAAATTTAATCGTGATTTAAAAATTTACTTTTCTTTTGTTTCCCTTCTACTCTGGCTACTGACTCCAATGCCACGTTTCTTCCGTGTAAGTGTAAAAAATAACACAATTCCACATTAAAATCGTGATTTGTTATCTTATTGGTTCAGTTAAATGCGACACAATATGTATATGAAATGTTTATGAGAACAGAGACATTTACTTATTATTTATATACAGAGAATTGTTAGAATTTGTTCAACAACTGTTTAAATAATAAAAATACACACATTTTTATTTGTGATAAGGAAATCCATAACATGAGTCTCCATTTGTAATGACATGACACGAATGTTGAACTGTACAATTCAATATTTATATGGACATGATTATTATCATTCAGTGACACGACCAGGTTTTTCAACTCTTATCAGATAATGAACGTTAAATTAAACACAAATTTCATATTACCTGGAATAGGGAGAACTGAAATTAGAACACATCATCAGTCACACTGATAAGACTGAAAAAATGATTTCAAAGAGAAAATTACATTCATTACCCAAAAAATTAAATATCAGTTATTGGCCTGATGTCACTCAACTCAGCTTATAATGTGTGTCGATTGATAAACAAACTTCAAAATAAAAATTAGCACATTTATGAAGAAATGTCACATATTCACGTATAGCCATATCACATACAAAATGGTGCTAAAACAAATATTTTTAAAAACTGATCGTGGTTTTATTATTTATTACGATAAGATATCACACACAGTTGTACACTTTGTTTACTTTTTATATTTATATGAACTAGAATGTCTGCTTAGTTAAGATTATTTACATGAACTTTTACAGTTACAGTAGGAGCTTTTTTTTGTTGAAATGGTGTCATGGTGATTACTTTGATAAAGTTTGAAATTTATGATGATTTTACATGAATTTACTCAAGCTTTAGGTTGACAGTTCAATCCTCGTTTGTGCCATGAAACTTTCAAGAGACATTAAATCGACTGAAAATTCTTTCAAAAGTCCCAAAAACTAGTAGAAATCGGCAGCACTATTCAAATTACATCAACGTGTAAGTCTACAAGTTAAAAATTTATTAAGATATTTAAAAAATCATAAAAATTCATGTATTTTTAAACAGAAATTGTATTTTATTTTATTTTAATAGTTTAATTTAAAATTATGGTCATCATTATTATCGTCATCATGATGATTATTTTATTTTTATTATTACACCTGACATTATTACACCTCTTCATTACTTTTTATACATTATTATCACCTTACTCATTCTTAATGATGATCATCGCCATGTCATGTCTCTCAAAAAGATCGGTGTTGAAGCTCAACGGTAGTTAATGTTACAATCATTTCATATCACAAAACAATTATTCACTCATTTTATTAAACATTTTTTTTTTCCGTTGAATAAGAAAAGCAAAATGCGATGAACTTTCAAAACAAATTTAACATGAATGGAGAAAAAGAAATGAAAAGAGCAAAGCAAATTCATATTGTCATCATTTTTCTTATCGACCATTATTATTATTATTGTTATTATTTTTGTCTATTATTATCGTAAATAAATATTTATTTACACAATAAACCACATTAAATGCATGAAGATGATGTTAAATAATAATAATAATAATAATAAAATATAATAATAAAGACATCAATAATCACATCTTGGACGATGATCATCATGATGACGACACAGACTCAGGTGTAGATGAATATTAAATGTGGATGAAAGCATGGTGTTGGTGTCATTACTTGTTATGTTAAACATTAATAATCCCATGAGGATTACATGCGTTGAGATGAGAAAATAATCAATTTATTTTATTTTTTTTTGTGTTTATATTAATTTAACAATTTAATTTAAACTGATAAAAAATTGATTAAAGGTGACATAAAATGTGAAAAGGTGAGGTTTTTTTTCATCTTACATGAAAAATGAGTATTTTTTTTGGCAATAAGATTAACATAATTTTTATTTTTCAATTTTGTGTAAAATTTATGTGTTTTTAACATTTTAATAATGATGATAAACTACAAGTTATTAACTTAATCAAGACAATCATTATTTATTGATTTTTAAATTGATTTTGGATTTTAATCCAGTCAAAGTTTATGAGTCAATCAATGTTACAAGTTTGAAATATTTCCTGGTTTGAGTTAAATTTAAGTGAATTGCTCGTTTTCAGTTGCTTGTTCGCAGCTTAAAATTGCTGAGTTGGAGTCATTGATCATCCTGAAGCTTTTTAGTGCATTTCGTAAGAAAAAATGCACTATTACAGACGGTTTGTCCGCCGTCACTCTGACACTCTGACACTCTGACACTCCGACCCACATTTAGTTCCATAACTCCGGAATGGTCCATCAGAGCGAGGTCAGGTTTTTTATATTAGACAGAGGAGGTCTAAAGACAGAGGAGGATTTTAAACTCATTAGTTTTGAGATTTGGCTCATAGATTGGGCTCCAGAGCCTCCAAAGCCTGAAAAACCGTTAAAAACGGTTAAAATTTTTTAAAATATTTATAATTTGTTTTGTTGGGTGGAGAAGTTTACTAAAATAAACTTTAACTTAATGGCTCTGAAATTAGGCTCAGGAATTGGGCTCAGAAGTTGGGCTCAAGAATTAGGCTCTTGAGCCTGAAAATGGTCAAAAGCCCAAAATGTCCGATTTTTTCAAATATATTTTTTAAATTTTCAAAATAGCGAAAGTTTTTCAAAATGGCGCAAAATTTTCAAAATGACCGTTATTTTCAAATTGACCGTTATTTTCAAAATGACCGTTATTTTCAAAATGTCGGTTTATTTCAAAATTAATGATATTCAATCAAACGAGTCCCATAGAAATGCACTTTTCTAAACCGCCTAGTGGTTAGAATTTCCCATTTTTGATATCTCGTTTCACGGCATTGACAATTTTTATGAGCTTTGACGTAAATTACCTTGAAAATTGATGTGATTTAAGATCAATTTGATTAAACTAGTTTTTACATCACATATTCAAATTTTAAGTGACATTTTCACATAAAAATTTTTCAAACATGTTACATGTTACAGAATAATCATGAAAACCCTTCAAGGATCTTTTTAACATGTACAGGTTCTCAAATCTTTGATATTGAACTGATTCTTTAAAGTTTTTGATTTGAATTCAACCACTTTCATGAACTACTCAAAAAAAATTAAAAATAAATTCCTGATTGCATTTTAATAACGTCTTAAAGAGAATTAAATGCCTAGAAATATAAATAAAACATCATTTTCTTTCTTTTATCGTGCATATTGAGTGAGAGAGAGCCAACGATTTATTTCATTGCATATCAAACTTAAATGAAATAAATTTAATGTAAAATAATAATAAATATTAAATCGCGTTCAAATATTAAATAAATAAATAAAATTAAATAGAGTGCATGTCACGTATAATGAGAGTGTGACTGTGTCTTAAATGATGATGAAGATGAAGAAAAAAAATTGTCTTGCTACAAATTTTATTTTTAAATTATTTATGAATGGTGATGCATTTTTACATTTTTCTATCATTTTATTGTAATATTACGATTAAAATGAATCATTGAGACACTTTTTGACCAAAATTTGAGCCCCAAATTCGTTTCAGAGCATCAAAGCTCTCCCCATTTTTGGTTCAATTCGAATTATGGCTCACTAAAGCCTTAATCTAGTTGAAAATTAACTCAATTGACCACCCTTGAATGGTAAAATGACTTGAAATGTCTTTGAATGCCATTATTGAATGAAATGTAGGAAAAAAAAAACTTTTACAACAACTTAAACATAAAAATCATTGACAGTTACATTGCACGCATAATACATGCTAATCATTTCAATATATACCTGTCTCATGATCTCTCATATCTATTTTTCAATATCTCTTAAAATAAAACAAACACACACACTTTTTTTTTCCTTTTAATATATGTAACAAACATACTTGACGTCTCTTCTATCACCTTATAACTAATGTAATGTTCAAATGTGTCGTCGATATGTGGTTTTTTTTTCTTCATATCTCTTTATACGAGGCATGATTTGTTTATAAATAATAATATGAAAAAAAAATAATACTATTTAAGAGAGACGACATTTAAAAGTGGAGATATGATTTATTATTTATTGTTTTCTACGAAATTTATTGTACCTGTCCTGGTCTCATATATGAAATGTGAATAAATTTACAGATCAAGAGGTGATAGGAAAAAGGAATAACAATAATTTTTTTATAGAAAAATGGACAACTGGTTTGAAATAGAAGAAAAATACGCATAACATTACCTTTGATGGGTATTTTGAAGTTGTTGTTGTTTTTCTAATGATAATGATAAATATTAGCATTAAACAATGATGGACTGCTTGAATTTAAATGGATTTGATCGACATTTTAAGATTATCTTACTCACTTACATGTAAAAATAAAAATGAACCTGTTATTATTGGTTTCAGGTCAATTTTCTGTTATATCTTACCTCAAACAAGTGCTACACTTGTGCCAAGCTATCAACAACCCAATACATAACCGCGAATTATCATCATACACAAACTATTGACTGCTAACGGCTTCAAAAACACTCTTCATGTATCGCACATTAGAGTTCTTAAACACACACAGTTTTGTACCTTGCATATGATAATGAACTTTATTGAGATGCTGTGCGTTTTCAACTCTTTTAACATTTTATATTTGAACAAAAATTTTTACCGTAAACCAAATATTGATACGGTTAAATTTTATATATTTATATACACTTTATATTTTACTTACTTACCCATTCATGTACTTTAAAAGGTAAAAGCGATTCATTCACACATTTAACACATTATTATTATTATTTTACTTTACATTTCTACACACTTCAAAGAAACAAAAACATTTATATAGCCAATATAATTATTTTACCTTCGTTATTTTAGGCCAAAACTGATGAAAAATAACAATCCAAATACATGGAATGTGAGTGAGAGAAAGAAAGAAAACTGCCACTTTTGTTACTGTTAAACATGTATTTTTTATATGTGAATTAGTATAACATTAATCTATTGATCGAAAATGGACAATCAATATAATTTTCGACTACAAAACGGTATACATCAAGAGAGGTGATCAATGATCATAACAGGTCATGTTATTATGATGATGTTATTGTGTGAAGATTACAACGAAAAACGGTAAATTTAACTTAAAATTTAAAAGAAAGTATACAAAAAATACACAAAAATTAAAGAGATTTGCTTTAATTTAATTAGGAATACCTTTCTTTATTTACTGTCACATGATTTTTTTAAGTAATCAGATTGATATGGTCTGATTCGATAATTTTCATCAATATTTTTTGCTTTTTTAATTTGCATCGATGTTTTTTTAAAGTTAGAAGTAAAATTTAACAAATTTCAACTCTTTTTATGAATCATTAAATATTTTAATGGATCGCACCTTTCTCGCTCGCAGCAGGCTCAAAGATCGAGATGAAATTGAAATGTCAGAAGATTTTATGGCATTCCATTTAAAATGATAATTGCTTTAACGATATTGTATTAAAATAAACACCTGAATGTCGTGTCATTTGAATTAGTAAGAATGGGATGTTTTGAGGGATGATGTGAAGATTGCATTGCAAAGGACACAGCATTGATGACAGTGTTGCCAAAATTTTCAGGTTTAATGAATTTCAGACAAAATTTTCTGCATTTTAAGAAATTTTATTAATTTTACAATGCAAAATCCAAATAACAAATTAACTGCTTTCAAAAAATTCAACAGTTTTTATAAACTTTAAGAAAGTGGCAACACTTTGTGTGAATATTTTCGGTGCAAACTTCACACTCACAAATTCATATTAAAAATTATAATTTAACTTCACTTATGCATTCAGACATTTAAAAATTTTAAGTTCATATATATATTCAAGTGCCAAACAACGATCAATAAATGTCATTTTTATTTTAAAACTGTATCCTTACCATTTTATTATTCACTTATCTTAGCATGACTCTACACATGAAAAGCAATAATACGCGTAGGATACAAACAAAAATAAGAACATTTGCATTTAAAAGTGCATCAGCTTAAAACGTAACCATAAAAAACTCATTTTAAAACCAGGATGAGTATTAAAAAAATTATTATTTTAAATGTCTCGAATACATTAAAATATTAAAATTTGTATTTAAAATTTTTATAACTTAATCAGAGCAGGTTGATTAAATATTTTATTGTCATTTTGAATATTTTTATTTAAAAAAAACTTTCAATGTCACGTCAAGCAATGAGATGAACTCCCTTCTCATTTAACGTATCCTAACTTATCAGAATAAAATTAAATAAAAAAAAACATTTATATTGACATTCGAGTTTTAAAATGGAATTGGACAAGTTCTGTATTTGTTCAACGACAATTTTTATCATCATCAAGTAAAATGTTAAAGGAAAAATAATTAAAAATTGTTGCACGTTCTCAAAAAGAATATCATTAAATGAAATATAATAATAATAATAAAAAAAATAGTTGTTAATTTTTATTATATGGCAGTAACAAGTCATTTTACCTGGATCTCAGGTGTCTAAATATGTACAATTAATGCATAAAATATAAGAGACTTTTCTTTAATTTAATGGATAAAAAAAATTAAAAAACACACATACATAAAAATAATATGAGGCAATATTTCAAAGTTGAATGTCAAGTTTTTTTTCTGCTCTCGCACTTGTTATATATTTTATTTATATGTATGTACCTTTTAATATTAGTTAGCAATATGTATTTATTTATTTTTTTTCTCTTGAATACATTAAAATACTAATAAAATACAAAATACGAAAAAAAATTGAAACAGAACAGAGGAATAAATAGTATTAAATGTACAAAGAGCAGTAATGAGGTCTTTGGAATGTTAAAGGTACATGTTCCAGTTGTGTTAATAATATTACGAGATGACGACGAACGACAACCAATGTTAAGTGTATAAGACCAGTTTGTTTGTTCTAAATGATCTATTTAAAATTCAAGGTGGGGTCATACCTGACACTGTATGTATAGACAATGTTATTTGATGTGGACCAGTTAGTTCAGGTTTTATATGTCTCATTTATTTTTATTAATTTATTAGAGAAGCTGCTGTATGTTAATATTTCATTTGTATCATTTTGTAGCAATTAAAATCATCGGTTCCTGAACAAATCAGCTCTGCATGCAAGGATTCTGGCTAATTAAACCTTAAAATATGAATCAGATCCATTTAACGATCTCAATTCAAAACTAAGAAAATAATGAGTTGAAAAAAAAAACAAAAAAGGTACCGATAGTTATGTAAAACATGCTCAAAAACAATCAAGATACAATTACAATTGAAAAAAAATTACTAACAAAAGACACAAAAAATTAATAGCGACTCCCATATCGGTAAAGTTTGTAACCAATACCGATACTTTAAATAATAAAATTAATATTAATAATAAAGTATTTTACCTACAAGACTCTCATTAGATAGGGCTTTTGTCGAAAAAAATGTCACATTACATTTTATTTTTATTTTAACTTTTTCTCAAACTAACTTTTTTTAGTTTACTACCCATGGGATTAGAAATTTGTATTCATAGTTATTTTTTTGGGTTCTAAACTTATGGAGACATTATTATGCAAAAATAAAATAATGCCATTGTTATGAGATCAGATAGCTTTGAAAGGTATGTAGAGAAAAAAAAAACTATAGTAGTACCAATAAGTACCAATTAATGATCAGAATTTATTTTATGCTCTTTTAATAGAGGAAACAAAAAAGGTTATGTTTGAACATTATTTCGTTAAAAGGAGTCATGAACTTCAGATGCTTATTTAGAGAACAATTCAATATTGGTTTTTATTTGAGAACATGGGACTGTAGCTTATAGATAAGGAGTGTTTGTTGAAATTTTTATATACATAGTTGTTGATTTACAGAAAAAGCTAAATAGAGATTCAGAGTCATTCAAAGCAAGAAAATTGGCTTAAAAGGTTATCTTGGTATGGGTTGATGTCGTTCAAGGAAGTTACAATTAAGTTTCTGATCAAACCAAGACTAAGAAAACTTAAGGAGCCTGGAAAAAATGCTACGAAATTCGATATTAAGAATTGTAACAAAAATATGATCATACTCATTTGAAATCACACCTCAATCTTTCCAACTCATATTTCTAATCCTCTTCTCTTTAACAAAGATAAAGAAATATTTCAAATCATTTTTCTGATTGATTGAATTCTAATTCTTCATTAAAATCAAGATCACGATAAATACCCTGTCTTACCCATTTCCCATTGTATGCAGATGATCTGATTTAACACACATCTAATAATATGATAAAATATCAGTTTCTAATCTCTCCTTTTAATACCCATTTTTTACGTATTACTTTACATTACAAATAAAAAACACCGTAATTGAATCAAACATACCTGAACTTTTACCTGGAAGAATGGCATACCTTTACTTTGTTCTGCCCTACCTTGAAATTTACTCTATTACACATTGAGTTTTTTTTTTGAAGTAAGTTTAAAGTCAGATCACGTTGTTAAAATGAATTTTAGTTTCTATTCTCTTAATACATTTTTTTTCCTATTACTTTTAACTTAATTCAAATTTTTCTTTACCCAAAAAAAAAAAAATATAAGTTTTAACATTAACAAATCAAGATTGGAGACCTTTTTTCAGTTGTTTGTTTTCAACTCAACTATTTTCAATTCTAATGGAGATAGAAAGATTTCATGTTAAATGAAATGTGTAAAATGGAGGTAGAAATTACAAAAAAAAAATTAAAATGTGTCAAGTCATTCTGCAGCTCAGTATTGTTATCTCCAAAAAAGGTCAGGATTGTATACATGTTAAATGTAATAGAAGTGAACTAAATTAAGATTTTTTTTAACATATATTTCAAGCTGTCTAGTCTGGGACAGAGATGGATTAATCATTATTATTTTGATTTTGATCAGTATACAGATGAAATTTGTAAAGTACGTTAATGAAATATTGATCAAAGGTGAATATTTTTTTTGTATGAAGAGAATGTTAACTACGAACTATTTTGACACTAATCCTTTAATGGATCTTAAATTGATGTGTTGGAATTCGAACCAAATTTTTCGGTTGAATAAGATTAACCTTTGAACTGGATTAAATTTGAAGGTTAGCAGAGACCTTCATGGGTGTGTATGTGAAACCAATTCTCTGATAAAATATCAGTTATTTCGTGTTAGTATATCGGTCATTATCTCCTCCAATCACTTATATGTGACATTATTTTTAAATATTTCCTGATTTCATCCCTGACTTAGTTGAATAAAGCCAGATATCCTTTATTATGACTTCAAATCTCGACACAAAAGAGCCACAAGGTACCAATTAATCATATTTTGTGTCATAATTTTATGATTGATCATGTTTTTTTGTATAAGAAATGTCCTTTAACGAATCGAAATGACGTTGCAAAATTCACAAAAGCATCCTACAAATCAAAATTTCAAAAAAAAATTATCTTAACTTCAAATTTTTGTCCCTTACCTTCATCAAAAAGAGCATACACAAATTCAAGAGTCACGAACTTATTCATTATTATTTTTTTTGGCATTGTTTACTTTAAAAAATCAAAAAAAAATTGCTAAATCACATTTATTTGTGTTAGAACCATTCAATGGATGTCCAGTAAAATGCATCATTCACTTGAAATCGTACTTCAAAGTATTTTAATATTAATTTTTTTTTTGTAAAATTTAAAGCCAAAGGTAAACAAATAGTAATCAGAGAACACAGCACGAAAATTACATTCAGAAGTTATTGCTGTTGTTTATGTTGATCGTTGTTGTTGTTGTTGTAATTCAAACAATGCATTTGAAAAATAAAATTCTCAGTATTTTAGGGTCAAGGTGTCGATCGGATCAGTCATGTAGGAGCACGATAAAATTATACACATACATTTACACAGGTAGATTTTTTTTCTCTCTCTAAATGTAATTTTTTTTTTTAAATATGTATAAAAACAAATAATATTCATACAAAAAGAATTATTATTATTATTAGTAGTATATTTATATTTTTTTTGCTTTGCATGAATTTTGTGTCAGTTGTGCTAAGTAACGATAAGCCTGCCAAAGTTCGAGGTAACAAATATATGTATGGACATGCAGGTATTAAAATTAAAATTAAAAAAGTTTAAAAAAATCCCACATCTTTCAAATAAACAAACATGAAATACACAATAAAAGTGATCTATTGTACAACTGCTCTATGGCTTAATATCTAGAAGTTTAACAAAGATTGGTGATTGTCTTACCCTGAGTATTTAGTATAAAATGGAATACGAAACAAGTGTTTAAAGTAATAAAAATCCTCTATACATACGTTTACTTGTCAGTTTCAGTCTCAGAAGTCGTGAGAAAGTTGATTTTTCTACAATTTTTGGGTGTATTTGTATGAATTTCAAAAATGAAATAGGAAATAGCACACAAACAAGTAGCAAAGCAAAAAAAAAAGTGATCCAAAAATTAACCTTGAAATGAATTACCTGATCTGGTCACAAATAGCAACACCCATACTCCGTGGTATGGTAAGTAAGACATTAAATAATATCGTAAATCTTATTTTATATTCATTTTTTATAGAACTAGTCCTCGGGTACAAAAGTACACAAACAGTTCACACTCAAAATCTGGTATAATTTTAAAATAAAATTTTATTTTATGAAAAGATCGTGTTTTAAGATACATGCAACGTTGATACGGACATTGGACAGGTTATAGGAACACACACGGTAAAATGACGGTTGATTGTCATTTTAAAAGGTAAAACGACGGAAATGTATGACCTTGGCCTTTCAAAATTAGAGTAGATTTAATTTTAATTATTCAATCATAAGATAACGTGTAAAAGACCCATTTTCAATTTTAATAACAATTTTAATTTAAAAATTAATCTCAATTTTATTACCTCTGAACCGATCACTTTTTTATGATTCATAATTTTTATTATTATTATTACTTTTTTTTCGACTTCAATCTCGATCTCAACTCTGAATATTAAGAAATGATTTGAATTGATAGCGAAAGACGCCTTTCATACAGGTGATCATTGTAAAATTAACTATCAAGAGAGTGAATGGACTAATAAAAAAAATTTAATCGACTTCTTGACAGTCAAACACATGATGGCAAGTGTTTGGTTTCATATCATTCAGGCTATTTGCCATTAAACATTTAATGCCTTATTTGAATATAATTTTTTTTTTTATGTGAAATGAGATCGATTTTCATTTGATGACATGCCATGATAAAGATTAAGAGAAGTGGGATTTCATTACAAATAAAAAAATGTGAGAAAATACCAAATTTAATATGGTTTTGAGTGATAATGAATTCGAGATGCTCCAGTCTTACTAGCTCCAATTTAAAAGTTTTAATACCATATTACGCGGTATCACTGATTTACATTGATCTAAAATCGATTTTATTTTTTATTTTTATTCAAATTTTACCGTATCATCCATATCATTAAATGAAATGAAGAAAAAACGTGCATGTTAACTATCTCTTTAAATATAAAAATGAAAAAAAATAAAAACAATAAAAATTTTTATTCGATGAAAAGAAAGAAGTGACGATAAAAATGTGAAACGTAATCATAAATTTCACATTAAAGCGCATTTCAGTGAATCGAACCCACATTTTTATTATTTTCATCGATCGAATTTGACCTGATTCAGTTTCAAATGATCACGAATTGTGAAGTAATTGACGATTCAAGTCAATTTTCCATTAAACCGACACAAAAATGGTCATGAAAGCTTATTTTACATGTAAAATCATTTAAAAATAACTAAACACATTTATCTGTCTATTTATCCACTTCCACGATTTGATATTGAGATATTAAAAACTATAAAAAAAAACAAATTTAAATTGAGATATAAAATTGATGATTAATTACTTAGCGCGTTACTGTTGTTGTAAACAAATCCTCTTCTGTACTGTGTGCCACAAAACAATAAAATAAAATAATAATAACCAACGGTTATAAAAGTCTTTGAATATGAAATAAAATAAAAGTTTTTCTCCGTATTCGAGTTCTGTCTTCATAATAAAGTAATAAAATGAAATATTTCTGTTTGACGGATCAGGTGTTTTGAAGAAATGATGACAGGAATGTTACTTTGAAATGAAGGTGAATGAAGGAAAGGAATTTGTATTGAATTAAAATGAATAATCTTGACCTTTTTCCATTACGAGAAAAACATATTTTGACCTTTTCCTGGCAGTTTTATGGTTTGAAATTTATAAAAGTGATCATTTCCATGTCTGTAAGCAAAAATACGCTTTTCAGGTCATTTGGCCTGTTCGTTTGAAAGTTTTTTAAGAATAGCAGTTATATCAGGTCATTGAATTCAAAAGGTGGAATGAAAATCTCAAAAGGAAAGAGCAAGAGCAAGAAAATCCTAAATGCGCTTAGGTTCGCCATTCACGATTCCCGTTTTCCCATGTTCAGAATTGTACAAAAGTGATGAAATACTAAATTTTTCATACTAAAAATATACGTTCATTTGAAAGCCCTATATAATAATTATAAGAATACTCGCTACACAGATATTCAATTACCTTTTCTGCTTATTGTTACATTTTTCGTGACTTTTGACCGCAACCTCACAATTCATTTCATTGAATGTCAATGTAATAGAAAATTAATATTGAAATTGGAATTGAGTCACTTCATAGCGTTTCATTTAAAGTAAAAGTGACAAAAACAAAAACAAATTGGAACGTAATGTAATTGGAGTTGAGAAGCTAACACATTCTAGCAAAATACAAAATAAAAATGTAAAAGAAAAGTAAAGGGCACGAGATATTCAAATTACATTAAAATTCACAATTCCTCACATTTGCAAATGTATTAAAATGCAATTATTTTTTCCTTCTTGTATCATTGTGATAACATTACATTTGAATACCTGAAGATAACTCACATATTTGCTCAAGTTAAAATTAAATCTATGAATAAAATAAAAAGAAAAGAAATTGAAAATGTAAGTCAAGTTATCATTAAATGACATTTGAAAAGAAAAAAATGTGTAAAAGTTGAAACTTGGCAACGAAGGAAATTGAGAAATTTACTTTTGAATGCATGAAAAGTGACAGGAAGCACACTACCGTTTTTCTTTTCATTTTTTTAAGTTGTGTTTGGAATTGAGTAGATGTGTCACCAATTTATAATTGAATTATAAGCATAATTGTAAGCACACCTGAGAATTCAAATAAATTGGAAAATAATTAGAAAGACTTTTTACATAAAAATAATTAAAATTACTTACTTTTTATCAAAATTATTTAAATGTAATCACATGCTAATTAATTTCCATCCTGAAGTTTTTAACGACCTTATCGAAAAATTGAATGAAAAATATTGAATATTTAGACATTTACAAATCTTTTTAGGTATCAAGATAACTGACAACTTCCAAAAATCTATGGTAATGGGTGTGATAGATGGCGCTGCTGAGTTTTAATGGCAAATATGAGGCTAAGTTACTGCCAAATTTTAACAAGAACTTTTCAATTATACCTGACAAGTAATCAGGAGAGTTCATTTTAACATAAAAATCCTTCTCAATTCTGGTAAGATCGTTGCAAAAATGAGTCAATTCAATAAATTTCTTTAACAGACATTGTAACTTTTTTTTCTCTCATTTTTCTAATACAAGTAATTTCTTTTACAGAAAAAAAAATCATTACAAAGTAAATTATCATTGAATATTTAAATATTTTCTTCGCTTGACAAACAGCAAATAATTAAAATAAAAAGTTGCAAGGTGCTACCAAATAATATAATAATAAAAAGTACTTTAACTTTAAAATTGATTGTAATTGTAATTTGAGCTACTTGAATAAGCAAATTCATTCATGCATTATGATAATGATTTAAACCAAAAAAAAAAAAATTAAAAAGTTAAATGCAAATAATGCAATTTTTATGTGATAGAGTGACGTAAATAATAATAATAAAAAATTGAATTACTTTTAAAAATGTATAAAAGATTTATGATCTTTGCTTCCGGTTGAAAGGTGCTAAAAATTGTCTGTATCTAATTATGCGATACGATCAATAAATTTTATAGTTAAATGGAAGTTTTTCTCTGATTTCTTTAAACAAGATGCAGTTTTTCATGTTTTAATGAGTTATAATCAGAAGACAAGAAAAATACGAAAATAATTGATTCCACACGCCTTTAACCTTTACATACAATGATTGAAAGAGAATCACATCATCATTATTATTTCTTATTAGCATCCAAATCAAATACATTTCCAATTTATTCAACATCTCATCACATTACCATACATCACTTGATTTTATTGTTCACATATTCACGCTTATTCATACACATAGAAATGAGAGACACAGGGAACACCTTTTCTTGTTATTATTCATACAAAGCAATAACAATAATAATAATAACAACAATAAAGATCGTTGAAAATCTAACTTGTAACATTATTTTTTTTTAATAAATAAATTCAAAACTTACATATTATTATCACTAAAATGACATAGATACAGGAGTTGGTGTTATGTGTGTACACAAAAGACAAATAATTTGAATTTAAATAACTCAATTACAGAGAACAGAGATAGATATAAATGTATTCAAAAAAGCAAAACAGCATCAGTAAATAGAAATGTTGTCAATATCTTTGTCTATTTTACTACTTTTATTATATTATTTGACTCATCTTCTCATCTCTATCTATTTGTGTATTAAATTTATGTTATTATTATTACTTTTCAAATGTCTGTATATATAAATTCTCGCTTGTCTTTAATTTTCAGATATAAATGGTTATTGTTCGTCATCGAATGTGTCAATTTGTGTGCATTTTATGAATTTTATTTCTTCATTAATTGTATGAGATACGAGAAACGAGACGAATGAATAATATTTTGATGAGGAAATGTCAATGACAGAAATGTTTTAGTTTTTAACGGTTTTACTGACCGTTCTTTAAAAACAGGACTTGAATGATACGTGATGCCATCTATGAACAGTGTTAAGGGCAAACTTTCAAAGCGTTTTTTTGAATGAAAAACCATGATCCAAGTGGTTAATATACATTTTAAGATGATTTCAAGTAATTTTGAGCTGGCATGATTAAAAAAATCGTTAATAAGTTCGTTGAAAATTTCAGATTTTAGTTAAATTTAAAATAAAATTATCACAAATGTCATGGTAGTCGTTATGATAATTTACTTTTCTTGTGACTAGGAATTGCCTGTTTAAATGTAATAAATATTTGACAACAATGATCAGAACAGGAATCGAACTCAAATCAAAAATAATGGTTTTTCAGTGAAACTGACAAGAATTTTAATAAAAAAATTAACATTAATTTACCTGTCAAACTATAACAAAATGCTGGCCATACTACTGGTGCTTCTGTATCGATTTCCCGCATGGTGTCCCAACAACGTACTTTTTTAAAATGATTTATTAACGTTTTTTTGAACTTCACTTTTCAATTTTTTTTTCAATTTATATCATTTTCAATTTGATTTCACAGAACTTAACTTTATATTATGAATTTCCTTCCTTCTTTGAATCAAAAAAAAAAAACTACGTTTCAATTTAAACGAATAATAACAATAAAATTGTGTAATTCCACACTCTTTTCATTTAGAAAGATGATGATTGTGATAATAAAACTTTAAATTTAACCTCATTTCATCACTGTGCTATTATTGCATTACATTTCATATATAAAATAAGTGCGTTTTATTTACTTATGATAAAATGTAAAATTTTTCATGTACTTCACTCTTCTTCACTTTGTGTAATGTAATGATAATAATAATTGAGTAATAATATTCGTTCAGAGTTCGTTTTAAATTTGATATGAAATTTATATTATAAATGGAGGTTGTTATCTTCTCTTTTCAGAACAAACTCGTGTCATAGTTTCAAACGTACTTGAATGAACTATTCACTGATAAAATATTATTATTATAAACGTTGCTATGATGCATTAAGGTTTTTTTTTTGTAGTATTTAGTGACTGACTATTTTTCAAGTATGTATTTAACAAGTACACCTTTGTATATTTGAAATTGATAAGGAAAAAAAATCACTTTAACCTTGAAGGTTAAAACGAAAAAAATTCAATTCAACGATTTGAAACTGATTTAAATAAAGTAAAGTTTGTCAATATTTTGGCACTCACTTATACATTTGACATTTTTTCCCGACAATATTGCACAATATTTACTTAAATTTTTTCGTTAAACGTGTTGCAGTTCAAAAATAATCTCATGCCGTGTGTTCCTTATTACATTCAAATTCAAAGCAAAGCAACAATGTAACTACAATGTAACAAGATTGGCACTGTCTCACTCTTATTTTTCTGCTGCTGCTGCTGATTTTTGACACTGCACTGTTGTCTGAACTGTAAAAGTAATAAATAAATAAAAAATAAAATTAAATAAATAAATAGAAATTACTACGTTGTTTTGTATACACCACTGATTCACATTCATTTTAATGTCTAATAGTTGAATTGAATCGAAAAATTTAAAAATATAATTTTTTAATGTGTGCCAAAAAGTCTAATGTACACATACATACTGGTTAAAAAAGAGTCAACTTGTTGCAGGTCAATAGGTACAAATACCAGGTTAGTGTTGTGATGTTACTTGATTGTCGGTGTTCGTATCGTAAATAGTTGTTAGATGCGGTAGCTTATTTTCAGAAAATTTTTGTTTTATAGGTTATTTTTGAATTTGACATGTATTTTTGATGATGTGAACGTTCATTGTCGATGGTGATGATAGTTTTTGTGATTGAAAATTTAGGAGCAACATTGTATTGATGTAGAAAGATGTTGTAATCTTGGCATTTGTGCCCTATATATTTGAAAATGTGGGAGGTGACTCTCAGGTAATGTTATTTTTATCTGATTCAATTGAAATAAGACGACATTTAATTTTGATAGGAATGAAGGCCTGAATCAGTTTTAAATATTCAATTTCTGAAGGTAGCGTTTCGACGCGTTTTTGACCCTTGAATCTAAGCTTTTAAAGCTTTCGTTTTTTATAAATTAAAAATATGTTGCCTCAACTCAATACAAATCTAAGATCTAGTTGTCATTGTCATTCAAATATATTCTATTGGGATTTCTTCTTATTTCCGTTCGAAAACGCACTTTAACGCATTTAAACGACGATTCAATATCAGAAAATTTGTAGGAAATGTCAAACCAGTGTTCAAAATCGTACTACTGAATTTAGCACCGTGGGGACTCAAATTTACTATGACATTTTCCACAAGGAAACTTAAATCACAAATTTTTAATCAAGTTACAAATCTCAACTCAAAATCTACATAATTTTGAAATAAAACTACCTTCACATTTGTCTACATTTATTTATCTATTTCCTTCAATTTCAGAAGTCATTGTAAAGATATTATTTCAACTTTTAAAGTTTTCAATGCATGCAAATATGAATATAAAATATAAAATGCATGCATGACTTTTTATCATAACAACTCACATACGGGCTCCCATTTAACAATACAATTGGTACAAACACATGGGCGATATTTGTACCATATCTCACTCCATCATACACACAGGTCATATATAAAATTGTGTGAAACATGTTAAAATTTTATACAAGGTCAAGTATATATTTTACTTACTTGCCTTTTTGATTAATATAAATAATAATATTTTTGTATGTTTCATACATTTACAAGTCAACAAAAACAACAACAAAAAAATCATTAAATAAAATTTGTCTCAATTGTGTGCATGGAGCGTTGCAACCAGTAATCTAATGTAATGTAATAATGATCTGTGATTTTATTTATAAATTTATAAGTTTTGTTGTTTTTTCTTCTCATTTTTTATGTACGTGTGTCATATACAACACACACACATTTGAATGTAACCCGTATTCCGATACAGAAACAGAAGAAATCGTAAAAAAGACAAGTGATTTTAAATTATTTTTATCAAAAACATTACAATTGAATCACGTAGAAAATTGTAATATGATTTTATTTCATTTTTTTTAGTTTTACTTGAAATTCAATTGTTATTTATGTATGTGAGTGGTAGTATAAAGTAGTTGTTGATTTGTATCCGGCCTTTTCCACATGGATAATCATGTCACCGAAGTGTAAATATTTTATTTTTTTTAACTGGTAAAGTTCATTTTCCATTCAAATTTTTTTTTTAAATTGTAATATTAAAACAAATCATAAAAATCGTACCTTTCAGTTTGATTTGACATTTAAAATTCTGATGAAATTTAAAATTAAATGAGAAAAAATTAATAAAATTTATAGATTTTTTTCCCTCATTTTATTTTACATAAAAGTGAATCAACTGTGACCAGGTGTGACGATTTAAAATGCTTTATATTTCAATGCCATCTTATTAATTTTTGTTCAATTCATAATCCTTGAATATACATACAAAAAATACAATATTTTTTAAAATACTTGACATTTTCCACCGCACAGGTTTGAAATTTAAAAAATGTCATGACCTTTGATCGTTTCTGATGCCATTCCTTTCAAATTTGTTACAATTCACTTTATTTTTATTTTTTTTTTTTCATTTACTCGCAGTTCACAGTGATATTTAAATTTTTTTTTTTTTTATAATAAGAAAATCGTGAACTGTGAATCGCTTATAAATTTATACAAGAAAAAATAATATTGAAATGAAATGAAATGAGAGCATATGTCACACATTTTTAAGTAACAAAGGCAAATCATACACTCTCTTCAATGAATCTCGACCGACGACGATGAAGATGAAGACGAAGACGAATTGAAATTTATGTTTTTTTTTCAGCATTTTCACACAAATAGATAAGTAAAATTGTGGTGAAATGTGGAAACATTTGTAGATTTACGTCAATTTTTTTTAAAAAAGACAGATCAGAACATGATGAAATTTAAAGAGTTAAATTGTCTGAAGAGAGAAATGAGTCAAGTTGACGGGTGAGGTTGGAATTTGAACAGTTCAAAGGTCATTTTTTTTGTATTATTTTCAGATCGTATATGAAATTGTGAATTTTCTCACAAATCGTTTTGAAACGATGAAATCCAAGCAAACTCAGGATTCTGAGAAAAGCCTCGAATATGATCAAAAATTCGATTCTTATAAATTTTCTCAATACATTTCATTTAAATGTTTCAAATTCTTCATATAAACCAGATCAAATGCGACCAATTTCAAAACACATACATTATAATTAAAATGTCACGACCTTTTACGTCAAATATTAAAAAAAAAAAATAAAAAAATACTGAAATGTGAACGATTCTATGCCCGCTACACAAACCAAATATATATAGATAGAAATATTTTAATGAATTTTTATTAAGATACGGATAAAATAAAAATTTTTTTTTATGTGTAAATTTACATACATATTAATTTAATATAAATTTGTACATAAAATTCTGACTCTACACACCAAATAATAGACTAAATAAAAATCTTATCACACATGAATGTGATAATTAATGTGAATTTTTTTTTCAACAACTATTTATTAATTATTAAAAGAGTTCTTGAATCATTGTAATATGAAAATTGGAGGTCACATGTTTGAAGGTGCTATCAAATTTTATATTAGTAAGAAATCTTAACAGAATATTTGAGTTGTGAGATAAAAGTTATCTTTAAATGATTCATATTTTCTAGTGAAATTTGGATTTAAATAGAAATTGCCTCGTTTAACATAAAAATGACCCAAGTTGAATGGTATTTAACTCATTTTTATCATTTGAGCACAATTCACTGAAAGAATGTTTTGAAATTCAAAATTAATATTAAACGACCTTAAGAACGAGACCTTTCAAAAGGTCTCTTTAAAGTAGCATAACGATGACAATCAATCACTTTCATATTGTTGGTCATGTCGTAGAAAATTTCAGTCTGGTTTTCAGTCATTTAAAAGTTTATTTTTTTTACTCAAAATATTTCCTTTTCCAATATTTTCATAGTAAATTTAATCAGTATTTTACCTCCTTTCAGAATTTGCAATGAATTTTTCAGTAATGTCCATCAATTATTTTGAATTAAAATCATTGACACTCATAAATTTTTGTTTTATTTTTATACTGAACTTTTTTATTTTAATTTTAATTTTAGTTAATAATTTGCATAAATCTTATTCATACAAATATTTAACACTTATGTTTATTAATAGAATATTTTTTGTTATATGTATGTTACAAATCTCTGTATTTTTTGTTTTTATTATTTTTATTGTATTTTCTCATAGATTCACATATAAATTTTACATTTATTCGTCTTCTTCTTATTATTATTAGTCCACATTTAATTTAAAGTAGTCATCATTCAAATGTTCTCTTTAAATTTTTATTTCAAAATAAATTGAAATGTGTGTGTGCAGATAAATTTCTGTTTATTTATGTAAAAATTTGCTTTGATTTATAATTTTTTTTATTGTTTATTTTTATTTATATTAAGAGAACGATGATCTCTCTTGTCTTGATCTCAACTCAATTGATTCATTTGATTATCAAAAATTATTAAATTTTTTTTTGATGAAATGTCTTTCAATTTTTCTTTAAAGTTAAAATTAATAATAATAATATTAAATCAAAATAAAAGAAGAAAAAAAAACAAAAATTGAATATTACACGAACGATCTTAAACGTTTTACGTATCAAAAGAAACTAATAAACATAAACTTTATTTGCCGCATTCATCCTCACAATGCCATATAGAAAAATAATAACAATGTGTAAAAACAACAAAAATACACACTCATATATAACTATGAATCAGTTTAGTTTCAGTATCAATGAACGTTCGTTTCGTTAGTTGTTTTTTTTTTAATACGCTACCATGGATTATTTTTGTCTTTGAATGTAGTTGTAAAAATTTTTCACACACAAATCGATCTACAATTCTGAAAATACCAATCATTGATCGTCTCTCGTTTGTTGTGCCTTCGTTTAAATTTGAATTGAAGGAACAAGTGTATTTTTTCTTACATACAAATACAAACTTAGACGTTTTATGAATGAACGAATAAAGTTAGCTAATGAAATATGATCACAAATACTAATGTAAGTTTTATGTGAGTTAAGTTTTCGTGTTTTAAGTATTTTTTCATATACACAACATACCTGTGTACAGAAAATGCATAATTTAGTGCATATTTAAGTAAAAAATAACGAATTTGCCGAATGTTACGAAGGTAATCGTAGTACTTACTTACTCAAAAATAGTGTACTTTTTAAATGTTGAATTGAAGATAACATTTAAAAAAAAATTCATTCATAAAAATTTTATTTTGTATGAAATGGGTACTACGGATATTAGTAGTAATTTAGTGATATGTGTGTATGGAACATAGGATTTGTGTATGAAAAGTTGGCAATGTGCTTAAAAGGATGGAAGTTAAACATAAATTTCATTTGATAAGTAAATGACTGTTATGAAATTAGCCGATTCTCTAAAATAACGTTTTTAATGTTGTTTTTGTTTAAGACGAATATGAAAAATGTTCCTAGCATCCTACAAAAACTGTCAAATAAACGTCAAAGTCTCACTACTCCATTTAACGAAGTTTACATCAATGAATTAATATCATAAATTTTTTAATTTAACGTTTTCAATAATTATTGAATTAATCTTTGAAAAATTCCATAATTTTGTATCTCGCTACATTTCTTTTTAACATTTGGCATCATAATAAAATAATAAGTGCTAATGAATATTCATGTCTTTTTCTGAAATTTTTTTGTTATGTTGTCTTTTGCCTTCATTAAACATCATAATATTTTTTTTTCAAAAATTTATTTTGATTAAATAAAATGTTTATTAATTTAATTTTGTAAGTTTTTTTTCTCATTTTTTTTACTTAAATATTTTAAAATTTCATTTTACGTTTGGCTTACCACCAAGGAAATAACTTGATCCATTAAATTCGTATTAAAGTTTTGATAAAAATCATCAAAATAAAATTTATTGAATCCCTAATCAATTCATGCGGTGCTAATTAATAAAAGCGAGTCAATTTTCGTATTTTTTTCGGACATTAAATGAAAGTCATGTCATTTTTTTTCAATGATATCAGTTCACGTGATATTACAGATTATACGTTGAGAAATCGTAAAATCAGATGTCATTATACGATAAACTGTTTTTTGTTTGATGATTCGCTTTACTCAAATGTTCTTAAGAAGCTTTTAAGAGAGATTAATAAAAAAATATAATTACTTTAAATTTGAATATTTATAATAAATTTAATTTCAAATGATCTCAACCTTTTGAATTTCATTTCAAAACAAAAGTACGTAATACTCAGCTGAAAAACTTTTTTTTTTGTTATTTATTATATTATAATATTAAGTATTGATGAACTTTTCACCTCTTTCATTATACTTTGTTTTTATGAATTTACGTACTGACTTTTGATACAATACAAGAAAGAAGATGTAAAATAATTTTTAAAAGTTCATTTCTCGCACTACTCACTGTTCGTGTAAAATTATTACTTGCATTCTGGTTTCAGATACACAAATACATAAAAATACTGGGTATAGGACATCGACATACATACATATAAAAAGCTAAAGTCAGACACAAAATAAGCGAAAGATCAGTAAAGTCACGGTAGGTCAAGAGGTCCACATTTACTTCAAGTTACTGTTTGCAGTCATTCTTTATATGTTATTAGTATTATTTCTTTTATTTTGAAATCTTTTGTTGCTGTGTCAGTGAATGGTTGTGTGAATATTTTTTTCATTATTATTTTTTTTATATTAAAGAAAAAAGAAGGAAAGGCTTTTGTGTGCTTTAAAATTGATGTTTGAAAATTAAAAGTAGGGAGGTCAAACATTCACATGAACTATCATGACTTACAATGAATAGGATTCCAGTAGTAGTTGACGTGAAATTGAAGAGAAGACTTTTGATGAAGATCCCTCATTTCGACCTTTCTGGTTATGCTAATTTCTTCGGGTTTCTGTTTTATTCTTAAAATTTAAATTTTTAAATTAAAATCCAACACACAAACGTTGATTTAAATATTAATAATTATGATTATTAACTTTTACATAATTTCAAACAACAAAGTTAACATTTTTTCTTATTTTTTAATTTCTTATTTCACATCAATAAATATTTCTAAATTTGACCCAAAATAGAATGATAATTTAATGAATTACCATAAAGAAGAAGAATATCTGATCAAAAAACATCAATAAACCACCTGAATCGACAAAAAATAACATTTAATATCTGGACCATCATTAATCTTCTCTTTCATCTCTTTTCTGATCTGGTTTCTATTCATAGTCAAGCGTTGAACACTTTAATGTTGTCGCTAATTAAATTTATTTAAATAAATTCAAATTAAATAACAAAAAAAAAAGACAAAATTTAATACTGAATGACCTTTTTTGTGTTTCGTTCGTATTAAGAGTGCTACTGATCACATTTTGTTTATCAGTTTTACAGTAGTTTTGAATCTAAAATAGAAGAAGAAGCGAAACCGAAAATGAGAAGTTAATAGAAAAGACGATTAAATAACTCTCATATTAGAAGAGAAGAAAAAAAAACAAATTAATAAATTTTATACATAAAATCGATAAATTTTAATAAATTTTGGCGTCTATTGGATGAGTTGAACGAAATGATATAATATCAAAAGTTAAAAGCTTTCTCACAGAAATCACCTACGCGCTACTGTTTTAACGTAATCTCCATTTTGTATATGAAATAAAAAGTAAAAACAAAAAAAAATAAACGATTGATGATAATTAATGACTTGACCTTTGTCTTTTAATGTATTTCTTCTTCTTTACCATAATTTAACATTTATAAAGCCAGTTTCATTTAAGTAAACGCATTAAATGGACCGGATTTTAACTCACAAATTTATTTATTTTTTTAATTGAAAATAAATATATGTACGATAAAAGAAATGATCAAACAGTAAAACCGATCAATAGGTCACATGTGTCACCATTACAATTTTAATTTTTTCATAGACGATTAAATGAAAAAAAAGAGTGGAATTATAAAAGTTAAAACAACATAACACAGAGGTGCACCTGTTAAATGGTTGTTGATATCAGTGCTAACGAGCATTAATGATGTTTCGTTTTTTTCTTATATTTTTTTGCTTTTTAATGCTGAATTTATCTTATATTTTTTCTTTTCTTTGATTCTTCTTGCTTCTGTTTCTTTTCGTATTTTTTGTAACCTTTCTAATATTTAATTATAATTTTACAGAAAAATTGAAACGAAATCGTATAAGATGTAAGTTTTGTTAATTAATATTGTAATGGAACCAGTTTTCACTGTTGAAATGTTTGTTTTCAGAATACATGTGGGATATTGAGACCTGTTGAGTGTCAGTTATTCATTTACCGGTTTTGTGTGATACTATGAAGACGTTTTCTGATTGTAGGAAATTTCAATCAAATGGTCTATAATATGAAAATGTAAAGTATTTCTTTGAAGATATTAGTTCTAGATCTTTAGTGATTATTTCGCTTTAATTTGAAGTTCTTAATCAGCTTTTGCCTCTTCTTTTTACAATTTCTTTTTTTGTAAATTTGCTTTCTAATTCTTGATATTTTACAAAAGCAGCAAGATGCCTTTGACTTTGTTTTCATAATAGCACATTTGTGTTTTCTTGATATCATCCTACAGTTGCCTTTCTTCTTCACTCCCGTCTTCGCTTTATTTTGGATTCTGAGTTCTTTTTTATGTAATTCTCTTATTCAATTTCTTGTCCAATGTATTGCCTGACCTGAATTTTTTTTCACAATTTTTCTACGGTGTCATTTTTTTTTGGGATTAATTGAAATCTTAGTCTCTGAATACTTTAAGCTGAAAGTACTCACCATCAAAACTTTACACAGACGTTAACTTGACATGCTTATTTCATGTTTTCAATATCAAAAAACTCAGAATCAAAGTCAACTTTTACATGAATAGCAAATATCGCTTTAAATCGCTTTCCATCTATGTTGCTGATGATTGAAGTTGACGATCGACTTTGTTCGCCTTGTGATTTTAGAATTTATCATAGGGAATGCTTCTTGATTTAGGATTATTAGGTTTTTGCAAATCATTAAATATCACCTTTTGTAAGGCAAAGCATTTAAAAGTGCTTTTCCGGAATTTCTGATTGAGTTTGTTCTGAGGTAGTCTGATATGTTCGACAAAAAACTATTAAAATACCTCTTGAAATAAAGAAAATTACCTTCACAATTGAGAATAACAAGATCCGAGCCTAAAAAGTTACTTTCCACTCATACCTTTTTTTAAAAAAATTGTACTCGTCAATTTATTTCTTAGATATGAAAGTTTTATGAAATTTTTCCTAATGCACTTGCATTAGTTATTAAAATCAACGTTTACCTTTTTTTAATTTTAATTATAAAATCAAAGTTACCATTTAAAATTTCATCATCATCATCATAATAGAACTTTATGGATGTAATGATAAATTATAATAAATTCACAACCAAGTAAAGATATTTATCAAAGGTAATGATTATGTACAATGCAATGTTAAACAGTTGAAAGATCAGTGACTTTGATGATTCAAGAATAAAAAAATGTTTTTTTGCACTGTAATTAACATGAAACTTCATAATATTTTGATATTATAAATGTTAAATAAACATATTGAATTCATTATGATTGGATATTCACAGGAAACTGTGAATAAAATTCATGAATAATTCGATCAAAAATAATACCATTTCAATAAATTTTAAATGTTTGACATTTCGAACCACTTTATAATCTTTTTTTTATATCTTTCATCTATCATCTATCAAAATCATATTATAGCATATAATAACCATAGAAAATATGTAAATTTATGCGAATTTTCACCTTTTTTAATGATGTACACACTCGCCTCTGCTCAAAATAGCATCCAGGGTGCTTTTACTAATATGGTAATAATTCAACATGATAATGATTTAAATCGAAAATGTAACGTTGAAAAAAGACACATGCAAAAAGTTTTATAATAAGATAAGTAAACAAAAACTTTATTTATAACGTTTAACTTAAATGGACCGTTTACATTTCCATTCTCTGGAAGGTCGTTAATAGGTAAAATTGTAACAATTTCTTGTTAGAAATAAATTGCATTGAAATGAATGCAATGTAACATGAAGGTAAAAAGTATAAGTTAAAACAAGTAACAATTTTACTTTAACGTTTTTTATGCAAGAATAGAAAAAAGTTGCTAATAGCTAAACAAGATAAATCATTTCTTTATTTTTCCTTTTGATCGAAGTGCGCACAATTTAAACATACATTATAAACATTATTATTAAGTGTGGTTAACTGTTACCATTTTTTTTATATGGATTTATATTAAACTTAATAATTTTCTTTTAAATTATAATAATTATTAACGTTGTGATACAGATTATAGATTATTTTTTTAAAATTTTAAATGATGAAGATGATACATAACAATATAAAAGTGTTGTTTTATGATATTATCATTATTATGTTTTTTATTTTAATTAAATGTATAAAATTACATCACAGATCAATATAACTCTTAAGTATATCTAAATATTTTGCACAAATAAATAATAATAAAAAAAATTAATATAGTTTAAAATGAGAGGAAAAATATAACCAAAAAAGACCGACAAAAAGTTTTTATTGCTTTCTTTCCATATTAATTAGGTATATCAACAGTAATCAAAATGGAATCTTATAAGCTAAAGTAAGTCGAAACATAATTTTGAATATTAATTTGATTTTAAGGTTAAACTTTGTTCGATCCATTTTTACACGAGTCAAGCTAATTAAAATATTATGAATATTTTAGTGATTTAAGCTTAAGATTAATGAACTCGAGATAAAGTTCATCCTTCCTTCCTTTGATATTGACATTGTATTGATTTGAAGGTAAAATTTCAGTTAAAGGAAAAAGTTTAACGGTTTTTTTTCAAAAAAATTCAAATTCAAATTGACAGTTGAAATATCTTATAATGTAATGAAATTCGAATTATTGGCTATTTTGGGTTAAAATCACATTGAAAAGGTGAAAATCTGTTAATTTCATAAAAAGTTTAATGAACACCAAATGATAAATATTATAAAATAATGATACATTGACCAAACACCTTATACATAAAAAATATCACACGCACTTAACTATTAATTATATCATTTCTTTTATTTTTCTTTTCATTATGTGACAAGACAAGCTACTGTTTCCTTCTTCACACACACACTTGCACACCTTCATTACACTCGATAATCTCCATAAATTTTAAATTAAATAATAAAAATGAAGCACATATTAATAATATGGAAAAAAATAAGAGAAGTGCAGTAACTTTGAATAAGTTATCTGTATGCAGAAAATACTTGCATGAGTGAAATTAAACGACTGACTCAACATTGAAACGGTCACTTCGACTCACAAACAACCATTTAAAAGGTACACATATAAGAAGAGTTTGTAAATCAGAGCATGCAGTTAATCAATTAATAAGTTAATGAACTTCTATAGTTTTATAGCTTAGTTTTTTTTTTTATTTAACTCATTTCATCATCATCATCATACAAACATATTTTTATTTAATATATTGATGATCGTGTTTGTTTATAAATATTGAAAGTCGCAGGTATAAAGCAATATAAAATAGATCGAAATATTTATATGAAAAAAAAATGTCTTATATATGTTTACCATTTATGGTAATGATGAGATTGAACTTGCATAAATTTTCTATGTTTTCACATTTTATTATCATTTTTATTTATATTCACATTTTTTTTCTTTTCTGGTCATTCGCATATCATATTTTAAATAAAAATGCTACATTTAATTAATACATTTAAAATAAAAAAAAAATACAAAAAAAAACTGTAACAAAATATAGATTTAGCTTGATTTGAGGAAAAATACGAAGTAACTTTCACCTATCACCACAAAAAATACACTGTTAAAAGAAACCACCACATTTTTTTATTATTAGATGAGGCGACGACACACGTTGACTTGATATGATTTTAATGTTTTGTCACATTGCTCAAAGAAAAGGACTTTGACATGAAAATGCGATGATTATACCGTTGAAGTGTTGACCTGCTCAATGGATGTCACTAATAAAATATTTTCTGCGTTGCATTTAGGAATTAGCTTCATCACATTCACAACTCATCACAATGTCTGCTGTAACTGAGCTTGAAATTTTGTTAAAAATAGGTCACTTTCATTCCCTGAAATTCGTTCAATTTCTCATCAAGAACAATAAAAAAAAACATTAATTGACCTGAGATGCCTATCAATATTCATTTAAAATTTTCAATTATTCTTCATTGTACAACGAAATGAAAAAAAAAACATCAATAATGGCTGCTCCTTCGTGTTCCATTTAAAATCCATATACAGTCATGGCCAGTTCATTTCTAAAAATAACAATGAAACAAAATATTTATAATGGTTTATTTAAAATTAAGGGTCATATGGTCAAAAAAGTTATGAATGAGTCAAAAATCAGAAAGGTCACGGACAAACAATAGACTGAATTCTACGTTTATTGTACTGGAACAATCATGAGTGGGTTACTTGAGTGAATTATTATTATTATAATTATCAAAAATTTGACCAGAGATTTTTTTTTTCTTGAAAAAAAAATAATATTAACAAGGCAAGACAAGTTGAGAAGAAAAATGAAAGAGAAGAGAAATCAATAATTAAAATCTTCTTTTATTTTAATAAATACGATATAACGCAGAATAAAATTAAACTGTTGTTGACCTTTTTTCTTCCATCAAATCATCAGCATGATCAGCATCATCATGAAGAATCGTTAATTTCTGTTTTTGTATAATAAAAAAAATGAGAGAGACAAAATGTCAAAAAGGTTACATTTTATTCACAAATTAACAGTCAATTTGTGATGATGATGATGCTGATGAAATTGAATTTAAAGTTTAAATTTTCGAAAGAAATTTGAAACGAGTTGAGAATATAAAAATGATAAAATTTCTTTATAAATTAAAATGAAATATTTGTGAAATAAATGTCTATTTTTCAATTTTAATTTTTTTTCCTACTGTATAAAATGAGCATTAAATTTTACTTTTATTTACATAAATTTCCGATAAATCGAATTAATGTGAACGGTAGCTAATATCTGATTATCATTGTTCATCTGCGTGTGTAAGGTAGAAGCAATTTTGACACAATGATGATAATAAATATGAAATTTCATTGTAAATGATTCGATAAGTGAGAGAAATAGCTTGAAATGCAAAAATTTGGCTCATGAGACTCATTTAGGAGGAGTTAAGGAGTAAGCACAAGTCACACAATTTAGTTTTGACAAGTTCAAAGTTTCAAATGTCAAATCACCTGTCAAACAGCTTGTCAAAATATTTAAGTTAAGCAGCGAAATTCGTTATTTTTTTCTTTGAACACGAGGTCCATGATCTCAAACTTGAAAACAAAAATCAACTTTAAAATGGAATTCAGAGTAAATTAAGTGCATTAGTGCAAATCAAATTTTTCCGTTATACTTCTTGTACTTCCATAACTAGGCATATTAGAATCCATACCATATCATAGTTTTTTAATTACACACATATAACACATAACAATTAATTAACAAACAAAAAACAGAGAGAAAAAAAAATTACTTTTAAATGCATTGTGTGCACTTCTATCATCAGCTAACGTATTAATTACCCTTGAATGCAATATTTGTTATAAGAAGAAGCAACAAACCAAAAAAAAATATATTCAACAAACTGTGTGCAGTATCGTAAATGTTAGAAATAATGAGCATTGCGAACAGCAACCGAGAAAAAAATTCAAAGCGAGACGGATCAACTTGACCTGATGCATAGAAAGATCAGTAAGCATTTCAATAATTTTTTTTTCAACTAACTCTGTAATTAATCCATTTACTTTAATTTTTCGTGATAGTTTAGAATGCTAGGATGATTTTGCTGTAGCTGTAATTGAGTAGCTGCATTTGCTTTTTTGGTACAGTTGGATGATAGGCAATGATCTCAATAAGCAAATGCATTATAATTAGTGTGATTATTTGAATGGATGAAAAGCGATGCAATTTTTGAAAATCAAATGGAATTTTATGGTTTTACGTTACAAACAAGGTGGTAATTAGATAATTTTAGTAGAAAATACACTCACTTGATACAAATATTTGTATTGAATGCACTAAAAATCGTTATCATTAACCTTAAAACGAAGAGATAAGAAATTATCGGTACATATCATAACGTTGTCTGGGTTGGAACTGATTTAATTACAATTAAACATCTAGTTAAATATTAAATTTAGGTGCAATTACTCATTTCTTTTACCATTTTCAAAAAAAAATTAGGTCGTCAATGAACTGCATGGAACAAATTAAGACATATCTCAATGAAAAATACAACAAAAGAGAGGACTTTCAAAAATTATGGAATTTAATTGGAAATGATTTCAATGAAAGGCTAAACAATCGTAAAAGAAGAGCAGAAAACGTTAATTCAATTGAAAAGTTATTCGATGTCCTGATCAGACTAAATCAAGTTGAGTTCATACGAAGTATTGTGATCATCATTCAGAAGGAGAATTCTGATACAGGACTCGCACAACTCCTTAATGCATGGGACGAGGAAATTTCAAGAAAATTGAATGAAATTTCATTTTCAGAGGATAATGAGTACAGTAAGTTATGATTTTCAGTTGAATTTTGCTAAAAATCTAAAGAAATTTTCATTATTTTTTTACAGAAAAGCAACGCAATCGACCTCCTCCAATAAAATTAGAAATCATTGATGAAAATCCCACGAATGTTTTCAACACCTCAGACTTCAATGGGATAACGGACACTCAGAAATTTGCAAGATTGAATCTCCAAGCATACCTTATGTGTTTTCAGAAGCGACGCAATTGAATGTCATCACTTTTGAGGCAAAATCTCATGCAATGGGGTCTTAAAAGTTATAATGTGATTAAAAATCAATTAATTATAAAATGCGTTGTATTTTTTAACAGTAAAATGATAAAATTTTATCTTATCATGTTAAAATTTATCACAATTTATTGAATTTTATCATGAATTCCATTAAAAGGGCTTGTCTTGTTTATCCATTTGAGGTAATTGATTAATGAAATTACTATTCAGTTAAATTTCAATCATTCAGGTGACTAGTTGGCCTGCAATTTATTCAAGATTAATTGAATTTTCAAGAAATTTCATGAAGCCAATACAAAATTTCATTAAATTTAAAGATGGATTCGTTCAAAAACGAGCTAAATGTGATCAGAGAAAAATGTTTGAATACAAATGATAGTGAAATTCAAGGCATAACTGTTGAAAAAGTAAAAAGTGAATTTAAATTTCATTGCAATTTTAAGAGACGATTGGAACGTATCAATTCAATTGAAAGTTTAATCAACGTCGTTGAACGGACAAGGAACATTCAATTACTAAATTTTTTGAAAATGTTGGATAATGAGTCAAAAATTCAAGGTCAATGCATTGAAAAAGAAATTCCATCTTCTAATAGGGCAAAATTCTATTCAGATTCAAACCTGTCTCCAGTAAACTGGTATTTAGCGGCGAGACGTTTGCGTTAAACGTGAAAACACGATTCAGGTTGAGTTTTTGAATGATGATGATTCAAAAAACCTTGTCAATGATCAAGAAATAGTGAATTTCATAAAATTTACTGGAATCAAACTAGAAACCATCATAGCATTCGATAAGAGTTCTTCACGGAACAGCAAATTTTACATTAAATTTTCATCACAAACCGCGCTCCAAGATGCAATCAATGTTTTAAATGCAACTACTGACACATCATATCAATTTAAATTCAGTCAAGTAGGAATTCTCAAAACCGTCATCAATTTAAACAACATCCCATTTGAAATTGATGATGAAATGATCAGAAACGAGTTTTCATTATACGGAGAAGTGAAGGAAATTAAAATGAACCAAATTGATTTGGGAAATGGCCTCAAAATATTTAACGGTCAAAGACGTATCACGATTGAATTGAAAAAAGCACTCCTAAAACTGGACTCCAACTTTTTGGAATTGAAATTTCAATGGAAGATGATCAAAAATTTTTAAATTATTGTTTTAATTGTGGAGATGAGCATGAATTTCAAATTTAACGATAAATTTTATGGTCATCCAATTCATGGTCATTCAATTACAAGAATTTTTTTTTCATAAATGTGCTACATCGAGACAATAATTTCTCTCATTTAATCAGTTCAGATGTCAAGTTCAATCGATTTGTTGATACAATACTTTAATTAAAATTAATTGATTCTATTTTGGCCTTTTGCGCTTCTGTTTTATTAATAAATTTTTACTCTAATACTTACACTGACTAATTGGAATATTTTAATTTAAGTTACGATGGTCAATTTAAAATGAAAAATTGTAATATTTTATAATGTAAAAGGGAATTTTTTCTTTATTGAAATTTGAATTTAAACAGTCATTTTACTTCGTCCAACTACTTTAGGCATCGCTTTATTTGTCGAATCTTCAATATCTTTTTCCTTGTAATAGTGCGGTGCCACTTCTAACAGCCATTTACTCTCAATTTCAAGGACTTGGCGCATGTACTCTTTTGTCGTGAATACTAACTCATGGTACAATATCCATCTTGGAAGTTGTTCGAATAACGCTGAATTGGGATGAATCATGACCGTTTGATTACTTTTAGCTGTTTTATAATTTCCACTTTTTGACAGTTTTGCTATATGATAAAAGTAACCAGCTGTGATCGCTTTCCTTATGTTCACTGTCTCTTCCAACGATGATAGCAGAGGAATTTCAACACGTTCAAGTAATCCCACCAATTGATCTCTGACATCTCTCGCTCGTTTCATACTTCGATATTGAATAAAGTTTTCATAACACCATTGTGTGCTGTATTCCGTGTCAGCCCATTGATTGTAAACTTGGAGTAATGTCAAGTGATCACCATGCATATGAAAGAAATTCTTCCGTGCCGTGTCTGCATGAACAATTTTGTCCTTTGGTCGATAATAGATGCTACTATTAACTGATAACATTGCTGAAATGGTTGCAATTTCCTGTGAACACTTGTACTTGTCTGAAGCGATCAACATCTTAGCCATCATTGGATCAACTGGAAATTCAGCCATTTTTCTGCCAGTCATTGTAAGTTCACCATGGTGATTTAATGCACCTAAAGCGTATAATTGTTCGAGTGCTATCACGAGTGTTTCCTGTGGAGGTGGATCAAGGAATTCAAAGTGAAGTAAATCGTGTATTCCGAGAGCTTTTAACATTAAAACCGCATTTCCAAGATTGATTCTTTGAATTTCTGGTACTGTATTGTCTTCTAATTCGTGCTTGTATGCCCATGCTGTGTATAGTCTGAAACATTTACCTGGAGCTACTCGGCCAGCACGCCCAGCTCTCTGATTTGCAGATGCTTTACTTATCGGGACAACTGTTAACGTTTCCATCCCTGTCCTGGAGTTGAAGTTATTCTGTTTTGCAAAACCTGGGTCTATCACATAAATGATGTTGTCAATTGTGAGAGATGTCTCTGCAATGTTTGTAGCTAAAATAACTTTTCTTGCATTGGGTGGTGTTGGTTCGAAAATTTTCGCTTGCATGTCTGTCGGGAGATTCGCATAAATGGGAAGAATTATCAATTCTTTGATTTTTGATCCCAACCTTTTTGTACGGTCTTGTAACATTTCAAAGCAAGTTTCGATCTCTTCCTGTCCCGTTAAAAATACTAAAATATCACCCAAAGGTTGTGTTGCATGAATTTGTAACACAGATACGACACATGCATCAATGTAGTCAGCCTCAGGTGCTTTTGTGTAATAAATATCAACAGGAAATCGTCTTCCTGGAATCCTAAATATTGGAGCTTCATCAAAAAATCCACTGAATTTAGCAGCATCAAGTGTAGCAGATGAAATTAACAGTTTGAGATCTTTTCGAAATCTTGAAATGTCTTTAACTAATCCAAATAAAATATCTGTATGGAGTGTCCTTTCATGAGCTTCATCAATTATCATTACACTGTATGATGCCAAATCAGGTTCAGATAAAAATTCACGATGTAACGTACCATCAGTCATATATTTGATGACAGTGCGTTCTGATGTGCAATCTTCGAATCGAACTGAATATCCAACTTCATTTCCTAACTTCACACCCATTTCTTCGGCAACACGAGCAGCTACAGACATCGCAGCAACACGACGTGGTTGTGTACATCCAATTTTCTTACCATCTTCTGTGAATCCAGCTTCGTACAGATATTGAGGTATTTGCGTTGTTTTACCTGAACCAGTTTCACCTTCAATGATAAGAACTTGATATTCGTTTATTGCTGCAATGAGGTCTTCTTTAAATGGAAATATTGGTAAAGATTTTTTCGTTTCCTCAATATCCATCTTTTTCTTTTCCTTTTCTGTCAGTTTAGGACCTTTATCTTCCTTTTCTGTGCCTTCCATTCTCAATGGGTTAATAAACTCAATTTGATCATCTAAGAGCAATTCATACTCTTGTTGAGCTTCAGCATCCTTTGCCCCAAAATGATAGGTAGCCGCTTTGAATTTCTCACTTTCCCATTTTTTCTGTTCAGAATTTGGGAACTTTTCACTTTCCTCGACCTCAATGTAAGCTCCTTTATCTGAATCTTTAATATCTTTTGGCATATGATATCGTTGAATCTTCTCCAATTCTCGTGCTTTTTCATGCTCTTTTGCAATCTCTAAAATACGCTTTTTATAGGCACGATCTTCTCTCTCTTTGGCAGTCAATTCCTCCTCTCTAAACAAAAACTCATCATCAATTATGTCGGCTTCAAGTTCTTGCACTTTGTCTTCTTTACGTTTCGCCAAATATTCTCTACGTGATTGGATACGCAATTGAGGTACAATTTTATCCTTATCTTCAAGTTCCAATTTAAGGCGTTTCGCTGCTTCTTCATATGATTTACTCGTGGAAGCGGTGACAACCTTACGGGTTTTTTCTTCATCCTGAGAGGAAAAAAAAATAAATAAACAAACGCTTTAATTTGAAATAAAATTAAACTCACTTTGGCTTTCAATCTTTCAGAGAAATCCTTAATTTGTTTATTTTCTTTTCGTCGTCGCTCCTCTTCACTGTCCTCTGAAGAGCTTGAACTGTATTTTCTTCTTCGATCTCGTGGCATTTTTAATTTTATTTAATATTATTTATATTTTAATATTTTTTGTATTTTATTCCAGTTCAACGTTTGCCGATGTAAATATTTACATTTTTATTTTGACATTCGCGGCTCAGCTGAAGTCGAATGTTCGACTTGATAAATCAATTTATTTCGCGGTTTTTTTTGCAACAAAGTGCTCCTTCAATCTTAGCAATTCCATTATTTTCTGGAATTTACCTGTGATTATTAAATTATTTGTAAGTATTTTCATTTAAAAATCATAAATATGTATGTTGAATTTAAAATTTTATAAAATTTACATTAAATTTTCGTTTTAAAGATCAAAACCTACTTCACTTCAGTTGAACATGCCTTCAGAAACAAATTGCATTTTACGCTTCGCCAAATTATCAGAACATGCTTTTGCTCCCGTTAAAGGCAGTGCTAAAGCTGCTGGTTTTGATCTCAAATCGGCGTATGATTGCGTTGTTCCTGCTCGTGGAAAAGCTATTGTTAAGACCGACATTCAAATTGAACTGCCCGAGGGGTGTTATGGTCGTATTGCGCCACGTTCAGGCTTGGCAGCAAAGAACTTCATCGACATTGGAGCAGGTGTTGTTGATGAGGACTATCGTGGGAATTTAGGTGTCGTAATGTTCAACCACGCTGATACAGATTTTACGGTTGCCAAAGGCGATCGCATTGCTCAATTGATCTGTGAACGAATCTTTTATCCGGAATTGGTTGAAGCTAAGACCTTGACTGATACAGAACGTGGAGCTGGTGGCTTTGGATCAACTGGAACACAATAATTGCAGTTAACACCACAATTCAACCAAAACAGAATTTCCTTGATACAAATCGTATTATTTTTAATGTTACTTTTTTTACAATAAATTTAAGGATTTCATGCAACAAAAATTTAAAGTTCATTGAAATAAAATCATAATTTAAATAAGTTAAAAATTTTAAATATGTTTTCTTTTTGAGATCATTTCTTAAATGGAAACGCCTGGTTTTTTTCGAAAGTAAAAATTTCTTAGAATGGAATCGTTGGTTAAACTCTATCGTTTAAAAAGAAGCCTTTCAATAACTTCATTTTCATTAAAACCCATTTTTTGAATATTTCCTCGAAATAAATTTCAACGGATAAATGCATGTTAACATTCAAATGTGTGATCGTAATGACTCAATCTGTTTAACAATCGAAATCGAAAGTCAAACTCAGACATAAAGAGAAGCTGTGTTAGGAAAATCTTGAACATCAATTTTCCTCCTTAATCTTCAATAAATCTCAATTTAAATATAATTTCTCTTATATTAAGTGCGTGTGAAATGAATCGAGCTAACACAGAAAATGTACAAACAAAAGCCGGAAGCAGTAACTCAAGTGCCAGTGGAAATAATAAATTAGTGGAAAGTTCGACAATTGGAAATTCTGGTAGTGGTAAAAATGGATCTCGGTCGAATACAAAGGATCGTAATGCGAGTAGTAATACAAATAGTGCGAATATAATTGTAGATGATAGTTCGGATGATGATAATGCTGAGAAAATTCGTGTTGGAAAGCAGTATCAGACAGTGTGTCCTGAATTTTTGACGGGATCTCAAGCAAAATCACGAGAAACTCTCGAAGAAAAGGAATTACTCGTATGGGCTCCAACATCTGATTTAACTGATCACCAAATTGACGAATATGTGAGATCAGCACAAGAAAAATATGGATATAATATGGAACAGGCATTAGGTATGCTGTATTGGCATGGATATGATATTAAAAGTGCCCTTGAAGATCTCTGTAATTTTATGCCCTATCCAAACGAATGGACACAAGAGGATGAGGTATTATTTGAACAAGCATTCCAATTTCATGGCAAGAGCTTTAATCGTATTCGACAAATGTTACCTGATAAAAGTGTTGGGAGTTTGGTCAAATATTATTATTCGTGGAAGAAAACACGAACCAAGACCAGTGTGATGGATCGACAAGAACAAATTCAAGCAAAAAATGGAAATTCTGATAATAGTAGTGAAAGAGATAGTAATGAAAACTCAGACATTGATGATAAAACTCAAGTAAAACCGCTAGGTGAAACTCCAAACATTCTTTCAACCACCACAGAACCAGTCGCCTCCACTTCCAACAATATTATCAACAATTGTTCTGGATGTGGTGTAGCTTGTTCCGAAGTTCATAACACAATTCATGGCAAACTCTGTTCAAGTTGTCATCATCACTTTAAGCGAACTGGTGTCCTTCGGCCAACAACTGCCCCCAATTTCTTTGGAAAACGGTCACGTCCAAATGATAATGGAAAATACAAAAAATACCCACCAAAAGGCATTTATTTCAATCATGATGATATTGTAGCACTAGCTCAAGCCACTCAAAACCCCGATAACAAACAACACGATATTGTTCTCTCGATGGAACGTGAATGTGCTTCACATTGGACCCGAATTCAATTAAATAAACAGAAACTCAGTAAAATTAGGAAAGTCGTCGATGAATCACTGCCAGAACTACAATCACCAGATTCAAACAATCGCGTTTCAGTTCGTTGGACAAATGATGAGTATCTCCTCGCAGTACAAGGTGTCAAAAATCATGGTAAAGATTTCGCCACAATTGCAAGTATACTTGGAACCAAAACCGAAGCTCAAATCCGTACATTTTTCGTCAATTATCGACGAAGGTACAATTTGGATAAACTTGTGCGAGAATATGATGCGATACACGGAACAAGAAATAAAATATCAGCAGCAAGTACAAAAGACACGAATGTATCTAAATCTGGAAAGGAGAACCAAAATCAGACACAAACAACACTGCCTCCAGTTGAAATTGACTTGGACGAGGAAAATACAAATGTGAATGCAAATAATGAGGAAATCACGATGCAACCTGTAACTGCACCGGTAACACAATGAATGAATGAATGTTTGAAAACAAAAGTAGACTGAAATTTTATTTAATAGATTTTTTTTATTAAAATTAGTTTTGACGCAGCCTAAATTAATTTTTAGTTTAATTTTGACTAAAATTTATTTTAAGTGTGATTGAAGTGAAATCGAATTTATATTAAAATGAATAAAAACAAAGAAGTGTTTGATTACAACTTTGAAAAAAAAAACTAAATTTTCAAGACAATTTATTCATCAATATGAATTTGCTTTATGTTTTGGTAAGAATTGAAAACCGTCAGGAACTGGTCCAAGTAACATTTCACTTAATTTTATCCAATCTGAGCAACTATTTGAGGCCATTAATGTTTCCAAATCGTCTCTTCCGGTAAATTTACAAGCCCTTTGATTGATTTTCTGTGGTGGACGTTCTAAAATCCCATATGGGACATATCGATGTAAGAAACTTTGCCATTCCAAGAGGAATCTTCTAGTAGTTTCAACACCTTTCACATCACTTCCCCAATGTTCAAGTCCATAATTCACATATCGTTTCAACATATCAAATCGTTCACTGCTACTTGGATCCATGTGTCTTTGTTCTTTGATCTCCTGGAAAATCCATGGTTTTATTAACGCACCACGACCAATCATGAGACCAGAAATACTTGGTGCTAACTTTCTCGCTGCATTGTAATCCTCAAATGACATTATATCGCCATTACCGAATACGGGGATGTCTTTTACAGCGTCAGCACATTGCTGTATGTACTCATAATTTGCTAGTTTTGTATAGCGTTGTTCTCGTGATCGACCATGTAACTAAAATGTAAAGACTATTAAGAATTGAAATGAAAAATATTTAAAAAGTTGATTACCGTTAATTGGCTTGCACCCCATTGAGCAATTTTTGGCATCAATTCATGTGCAATACTTTTATTCTCATACACTCCTGTACGAGTCTTCACTGTAAACGCTTTTCCATATGTGTGTAAGATGCTTGAACAGCTCCGAACAACAGATTCAAGTACTCTAACTTTATTTAATAAGCCACTTCCAGCTCCTTGGCGATAAATTAAATCAATTGGACATCCACAATTTAGATCGATGAAATCAAAGTCAGCTTCTTCTGCTAACACCTGACATGCATATGTCAGAATTTTATAACTGTGTCCACAAATTTGAATGCCAAAAAAGTCCTCTGATTCATGTTTACGAGTAAGGGCCCATTCAGATCGTTGTCCGTTGATGAGAGGAATCGCACATGCCATTTCACCGCAAGTGATATCAACCTGAAATTCTTTACATATTCGTCTAAATGGAAGATTACCGACAGTTGTCAGTGGAGCAAGATATGTTTTATCTCTAAAATCAATTAATTTCCTTTCACGTGATGTTGGTTTAACTTCAACATCGCTAGTTTTCACCTCGGAAGATGGTTCAGAACCGTTTTTACGATTCTCTTCCATTGTTTTCGATACTTCTTTGAGTATTTCATCTGATTTACTGAAATCAAATTTGCGTTTCCTGAGAATGTTGAATAAATCTACAGTTCGTTTAGGAAATTCATCGATTTTCATTTCAGGCTCACTCGGAGCAACTCCAAGATTGTTCAGGTTCTCGTCTAAATGAGCTTTGGCAAAACGACATGAAACTCCAAATTTACAAAATCCTTTTGTACTATAAATGTAACATGTGTCAGAGATGTCCTCAGGTTTACTTTCAAGGTATTTTGCGACATCATGAGTCATTTTACAATTCCCACTGAAATTGCATGTCCCTGAATTTGGTCCATTATACACACTTCGACATAATTTTGTTGCAATGTCTTCTTTGAAAACTGGTCGATTTGTATTTTTTCCACGACGTTTTTCCTTTTTCTGCTTCTTTTGTGGCGGCTCTGAAACTTCTGTGGCTTCTGATTTATCCGGTTGATCAATGGACTCAAGATTTTCAGTTGAACGTTCAATGACAAATCTGTTGATTGTTTAAATTTAATTGTGTTATTATTTTTATGAAATTGTGAATTTTTCTTACTCTTTTTTAATGTAGCAGACTGTATCATCAAGCCTTGCAGTCATTTTCTGTTCTAAAATTAATAATATTTCCTTAAAATTTGTTTGATTTCCTTTTCACGTTGTGTTGTTTACAAAATAAAATCGGCATCTGTCAACTGTCAAATTATTCTTTGTTTTCATCGTAATCAGCTGTTCATTAACCAATTTCATTTAAAATAAAATAGAGAAAGTTTTATTAAATTTTAGTGTTAAATTTAAGAATATTTTAGATTTTTAATGACTGAATCAATCACACCGAATAATATTTTGCGTGAGAGTGGCGATGGTGCTCCTTGTCCAGCAGTTTCAAAACCACTAATTAACAATTCAAATCCAAGTAATGACGTCACTGCAGATCCCAAACACCAATTAAATTTAAAAAACAGTAAGAAATTAGAGAGAATCACAAAAGAAATTCAAAATACATGGTTAAAACGACATTTGAGTCAGCCAAGATCCGCTTCGAGACTTCTGGATCTTGAAGAGCAAAGGAAACAAGTAATTTTACCAGCATTCCTCCCAAAAGGCAAATTAATTCAGCTGATACCATTGAGGAAGGATCCTGTTAAGCAAAAGAGAAGTTTTTCCAGAAACCGTGAACCTAGATTTGTTCCATTTGAACCATACAAAGCTGCTGTAACTCCCATGTGTAATCAATACATAATTTTGAAGCAGAAAAAGATGAAGAGTGATGATACAATGAAAGGGCATAAACGTGGCAAAAGTACCAATGTGGATCTGAATGTGCTAGTATCACAAGTGTCTACCGTTAAATCAAATGAAATTCATGGAAAATTAAAATCAGATAACGAAAAATCAGCTTTAGATAAGCAACGTGAACAGTATGAACAACAAATTGCCTCCCTTCAAAATGAAAAGTCTCAGATTGAAAAACAATTGAAATTTCAAGCTCAGGTGAACAGTGAACTCAAAAATTTACTTGTAAATGCAATGTCACAGGATGAGACATTTGTTAGTGATCGGATCACTTCAATGACTGAAGATAAACTTCATTTGGCTGAGAAACTCATGACATCAGCTGAAGATCTTTCGAATCGCGCTGAAATGATTGAATACTACACTGGTCAAATTGAGGTATGGCGAAGTAGATTTTTAGCATCAGGCGTCATGATTGAAGAACTTGCACGCTGGAAAACGAGCCTTTTACAAAGGAATCACATTTTGGTTAAATCTAACAAAAAACTTTTGGAAACCGTTGGACGTTGTCGTGACATGCAACTTGAAATTTTATCCAATTTGGCATTCCTTGAGGGGATAAGTAAGAAATTAGAGCTGGAAACTGCAAATATTTTAGATATTTCAAAGGAAAATGTATCATTAAGTCAACATTTAGCCTTACAAAACACATCAAAAGTAGGAATGCCACATGAATTGAATTTGAATGGACTTGAAGCAATGACTGAAGGTGAAAAATTGGCAATTCAAGCGTTGGAAACATCAAATGAACCTTTGATATCAACAGATGAACTCTTAAAAACGATTTTGGGTCAGCATTTTATTCTCATGAATCAACAGAAAAAAACTCAAGAAGAAAAAATTGAAATTGTACATGAACCTGGAGTGCCTAAAATTGTTTAACATGCGGGATTTTTTTTTATCATCATATTTTAATCAATATTCTTAATCGATAACAATCTGAAGCAATATAATCATTTTTAGTAAAATAAAGTAAAATAAGGAAAAAAATAACTTTTGAAGTGTATCTTTATTAACTTATGCAAAAAAATTATCTAGTCATTCTTTTCATGTTTCTCAATCAGTTACAACGATTAAGGCTTAAATTGTCTTCTTCTTCTTCGAACTTCATTTTATGATCAAATTGTACTTTGAATTATGTTTAATGTTATTTTTTTTTTGTGTGTGTGAAGTGTAATGTTGAATTATAAAGTTTTGGTGGGTGACAAATTTTCTCCTTTAACATTTTACATTTGGGGTAAATCTTCGATAGATGTTGCAAATTTAAAGTCCTCTGGAAACAATTTGGCGGCAAGTGGATGCATCAATTTGTAGGATTGACGAATTGTGACATCGGCCACTCCTGCAATATCACCAATTTCTTTGTGTGTTTTCTTGTTATCCGAGGCTTGTGATGCCATGTAAATTGCAGCTGCTGCAACTGAAATTGGAGATCGTCCCGGGACAATATCAAGTTCAACAGCTTTACGAGCAATGTGTGTTGCAGCACGTTGAATCAAATTTGGTAAATCCAAATTGGCACAAAAACGTGACATAAAATCGGCAGTTGTAATGAGCTCAACAGAAGTTTGTAAGGCTTTCAATGTCAATTTGAAACATCGTCCAATTTCCTTCTTACTTATCTTACTTACAGCACAAATTTCCTTAAATGTACGTGGAACTCCCTCCTGACGACATGCAATATAGAGACAAGCAGAAGCTTTGGCATCATTTGATCGACCTTTCAAATTCTTTCCATCATGCACCTGTTTAAAGAGATTATTTGCCCGATCAACAATTGTCTTAGGTAAGTTAATTCGATCGGCCATTGTTGAAATTTCACGAAACGCAGCGATAAGGGCACGATCCGAACTACTCATTGTACGACGATTCTGGTATTTAGATGTGCCAAATGAATCAAAACTAGCCGGGCCAGTACCAGGTCCAATCATTGTTGTCAAATCACTTCCATTCAATAATGGATTTTCAGGACCACCAACACGACTTGGATCAACACCAGATTTCTCATTACTAAATGTACGCCATTCACTACCAACATCAATCACACGATCTCCCACTACAAGTCCACATTCTGAGCAAATTTGATCACCAGCACGATAATCTTCAATTAATGGAGCATCTGGATGTGCATAGCAACACACCTTATTTGTTACACCATCAGCTCTACATGAAAACATGTACAAAAAAAACGTAAATAAATTAATATTTTAAAAAAATGTCATAAAAACACAATTTGAAATGATTGAATGCACAACAATACGACACGAAAAAAAATTGTATGTGCAATATTGTGAAACTGTCTCAAAAAATGATAAAAACATCTTACCTGGACGTGCTTGCCATAGTCTTAATGGATAATTTGTTGATTTTCAAGTTATACCACAAATATTCAGTAGAAATTAAGAAAATATGTTTTTTTTTGAATATTTTCTTTTTACTAGAATAAGACGTAGCCTTGAAATTTGACTTTCCTCAAAATTTCTTCAATTCCTTCTTAATTTTAGTTAATATTCAATGTTTATCAAAAATTATACTAATATTGTTTGTTTTTAATAATATTTTAAGTGTATTTAAACCATGAAATTTGATGTAATTTTTAATATTTCAGGAGCGATTGTTTTTTGATTTCGTCTATTTACATTCGAACCAAATAATAAAGGTCTCGTCCATTCATAAAACTTTTTGTTTGACATAACTGCGCACTTTTGCGCAATCTATTAAATATTTAACATATTTTGAAGATTATTTGTTCAATTTAAAGTGAAAATGAAAATCATTGCATATGCTGCTTGAAAATTTCATTGAAAATTGTATGAAAATGTAAGTAATCAAGTTGAACGCTTGGAAATTTAAATGTCATGAATGGACATCACCTGACAGTTTCGTGTTCAAAATCACGTGTCCGAATTATTCGTTAAATTAATTGATTTTTCTTTCATGCATTGTACTTTGAATCATTGATACACAATTTTTTTTCATGATGTTAGAGAATCTTTTTATTTAATATTTTAACTTTTTAAAGAATCGCCAGAATTTTTTTTTATATATTTAAATCTAGCTAGTAATCATTGAAATTATTTTCATTTATTTGACAATTTTTGTTTTAGCGTCATTATTTGGACAGAATAATTACAAAATTTTAAAAACTTAAAACGTACACAATTAAATCAGTAAATTAAGATTAGGTTTTAATAGCTAACTTTTTTCATAAAGTTTTCTAGTTTTTCTTCCTTTTTTTTTAAATGTAGAATTCTAAATCATTGTTTTTATATTCATAAAAAGTCGTCCCTCCAAAAAAAAAGAAATTCATGCATTATCTCTTTTATAATTTTCTCAGATCTAGGACAAAAACACTTCCATCCGAGGCACTAGCTCCCACTTTACTGCCACGTGAATTCCAACAAACTTCAAAAATACCGCCAGTTCCTTTGTAACTATGCACTAAAGTGCCTGTTTGTGTGCTCCAAATGTGAACACATTTGTCAAAACTACCAGAGGCAAGGAATTTTCCATCAGGTGAAAAAGCCACTGAATAAACGGGTTCTGTGTGTTTTGTAAGTGTATGAATGCAGGCGCCACGTTCCACATCCCAAAGTCGTACAGTTGAATCAAATGAGGCAGATGCTAAAATTAAATTCATATTGGGATTTTGTGTACCAGGACCAGTTGGTGACCATTTTATTGTGTAAATTTCTTTAGAATGTGCCTGCAGAGTGAGAAAATTTAAGTTAGTTAATTCACTTTAAAAATGTACTGTTCATATTTACTTGTAAATCATGTACACACGTATCTTGTTTCATAGACCAAATTTTCAAGGTCATATCATCGGAACATGATGCTAATAGTTGACCTTGAGGATCCCATTTAATTGCGTTGACTTCATTCTAAAATTAAATATTAATTGAAGAGAATTCTCATCATAATTGAATGTTTAAATAGCTTACTGTATGCCCTTGGAAGGATTTGATTGGTGAGTCTACTCCTAATTTACACACATGTATACATTGATCTGTACTACAACTGGCGAAGGAATTATTTGTTTGCCAGTCGACATCAAGCGCTGGTGCTGAATGAAATGAAAATTGTTGTGTGCACTTTCCTGTACTTGCTTCCCAAATAATTGTGGTTTTATCGACACCAGCTGACAATATGTAATTGCCTCGTTTATTCCATTTCAATGCAAATATTGGTCCTTTATGTTGACCAAGTGTACTTGCTAGTTGGCCATCTGTGGTCCAGATACGAGCATATCCATCGTACGATCCAGTTGCTAGTAGTGAACCATCGAAATTCCAATCTAACGATGTAACATCTTTATTACTTGGGACCTCAGTTCCTCCCTTTTGGATGCAATGTCTAAGAACAAGTTGATTTGGAGACGTAGAATTATCACTCATATCCCAAATACGAGCAGTACTATCACCACTACCACTAGCCAGCAGATCTCTCGATGGATTCCATGCACAAATAAATACTTCGCTTTCATGTCCTCGTAAAACGGTTGCTTTACTTGGTGGAATTTCAATACTTTGATCAACTTCCATGCTTTCAGTTGTCGCACTATTTGTATTTGTAGCAGTAACTCCAGTGCCTGTAGTCGTTGCTGTTGTTACCGTACTCGTTGTACTTGTTGTTGCAGCTGTAGTTGAACTTGTAGCTTCCTCCGAGCCATTCGTTTCAGGAGTTTCGGTCTTAACCTGTACCACCTTTTGTGCACTCAAATTTTGTCGCATTTGCACAACTTCAGGCATTACAGCATCAATCAGGGATAAACTTTCAACCACTCTCTGTTCAGTTCCATCTTCATTTATACTAATTTCAGCTTCGGTGTATTGCAAGCCTTTTTGTAACACACTAAGTAATGCCGCTGACGGAACCAAAGCTCCATTTATGTTACTCTGAGAAATGTGGGATTCAATGCCAAATGTATAAGCCGAATGCGTAAATCCTGAAAAATAATAAATTTTAACACATTAAAACCATTTCCTAGTATTCACTGAACACAATTTTACATGAATTTATTGATTCAATCCATGAAAATCAAGAAAATATCCATTAAATATGGTAAATAAACAATTTTTTTTTACTTGCCTGATTCCTGCAGATAGCGATAAACTAAAAAATTGACCTCATCACTTGAAAAACTCATGTTAAACACAATAAATCGCAATCCGTACACACAATTGCCGTGTTAACACAAGGTTTTATTCGGTTATTTCCACAATTTATGGGATAAAAAGTGGTTTATTTTCTACGCGGTGTTATTTTTCTAGAAATTAAAATTTAAAGCTTCGTTTTGACTAATCATATTTTGACAACACTGTTCAACGTTTGACAACACTGAATCGAATCGTAATCGGAATGCTTGAATTGGATTTGAAATTTCATTGAATGTAAAAGTCGTTTAAAAAAATTAAAAGTTAATCATTTAAATATGAAAATTAAGAGCTAACACTTCATTTTAAGCTGAATTCAATGAAAATGTGATTTAAAATTCATTCAATTTCACATTTAATTTAACTCTCATCACATAATTGCTAGTAAAAAGTAGTTAAAAATCTCACACATAAACCTGACAATTAATTTTCTTAAACAGACACGAACACTTAACCCTTTAACCCCTTAACCCCTAACTCGTACTTAACCCTTTAAGTGGCGGAAACTTTTTTAAGTCAATTTTAAGATTAAATTTGGGAAAAAGTGTGATTTGATTTGAAGATTTCGATTCAGTTAAAATTTTAGTCATATCAAGATAAGATATGAAGGCTAATGGGTTAACACAAAAAATAAGAGTTTTAAAACATAATACATTTAAACCTATGATACTTGTTCGCACGTTTTATTATTTATAAAATTAAAATGCTTGTGGTATGTCTACTTAAAAACTTTATAAAACATAAAACAACAACAACAACACTTTAAAATATTAATAATCACCTCTGCCATTTATCATAAATAAAGAAAAGTATGCATGAATAATAAGCGATACATGCACTTTATATTGACTTATCGCTTTATTGAAATAAGGTAATTTATAAGCAGTTTTATATGAAAATTGATTTTATATTAAATTTATTATGTTTGCCGTGTTATTCGTGTTAAATTGCTAAAAAGATGTTTAATTTTTTGTTGTATTTTTTAGAAGGAGAAACTCAATTAACCTAAATTTTGTGTAATTTTTATTCATGAATGAATTATTTGGGTATTCTGATTTATTATGAGGATTTTGGAAAAGTTTTTGCGATGGTCGACATTTGTTGAATGAAATTTCATTCGGTTTTTTATTGAAATTTCAAATTAGTTCCATAATTTTTAACTGACTAAATTTCTGAATTTTACATTGTCGTAGTATGATTTTTAAATCCGATCCAATAATTTTGAGAACAAATCTTGCAGTTTATCAAGTTTTTCTTCGAGTTCATCAAATCTCTCTTTGTTATTCTTTTCCAAAAATTGTTGATCATCTTCAACTCTTTTCAACGTATCAATTACAAGTGTGTTATCTTTTCTATAATTCGAGGCCATCCATTCAATGTCCGGATTACATTTTAAGTTACCAAAAACTGTTTTTTGAGTGTAATAGCGAATTTTATGTGAGGAAGAACCACTACCAAAATAAATTGATTTTGAAGTAAGCATTTTATAAATTTCAACAATTCTCGTACATGCAATTTCATTGTCGTCCAAATAGAATCCTTTAAGATTGGGCAAATATTGTACGATTTTTTCAGCTTCAATATCTGAAAAATCATTTGAATTAATGACAAGACCCTCCAGTTTAGTATTGTGTTTTATTAATTCAGGAGAAAATTTTGTTAAATTATTGACTTCTAATTCCAAAAAAGTTAAATTTGGCATATTTGATAGTAAATTGTCATACAAATTTTCGATTACATTATTTTGCACCCACAATTCTTTCATATTTGTTGTGTATAGAAATGCATTTATAGGTAAAGACTTTATTTCATTTACGCCGAGATAAAGATATTCCAAATGTTTACAATTATCAAATGCATTTTCTTGTATTATTTCAACTCCCTGACCATGCATAATCAAACTTCTGATCAATGGAAATGTATCACAAATATCTTTGATTAGAACAGGAAGCACACATTCTGAAAATTCAAGCACTCGAACCACTGATGGATCATCTGCGGTTGGTTGCCAATCAAAGTTTTCCAAGGTTCGTTTTATTCTAATAAATGTACAAGTGGTTCCATATCGTTCGCATTGATAAAACGGCTTGTCCCGCGTTGAAATTTCATTACAATGAATGAAATTTGCGTTGAGCAACACTAAAAATATAATTGAAGATATTTTATTGAACTTCATTTTATTTTAATGTTTTTTCTGTGATAAATGACCAAAAACTGACTGAATTTTGATCATTTTAAGCTTAATATACCGCAAAATATTGATAAAATGTTGATATCGGTTGGACATTATCATGATTGATCTAAGTGCTGGTTCTCTTCTGAGACCGCCCTAAAAATCCGATCTGATCATGATTGATGAAAACGAATTTTTAACCTTCTGCTAAACCAATGACTCCACCTAAGTTATTTTTAGTTGGTCCCTGGGACCCATTAAAGTAAATAACGTTAAAAAAACTCAACAATATTCTTCAAATATTTTCAAATAAATTTAGTCTGAAAAATAAAAATATCAGTTATTTAAATAGAAAATCACCTTAAACTAATATCAAATATTATTATCCAAGTCTAACTAGATAAATGACCAATTAATTCCTTGTCAGAGGTGATTATAAATTTATGGTTTAATAAATTGTAAAATAAATATAAACAATGTACACACACACACTCTGCCATTCCCAGCCAGTTGTGATTATTGCTTGTTGTTTTCCCCATAAATGTACATTCACGCTCATATAAATGATAAAATTACTGCAAGCCATATAATAAATTTATTATATTATTAACTCAAAATAATCGATTTTATTATATTGTTGTTATTTTATTATTATAGGAGCATTAGTTTCAACTAGTTGATTATCATAAAAAAATACACACATAGTTTTGTTTCGGAATTGTGTCGTGACTCGTTGTTATATCAATTTAAAGATTTTTTTTCCAGTATTTTTTGGAATCACAGCTCCTTTATTGATTTCACTTAAAAGTCAATAATAAGTATGGTGAAGAAGTGCAGAGAAGAAAAAAAAAAATAACAAACTTATAACTTTCAGTAATAAAACATAAAAACTGTCACATAAATCAATAACGTGTTGAAATATTGTCGATTTATATATGGATTGAAATTGTGCATTTAATGAGAATCTGGCATTGCATGGTGATTTAACAGTTTTATTTTTACTTTAATATTACTTTTATAAGTCACAATGTTATGCCTCAAAGGAATTAACTTAATTTCCTTTTACGAGGAGTGAATCGTCGGTATCTTCATCATTTTTATACTCATATTATTAAACATGAAATGTAAAATGCGATAAATACCATGTTCATCAATTAATCAACTACTGTAATCATCTTTATATAAATTTTATTACATGTTTAACTGCAAGATTAAAAGAGAGTTGTTGTAAAATTTTATTACAAGCAGTGATGGAATTCAATTTTAAGAGTAAGGAAAAATTGAGATGTTTTAATTTGTTCAATGAAGTTTTTGAACATCCTTTTTCAGTTAATTTTGACTTGAAATAGAAATAAAATTGGATTTTTTCTAGTATTTTTGAAATAAAAATGGTGAAATAGTAATAAAAATGAATTATGAGTGTTATACTTGGTCTGTCTGAAATCGGATAACATATTTTTATGCGGAAATATTATTTATTGTGCACTAAGGGCGTTATATTTGCTACTGTTATTTTATTTTATTTTTTTTGACTGTATGCTCTTATTTTAACAACACACCACGCATTACAGTGTAAAAAGTAATTTATTAGGTATTTTGGTTCGAGAGTAAAAAAAAATTATACTTTAAAAGCATAAAAAAGCTTTATTACACATTTTCATAAATATTTTTATTATCATCATCATTATTTTTCATTTTTTCGGTTGTTTTTTTATTTATTAATAGAAGTAAATAGTATTTTTTTTTAGAATAAAAAGTATGTGAACTTATGTGCGTACATTATTATGAGTTTTGGGTTTTAATTTGGTTTTTGCTTCCTTTTCTAGGTTTTTGCCGAGATTAAGAGTCATAGTGTGATGATTCTTTTGAGCTAGAACCTTAAACATGTATCTGAGCCCAATGACCTCATTTTCAGATCAGAAATTGATCAAAGGTTACCAGTTTTACTTCATGATTCCCAGCTAACAAAAACTTTTTGGCAGTTTAACGATTACTTGACTTCCTTTAGGATCTTAATGCATTTAATCACCTAAAATTTTCAATTAAATGATAAATTGACACAATTAACCATCATAATAAATACAAAATTACAAATATGTCAAATAAAAATTTATCTTCTTTTAAGATTCGCTCCCAGAATGCACATAAACATACGAGCTTGTTGTTTATCCTCCCAGACACGACATTCAGTGTACAAAAGATAATTACAATCAATTTTTCATTTTCATAAAAAATTACTAAGAGAGCACCATAGGAGAGAAGAAATTACTGAACATATGTGAATATGCATAATAAATTTACACGACTCCCGGTGTAATGTGTAATAACGATCTTGTTGTGTTTCAGTAAATAGATGTGACATAAATTTTAAAATATGACACATTGATTATTTATTTACAATTGTGAACTTAATTTCAGCGTTATTCATCACAGTTCGGTTAAACAGGAATAATTTTTCAGTTAATTTTTCACTGATAAGACCTTCAAAATCCCAGGAGGGTTCATTTAAACAGTGATATGAAAATAAAATGAAAAAAGTTGAACAACACACCACGCTACTTTCATGATACAGCCTAATTTATTTATGAAAAATCTTGTGTAGAGCAAAATTAACTATCACATAAATTTTGTGTCATGACTTGTGTGTGGACAGATTATAAAATATTGTTGACAGTAGCTGTTAAATGAATGAAAATAAAAGAGAATTTGTTGTTTCTTGCAGTGTTTCTTGTCGTGTCATGAAAAATATTATCGTTAGATTGCTTATTTTTTATCCTCTTATTATTTTTATTTTGAAGAGAATTAAAAATTTTCACATTTTCTCGCCCATTTATCAAGACAGTTCAATAAAATAAATCAATTAAAATGTCTTTAATGTCTTCTTAATTTATGTCACATATTAATCCACTCTTTCATTCAACATTTCACCCACTCAGATGTTTTTTTTTCATATTTAATCAGCAGTGACCACTTGAATAACAAATAAATTTTATTTGTTTTTATGAAATGTGACAGTTAAAGATTAATTTTGGTTAAATTTAAATAAAAAATATAACAGACGGACATTTATCGGTCTTAAAAGCGCATTTTATAATGTAATTTTCAGGAAAGTGATACATTTAAAATAAAGAACGTAAAACATGAAGCGTAAAAACTCTTTTGCTATTCTAAATATTTAAATATGCTTGCATAAAAATGCCGTCTTGACAGTTTTTATTACATTAAACACACATATAAAATGAAAAAAAAATCTCTTTTTTTGCTTTTCATTTCCTACACACAAACACATGTACTTTATAATTTCAGAATTAATGTGCTTTTATATAGTGATGTGGTGTGTATTTAAACATTTTTTTAGTACATTTGAGTGATATATAGGCTAATTATCGCCTCTTTTTTACATTTCATTTTAATTTTAGTGTATATTCGAGTGATTAGTAGTAGATGTGTTTGGGACAGGTGGCGACAGAAAATTTTCGATCTTATTTTCTTATAAAATATACCTTTTTTTTCACTTGAAATGTGTGTGTAAAATGACATGAATGACAAAATTTATGAATCGTTTTATTTGAATAAATTTTTGATTTTCTCCTACAATTTTATTTTAATTTTGTCACATAAACATGACGTGAAGAGTGAAAATTAAGAAAAGTCATAATAAAAGTGACTTTAAGTGTTGAGATGGAATGCGATCAAAATTCTTGTTTTCGATGAAATTATCGATGTTTTGACCTTAAGTGGATTAGTGAAAGGAGTTCTTTTTCAGAAAAGGTCTTTTTAAATGTAGGGACACTTAACATTGAAATTAGCTTTGGATGATCGCTCATACAGAACGCTGGGGGTCAGGTACCCTTTCGACAGTAAAGAGTTAAAACTTTTAATTGATCAAAATCGTTTTTTTCACCATTTTTTGACCCATTTTCACCAAATTCAATCCAATATTGACATTTAAAATTGTATACACGCAGTAAAAACCCACTTAATTAAATGACAAATAATGATAAAGTTGAAATGTGTACCATAAATAATTAACCGCTTCCTTTGAATTTTAAAAATTTCAAATAAATCCCTTTTAAAAATTATTTGTTTATATTTATCATCATGTTCTTAATTTCTCATTCTATGACACATATATGCGAAGGAAAAAAAAAGACAAAACAGCTGCATTGTATAATTGACGCTCATATATCACTCTGATTTTCACTTTCTTCTTAATTTAAAAATTTAAAACGAATTTGGTCCCATACCGAGATACCGAAAAGTTTTGACAGTTAAGTTATTTGTGTACCCATAATATTTTGTATTTTAACATTTTTTTTTTATGATTTCCAGAGTGAAAATATATATGAAAATAAAAAGTTTAATACATGAAATGACATTAGTGGCGTGACATCTGACAAGACAAATGATAAATTAATAGAAAATTACAGAAAAAATCACATTCACAAAATCAGACCAAACGTGATTCAGCCTAATGAATGTTAAAATTGGATTGAAAACTCAAACTACTAAATTAATTTCATCAAATTAAACATCACACAGAAGATAAAACATGAGATCATTCAACAAATTTTACGACATCACTTAATAGAATCTGAGAATGTTTTCAAAATAATTTATTAGACTCTTTTTCGTTTTACTATAAATGTTTGCATATTTATAATATGTCTTCTTTTTACATGCCAGGTTTTTTTTTTGTTGATGTTGTTCATCGTCGTCGTCGTAAAGAAATTAAAATTTCATAGTTAATGTTCTTTCAGCTGTTTGACATAAAGCATTTAAATATATTTGTCAGACAAGTACTTTAAATTACAGTCGAAATTTATCACCCAAAACATAAAATTTAAATTAAAGATAAAAAATAACATTGGAATAAGACACAAATTAAGAGAGAGACATTAAAAGGGGCGGTATGGCATTTTTTGAATGAGCAGAGTGCATTTTTCGTGTTCAAACCACTACCAATTTCAACATAAGAACGATCATGTTTGTTAAAAAACATTCTTTAACTCAATTAACATTCGCATTAAATCTTATTTTCTAAAATATTTTTCTTGTGGTACATAGTTAAGATTAGATAATTTATGGATTTCAATTTGGATGCATGTTAAGTTAATTCGAAGGAAAAATTGAAAAGTGAAGTAATTTGAAATTTATAGCTGTCACGTTTGTTTTATGGTGAATGAATTGTTTTTGTCTTTTTTTTATTATTTTTTCCAAGGAATGTTAAATGTTGTGACGATGCAGCATCAATGTATTTAAGAGTGGTGTCATAGGTCAACGATAAGTAAATTATTTTGTGTTTTGGGTAATTAAGATGTTGTTTTGAGATACGTTAAAAACATTTAATTACGATTTTTTTTATGAGTTAATGAGAAATTTACTGGAAATGTAACTTTTTTGAGGTTTTTGAAGCGTGTAACTTCAAATTTTTCATAAAATTTCAAATCTCACAATAAAAACTTCACTGATCATTTTCTGATTTCGCAAAAACACAAAAAAAAATTACAGAACAAAAATCGTGAGAGCATGATCGCGTTTTAATATTCCCTAAATCAAACTAAAATGCAAAAAATTAACATGAACTCAACACGATCTTTGATTCATTTTTTTGGGTGCATAATGTGAAATTTACATATTTTTTTATACTTCTCTCCGAAGTGCATGCAAATAAACTATACAAAAATGGACATGAAACGGCACACAAGAGACAAGCAAACTGCACTTTTGCTTAAATACTTTTAAATAAATTTTGCATCGCGATAGATATTTTATCACGCATTAATTACTATTTTTACACCATTAAACAGTGTGTATTGGGAGATTGAGAGACTGAAAAATTGAGTTCACATCATTCACACTCACAATCAACATACAGATATTTTATGAAATTGACAAGGCAAAAGTGACTTGACTTTTCATTTTGTTAAGTTGAATTTTTAAAATTTTGGGAAACTTTGATATTGGCTTGAAAATGCAAGTGCATTATTATTTTTGCTCTCTCAACAATCTCACACAGCTTAAATTGACTTCAAAGAGTGGAGCAGATTCAAACGGACATGAAAAATGGTAACAGAATCGCAATTTTCCTAACAAACTTCACTCTCATAGTCTCAGAAGCAGAATAATAATAATGAAAACATGCAACACCTGAACAGTGACTGATCAAACAACATCACAACACAGAAAATTAAATAAAATTGTAAATGAGTGTTAATTACTTAATAAGGTAATAGATCTTGTCTATAATATATGGTTGTGACACATCATCGTCATTTTGTCGCTTATTTAATTTAATTTTTTATTAATTTTTTTTTTTACTCCTAAAGTGATTTGCAGTTTTTATTACTTTTGAATGTTAAAATAAAATGTATTTTATATTAAATAAATTAATGATAAATATTATATGGATATGTGTATGTATAAAAAATGTTTCAAGCAATAACTCTTTTATAGCACTTTATATAAATGGTAAACTGTCAATCAATCTTGTTTCAATAATTTTTTTTTTCATATATGTTTGAATTGTGTCTCATGTTCGGCAAACATGATGTACTTTATTGAGAGAGTTGTTCGATGATTGTAGTTGATGGGTATTTTTTTTTTCATTAACGGTTTTTTTTGAGCTGTAAAATGCGTTTGTAATAGTTATGTGATTGGAAAATCTGTCAAATTATTGACGTGAAGAAGAGTGATTAGTGAGGCAATTGATTGAATGTTCAATTGAAAAGTAACCTACATGGAAAAGCGCCCTCTATGCAAATTTTTACTACTAAAACAGGGAAAATGGCTTGAAGTTAAGGCTTAGACTTGAAATATAGGCAATTCGATTAAATGATGTGTTTTTACTCAATTTAAAGCTGAATTTTATGAAATCTTATAACTGTTTAAATTCAAATTTGACATAAAAAACCGTTAAAATCATTCATAAAAATTAGCTGAATTGCAATGCTCACAACACTTCCCTATCAAAACCATATTTATAATAAAATATTTTCAACAAATTAACTTCAAAAGCGTGATAAAAAGATCAAACTATTTGAAATATGTGCATTTTAAGCGGTTTTGATGCAGCAATGCAACCAATGATTTAAACAACTTGGTAAATGTAAAAAGTAATTTTTTTTGTACGCTGAAACCTTTTAAAAAATGAAAAATTATTCCACTCATCAACGACAACATTCCTTTTTGTTGCCTTTTTTACCCTTTTTATATTATAAATAACATTGCATTCGATGTCAATTATTACCTTAATGTCACTTCAATCATCAGAACTGCCTTTAAAACATAAATTATTATTATTTTTATTATTTATAAATAAAAATATTTATCACATTTTAAAATTGTACAGTGCAAAAAAAAATTGGAATTCAATGTATGCTTAAATATGGACCGACCAGACACAAATAAGGAAATCAAAAAACATAACAAGAGTCCAAGTGAGGGAGAGCGAGAATGAATGTGAATTGAAAACAAAGTAGTTTATCTGAACAAACATGTGCAATGAACGTGATATTATTTGTCACTTTATGATAAAAAAAAGAGCTGATAAATAAAAGGAAAATAAAATTATGAGCGTCAAATAAGCCGTGAACAACATAAGTTACATTAAAACCAATAAATTGCAATACGTACACACAGTTAAATGTGCACTCTGCCGATAAAAGAAAACGAAGTATAAAGCGAAGAAAAAAGTAAATTGTCTTGTAATAAATTAATAAATAATAATTAAATAATAATCATGATGTTGTTTTCTGTTTCACGTAATAAATATTAATAATATTCATAATAAAAATAATAATAATAAGATAAATAAGGTAACATGCATTGCGAGTAATTATCTGACATAAAATGCATGATCCAATGTTTCCAAGTAAAATAATAAATAAATAATAAAAGGCATCATAAATATGAAATGCACATTCAATGAATAACTTATTTTGCTCTTTTACTCTCATATTATTATTATGGCTTATTACACCTTTTTCGTGTCGTTACGTCAAGGGATGGCAAGAAGAAAATATGATTGCAAAAGTGATCTTAAATGAATTCCTTATTTATTGTAACAAGACTTGACCTGCCCTTTTCTTATCATAAATTCCGCGTAAGTAAAGTATCTTTACTGCTTTTTTTTTAATATTAATCTTATGAGCATTCAGACACATTCTGGCGAAACAATTATTTATGGTTTTGGACCGAATGATCAATGTAGTACTTTTTTTATATTATTAGCATTATTATTCGCCTTCACCTTAAAGGCAATAATCAAGCTTTTATAATATTTTCTTTAATTTTTTCTCTCTTAGTTTTTTAATATATTACAAACATAAATTATTACACTGATCGAGTCACTGATAGGCTTTTGTTTCGCATTTTACTTTGCGCGCTTGTTTAAATGAAATTGCATCAAGACAAAAAGTCATTTATTTAAAATACTGTTTTAAGGACAGTTCGTTGTCGGTGCATTTGTAAAATAATTGTGACCTTGAAGCCTCTTTTAACCATTTCCTTGCCTTGGCCTGGTCAAGAATTGAATTGAATCGTGTATCGCTAACTTTTTCTTGCTCTTTTGAGGCTTCTGCAAATTATTAAAGAAGCCTCAAAAGAGCTTCGACGATACCAATTCCATTTGTCAGGCTTCATCCATATCACGATGAATGCTGGATCGTTTTTGAAAAATGACGCTTGTGCATGGATGTGTTTCAATTTTCTTGGTAAGACCATCTTAAAAGATTTTTGACACGGAAATATAAATTTGACTTGATATTTGACAGGTGCTGTCAAAGTTTTAACTTGTATTTGCCCTTACAGGAATTCTTTTTCGTGAAAGTGATTCAAAATTGTGGCTCATATTTAACTGAATCACCTGTCTTTAGAAGATCTTTACACCCATGATTGTAGACAGCTCTCTAAAGTCAATGTAAATGCACTTTAATTAAACCTCAAAATTAATTTTAACTTGCACAAAATGATAAAAGACAACATTACAACAGCACCTACACAATCATACACTCACGATTTACATTTAAAATGCCATATACCTTTAGTAGTTTTGCAAAGAATTTACCTCAAGATGTGGATCGATCGATATAATTTCTGTTCAGCACTTTAATAATTTTTTATTTTGTTTATTTATTTATTTAAATAAATAACAATCTTCATTAAATTAAAAAAAAAATAAAAAAATAGTGGTTTTGAAAGTTAATTTTTTGCATGTGCAATTATTTTTATACATGTAAAAGTATATCATCAGAGCATCAAAGAAGAGGAAAAATTGATACATGGTGTAAACAGAATGTAAATTGATGTTAAATATATTGTTACTGATGATAATCATCTTTTTACTTTTAACTGCAGTTTTTTTTAACCTGCTGCAACAGTTTCAAGTCTCAAAGGAAATAACGTAGTTGGATTGTTGTCTGAATTAATTATGAAGTGAGTTGATGAGTGTTTTGATAAAAATATGCTATTTTAGCTCATTTTATGTCAATTTTTTACCTAATAATCTTTAATTGCATCGTAATGCTGTGTTAAAGTTCAAATAAAAGGATATTTTTCAATGTGTGTAAAATGAAGAGAAAAAAGGACTTAAAATCGTGAATGTTCATTTTTTATTTTTAAATGAGTGCTAATGCTTAGTGTGGTTATCTGCGATAAAGTACATTAAAAAGGATAATGACAAATAATATTTTTTCTTCCCTCTTTAAAATTGCGAAGGTACACCACAATGAATGTCCTTTGATTTTACAGAAACGAACGCAAACCATATTCAAAGAGTACATGGAAAAAAAAAAAATTAAATTACCAAAAAGAGAAGCATTAATTTTATGGTGAACCGCGATTATTTTACACACTATGGTTTGCCTTATTTTTGTCATTATTATGCCTTTTTAAGAGATATTTTCCCTTATTTCATTTTTTTTTCATACCATATACCACCAAGAATTTTATCAAATTGCCCATCTCTTCTTCATTTTCGTCTTCCTGCATATACAAATATATTTCACCTTTTTTGTTCTTCTTTAGTGAAATCATACACTATTTTATTAGCACTGTGTGACATTAATTCTAGCTAATCCAAAACCTTATTCATTGTGTTCAATCGGATAATGAAATATAAAATGAAAAAAAAAATGAAACTAATCTACTTGTTTAATCTCTTCTGTTTATTTTTTGCAGCAAGTAAGTAAGTAAGCAAGTGAGAGTGTGTGTCGAAAAAAAACATACACAAATCGTGTAAAATTACCTTTTTATATATATTACAAGTAACACAATAAAATAACAGAAATAATACAACATAACTTTAACAATCGTTCAACATGATTATTTTTTTTTACACTTTTTAAATGTGTCGGATTTCTTTCCCTTTTTTCACTCCATTTATTTTTTTCATAGAAGGACGACAATAATCGCTTTGGAGGCATGTCAAGTCGGCTACTGTTACTTGGGTATTATTATTTTATTTTATTTGTATATAAATGTTATTATTATTATTATTATTACGAAAATAAACTATTTCTAAATAAGCTGTCAGATTATCATCAAATTATGTATAAAATATAAGAAAATAAAAAAAAATAAATAATAATTAAGTTGAAAAAGGTCTCCTTTTGTTGCAAGTACACACAAAAACACATACATAGGGCTTATTTTGAATATATTATTAAGTGACAAAAAAACTTTCAACAATTGAATGAATGAACTGCATAAATGAAAGCTTAATAATATGTGACATCATGTGTAATTTGAAGTCTTTTGTGTTTATTTGCTGGTAATAGGATAAAATGTGGATTTTGGAGATTAGAAGGAAGGGAATCAATTGAAATTTGAACCAATTTTGACACATTTTTTTTACTTTACTTACTTTGGTAAGCTTTGCTTAATGAGATGTCATCAAATATGTTTTGGATTACATGGAAAATAATGAGTATTATTAGTTCAAATGGTTTTTGTGGTGTCTTGTTTCGAATTGAGGTGAGGTGAGGTGTAAATTTTAAGACACATTTCATGGTTAAATGAAAATTACTATGATCAATGAAATTTCATATTTCAAATATCTAAATTGAAGTTGAGGTCAAGTAAAGGAAAGTCCACCTTGAAATAATGTCAAATTTTCACGACTTTTATGGAGCAGGACATGAAATTCCATGACAATTTCAATCTCAAGTCCTTTGATGATCAAATTGTATTCTCATCATGTCTCGATGAATAAATATCGGTAATAATAAGACACATTTTAAGAACCACGTAAATGCCATTGAAATTCTTACCTTAGCATAACCTGATCATAATAATAATCAATTTGATTTATTTCGACATTTATCAACAGGGTTCAATTTAAAATTAACATAAAAATGAATGAATTATGATTGTGATTAATTTTTCATTAACGTTTTTTTTTGTTTATTAATTTTATACGAAAAAGGTGACTCTCAACATGAATTAGCATACCAAAGTGCATTCAAGTGTAACGTAAATTTTGGACTTTTTCCAGAAAAAAGGATTTCTAGGACTCTGGTGCTGAAATTGAACTGAAAGCTGACAATTTTTCCAGTTTAAGTGGATTTCCCTAGGTTTTTGGACCCTCTTAATTTATTTCAACTATTTGAGCATTGGCAACCCTGTTTTTGATTCGTTGAAAGGAATCGAATAATGATGGACAGACAAAATCCTTTCAAAAGTGCATTTCTTCTAAATTGAAATGCATTATTAATTCATGACAACTTAAAATTATTTATGTTATGCATCATGATGATTAAGTACAAACGTCATTATACTTGGCAACCGAAACAAATATCTTGGCGTTTTCAAGCTGACTTTCAATTAATTATCATACACTCATATTGTGTGTGTGTGGTACCCGCATTAACATTTTTATTATTATTAAAATAATTTTTTTTTGTGTAAAATATTAAGTGAATCGAAAATTAATGATGTCGTTGGTTATGTTAATTTTAATTTTCCTTCATCATTATAAATTGACGTCAATAAAGGATGTGATGTCATAAAAATGATAACCTTATGTTACACTTTCTTCGAGTTGTCTTGGGTCTTGAGGCACTACTCATAAAACAATAACATGTCATCGATAAATTATTACACTTTTTTATTTTAAATTTCTCATGTTTACCATTAATAAAGAGTAAAATTATTAACAATCATCATCATCATCATAATTATAATAATACAGAAAAAAACACACATATTATTATTTACATTTAAATGCATCAGGTGCTTTAAAATTTAAAATAAAAATACACTTTTAATAATAATAAAATTGTTTGTTCTTCATGCTGCATGCATAATTTCATTCATTTATGATACTTATTTCATGTTCATTATTGTTATTCGTGCATATAATTTAATTTTTTTTGCTCTTGTTTTTGTAATGTTAAAATGTAATGTAATGTAATGTAATAATAAATAAATAAACTTCACTTCGTCTCTTTTTTGATGAATTGCTTTGAAAGTCATTGAAGCTCCATGAGAGGTTTTCAATAAAATTTTTTCAATTAAATGTTTTACCTCTAGTCTGGGTATGGATCTTTTTTGTGAATTATTACTCAAATTTATTATGCATTTAACACACACACACCCAGAGATTAGATCTGAATTGCATATTTTTTATGCTTATATTAAAAAAAAAACATTAAATAAATAATGATGGTGGCATAAAAAAATAATAATAATAATAATAGCAATAATAGCATACGAGAGGTAACAGAAAACATGAAAAAAAATTACAATGTCGTCATTTAAAAAAAATAGCAACATATCAACGAAGCTTTCAGTAACAATTTAATGTGGTAATTTTTTTGTTGTTGTTGTTCATATTTTTTTATGCTAAAAAAATGACGTTAAATGTGTAATTTTTCATATTATAATAACTATAAATCGACAACATTATCATTAAATTTGCCATGTGTAATACTTATCATCATGTTGCATTGTATTGTCATTAATTTTGTATGTTAAACATATTAAAAAAAAAAAAATTACATGATTGATATACAGTTGCTCAAATTGAATTGAAGTCTCTCTCTCTCGGAAAACGTAATAAAATGATTAAATTTATGATAAAAATAACACTTGAAATTATGAGAAGTAATTAATAGAACTTTAAATTGAAGGTTACGAGAAAAAGTAATTGGAGGATTAAAAGAATATGAAAAAGGTAACAATAAATTAGTATTACATTGTTTCAATTACATTTTTGCTGTTAATTTCGATTGAATTGTGTTTTGTGGATCAGTGTGATGTCAAAAGTTCCATTTTTTGAAAAATGAATTTAAGTGAAAGGCTGAAAATGGGTGGAGGGAGGTCTTACCAACATGACAGGGTCAAACTTGAGGATCTTCTCATTACAAGAGGCTCAATTGGTGCTCTGAGATGCTCATTTCAAACTGAATCAGTACTCTTCAAGTGTTCAAATATGACCCCAAATGCACTTAGCCAAATTATTTAAAAATACGTTTCATTTAATGCCATATTTTTTTTCATTAAAAAACATTATGCAAATTTTTTCATAATAATATTTACCTTACTCATATTATAATAATAGCCTTATTTATAATCAACAGTCATAAAAAAAATAAAAATATAAATAATAATATTAAGTACAGAAGCTCGTTTATAGTCATTTGAAGTAACAATGTAACATTACCACTATATTTTATTAGTGGTTAAAAAACAAGCTAAAATGATAAAGTGGTGTGCTAAGAGATCGTAAATTATAATCATGTGTAATTTTATTCTATAATTTATGTGTATCAACATAAAGAGTAATTTTTTTTAATGTATGCCTCTTAACTGAAAATTATTTTTTAAAAAAGTAACAAATTTTGTCATTGGACCGTTGCAAGGTCTGAATTTGTATTAGAAGTGTTTAAAGGTGTCTTTTTTTGAATTTGTGTTATCTGTAAAAGAAATATAAAAAAAAATGGAAGATAATCATAAAATTTACAAACAATTTAGATAAAAAAAATTTACCTTTTCATTGAAATTCAGGTTTTTGTATAACAATGATAATGACTTACCTTACTTTATGATTATTACTATTATTTTATCTAACTCCTTTTTTTCTCTCTCTAATTCACAACACAGTAAGAGTGATAACAACTAAATTTTATAACCATGATGATGATTTTTTCTTGTCATATTTATATTCAAATCTATTCTATTTTAACAATAGTTGAATTGTTCATTTCTTTTGTGTGCATTTTATTCTTTTTTTTTATCTTTGTGGCTTTTTTTTTGTATGTTTATGTGTAAGTGTGTGTGAATCTAACAACTCATCAACTATTATCACCCTTTTTATGCACTCTTTTATTTTTTTTTTTTGGTATCGGATGTAACACAGAGAGAACAAACACTTATAATAACAGTAATAATAATAATAGTAATGATACTTGGTTTAAAAAAAATAAAAAAAAAAACACAGAAAAGATACAGAGAATTCTTTAAAAAGGCAGAGCAATTTAACGACTCATTCGGGAAATGACGACAGCCATTTCCTAAACAACATCCCCATTTTTACTTGTAATTTTTTTTTCTTTGAACTATATTAGTTAATGCACATATACACTGAAACTGAATCTGAAATCTATTGAACAAATTTTTACTCTTATATGAACTTAACTTAACTTTATTTTTTATTATTATTATTATTATTTTTTTTCTTCCCTGATAAGAAAGAAAGAAAGAAATGAGAAAAAGAGACTTTTTCTTGATGATACGATTTGTGTCGTAATGATAATAATACCATTTTGCTACGTTTTCCTAATGGAGTTTATATAACATATTTTTTTTTTGAAAAAATTACAAAAAAAAACTTATATTTGCACTTTGCTGATTCATATAAGGAAAACTGTTGTAACATGAAAAGGGGTAATGATAGCAATATAATTTCATTTAATGCTTATTTGATAAAATTTAAGGAAATAAATTCCATTGTGAACTTCGTTTGTGGGAGCGTTCAACTCACTTGGAAAATTGGGACCTTGAACAGACAATTTAAAGGAAATCTGTTGACTTTTAAAATGAAAAATTTGGATTGATAGAGCTCAGGACATGGCTCATTGTTCAGTGGATGATGAGACAAGTGAAAAATGACCTTATTCAGTTTGAGGTGAAAGACTAAAATTAGTGCTTTGAGCTTCCAAATTTCTAAAAAAAGAGACATTTCGATTCAAATCCCCAAATTAATTACAAAACACGAAACATAAGAAAATTCGTGTGAAGAAGTATCACTCACAACAAATTATCACATATTTTGAATGATATAATTCAATTTAATTAAATATTCATTCAAACCTAATCATAAAAAAATATATTTAAAACAAAACTTTCAACAAATTAATAATGATCACGTATCACCTTTGTATAACTCACTAACAAAAAATAGAGAAAGTCATCTGTGAGTTAAAATAATTAATTTTTTTTATTGACTTTTTATTAATTTTTATTGCTACATAAATTTAAATTAATATTCCATGACTATTATTCAAATTTAAACTCTTATTTTTAACGATCATACGAATATTCAACACTTGAATAGATATTGACTCATTTATAATAATAAATTAATGAATAAAATGTCAAAATCAGATTATAACACATAAACATTCATAATTTAAAGTCATAAATATTCAAAGATAAAATGATAGTAAAAAAAAATGATTAAAAATTAAAAAAAAAATTGTATACATTTGAAACAAAATACGGCCAATTTGAGAGGATACAGTAAAATTTGATGAATATTGAAATAAAATTTTGTTTGCTCATTCAATTTTTTGTATTGTGATGATGATATAAACTTGTGTTTTGTTGCAACAATTGGAACTCGTGTGCCATTTTATACTCAAAATTTAAGTATTCATTGTATAAAAATGATATGTGACAAAATAAAACTTTATTGTATGATTTACGTAAAATTTTTTGACGATTGATGTCTCAAGGTACTGTTCAAATGAATTTTTTGTTGTATGGAAGCATTGAAGTTCGATGACAAGCCTTGCAATGTAAAATTTCAAGACGAAAAATGGCACAAGAAGCATCATGCAAAATATTTCACGAAATTCCGTGTGAGTCAATTTGCGAAACGTGGCACAAGACCTCGTGTGATCCATGAAACGCAGTCGCAATATGAGTATTATGGTAAACGCCAGAAAAGCCACGGTTGACTGTCTTGTCAAAGTGGATCTCGATCTGATAAATCTTTAAAAATTGACACCCTAATCACGATATTTCTTTTTATATTTATTCAATATGAGCACAATATTTCATCAACCTTGTATTTCATTTCATTTCAGCAAACTTCATAGACACATAAAACATTCACATAACAAAATACCTGGCAGCTCTTGACAGAAATTTAATCAAACAAACTACATGCTATATATAAATGTGACGATGATCCTATTTCCTCCTTTTTAAATGTATCTTATTGTTTATTATAACTTTGCATCTCTCTCTCTAACATTTTCTCTTTTCATGTTTTGCTGATGTGCATTCACATATTCAACATAAAATTAATCAATCAATGACAATTTATCAGATTGAATCTTGTCAATAATTTATTTTATATCACATGTATTTTGCTCTATTATTATTATTATTGCATCCTCTGTTGAGAATTAGATCTACTAGTGTACTAGTTTTGAAATGAGAAATGATGATATTGAATGTGAGTAGGAAAAAAAAATTTATACAGAAATTGACAAGCAATGTCATTGTATGTCGGTTAGAGAAAATATGCCATCAGCAAGCATGCAAAGCAAAGCCAATAACAAAACACACACAGTGAGTTAGTATCTCAATGTTAGTTTGTGAGTTATGAAATGCATTGACTTGACTTGACATAATATTAATATATATTTTTACTTGTTTGTTTGAAAATTGAAATTATTATTATTATTGTTGTTGTGCAAATACCAAAAATGTTTTATTGTTAAAACATATTTTGTGAAATATAAAGTTATTTTATTTTAGTGAAAGAGATGATGCATGTTCCCATTTTGCCAAAGTTAGATACGTAAATTGTAAAGTGCTTTTCTATTTTCATTTTATTATTATTTCATATTTGATTCATATCACAAAATACTTCTTTGGAAAAGTAAATGATAAATGCATTTGTGCAATCATTTATTGATTTACTTGAAATTTTTCGAACAAACTATGTTATTATTATTATTTGAGTTATCATCATCATCATGAGTTAAATTTGTTGTCATTTTGGGATATTGCAAAAAGTATTTGTGTAGATATTTTTGAAAGTAAATTATGAGTTTGAGGTTTTGTGATGCATGAATCACAAGGGAATCGTTAAAAATTGATGGAAAATATGAATTTTGAGAACATTTTTAAGTTTATGTGTATTTGATTTGAAAGGTATGATTGACGAAATTGATTCTGGGAATATTTTTGGCATTACTCTTTTCATGCTTTTCCAAAAAGTGAGTCTTGAAGTCCAAAGAGAGTGCGTTAAACGTTAAATTCTCTTCCATGCTGAACAGATATCGTAAAGGTATGAATTTCCTCTAAAATTGTTTTGAAATGATTAATTTTTTATTTATGTACAAGAAAAAAAAGATCAAAGAATCATTTTACGAGCAGTCATTAGAAGAAGAGACTTGATCATTTTCAACTAAATAATGAAGTGTGAAATGATATTTCTTTTTCATACTCACTCACATCATACTTGAGACGCGTCTGTTTTTTGTCTTCCAACTCTGAAGATAGATGATGCAAAACACAGTGAATTTTATAAACTGTGAAAGAACTTTTTAATAGATTTAAATTGAAAATGTTATTACATGAATGTGATGACAGGTGTCTGGTCTTGTTAACTTACCGTACAAGTCAAGATGTGTGAATGAAATGCAAACAATTCATAATTACTTGTAGTTGTATAAGGTTAATTTTTAATTTTTGATTGATCTCATGATAAATATTCGATAATGTAAAATTAATTATTGACTTTGTAAATGAAAAATGTAATCACTTCTGAGAAAACATTGACGCCCTTAAAAATAACAAAAATTATTAACAAAATTATCAGTTTAAATGATTTTTATTATTTTTTGAATAAAAGAAAGGTCAAAAGCCATACCATGTAATTATCTTTAAAAAATAATGAGTAGTTGTATATTTTTTTTAACGAAAAATATCATAAAATTACGATCAAAAGGGTGTTGCTGTATCGATTAAAATAATTGGAAATCATTTATCATTTTATTTTATATACTTCAATTTTTTTTAATGATTTTATTGAACAGTAAATAATCGTTTGCAGTCAAAGGATGCAATAAATCATTTGTAATGGTCCAAAAAATTTCTGATAAATTACATACTTTCATTACACTTTTTTAAATAATAATCAACGATGCAATTTTTTTTACACATAATCATTTTTGTAAAACACTGTTTAAAAGAATGAATGTAAGGAGAAAGAAAGCGTTCAGCATTAAATGTGATCGTGAGTGCATTTTCATATTCTTTTCTTTAGGGTATGATGGGATTACAAAGCTCAATCGTTGTATCAAATGGTTGTATTGTGCTGACGATGCTGTCGTCCAAGAGCAATCGCATCCTCATCCGACCAGAACGATTGAGTTGAAATAATTTTTGCAGTTTAACGGATTCGAACCTACGTCAATCACATGACAGATTTAATTTCCCATATTGTCTAGTGGTTAGGATACCCACTTAGATTATAATATTTCAAAGAAATAATTATTGAATTATTAAAAAAAATAAATAATGCATACCTGTCTTTGACATTCAGATGAAAATTGTCCTCAAAAGCGCATTTTTCCTTTAATATGCCTTCAAAACCTCAATTTAAACATGATAACTGTAATTGAACATATTTCTTTAAATTAAAACGTTTATCGAGATTTTAACTTACCATTTACCTGAATACATTTCAATACAAAATGCATGTGTTATCGTAATTGATAATTCAATGTGATGTTTTTTTACAGCTTTCTTCGAAATCTTTCCTTTCATTTTTGTCAAAAAGTTTCACTGGGGTTTAATTTAGTTTCAGATTTGAAATCCAATTCACTTCTTCTTTTTTTTAGGTGACGACCCAAAAATACAATAAATTACACTTATTCTCAACATGTAGCGTGATAATTTGCAATATTTAACACGTTCTCTGACATTTTGTTATACATTTGCCCGCACTTTATAAATATATACAAATATATATTTTGTTTCAAACTTAACCAGAATAATAATAATAATACAAAGTTATAAAATAAAATTAAATTAAACATAAAAAAATACTTCTTCCAAAAATGAATGTAATTTGTGTAAAAAAAGAGGAGAAAAAGTGCAAAAAAAAGGTTACCTGGCTAAAAGGGACATTACATTACTTGAACTTTTTTTTGAGAAACAACAAAAAATTACATGTTCCAAAAATGAATAAAAATAATTATATGTTTTATTTATTGTGCCCAATTAATGATTACATGCCTTAAAACAAAATTAAAAGTTATATCTGAGAACTGGAACTTGATCACGATGTTGTTACTTATTATTATTTTATATTTTTTGTAATTTTATTGCTGTTATCATATGTCGGGTGTAAAAAGTGTATATTTATTGTCTTTTCGTGTTTTAATTTTATAATAATATTTTTTTTGTTGAATGTTTTGTTATTCATTTTTTGGTAGTTTTGACGATTAAAAAAGCGCCTGAAGCAATTTCTTCGAATAAAAATTTCATTTTTATTAATTCGTGACATGTCTCATGATGATGATTGGCAAATATTTTACAGTACGATCAGTGTTACCTTTTTTATTTTTATTTGAAATTGAATATCAAATGACACGATACAAAATTGACAAATTTTTATAATTTTGAAATGATAAACTTAGAAATCACAGTAGCTTTTCGTAAAAAATGTGACAAAATTTCAACTTAACATAAACAAAAAAAAAAGAAACACGAGAAATAGATAATACAATAAACTAAAAGTGACATCAGAAACTGAATAATTAATGATAATTGACTTGAATCATTTGTATAAATATCAATAATTTGACACATTTTGTTTATTTTTTTATGTTTTTTTTTTGAAAATAAAAAAAAATGAAACTAAATATTAATGAAAACAGAAAAAAAGAAATAAAATTAATAAATAAGGCAAAATAAACTGTCAAACGATTAATATTCTCATTAATAATCACATTTTCCTGTTAAAAAATTATCATATAGATTACTTCTTAATTATATGCAAGATGAATGGATTAATTGAGATAAGCCGAGGAAGTATCGAAAATTTGGCACTGGAGGTATTTTTTTTTTAATATTTGAAATTTTAATCAAAAAACTGCAATTATCATAAAATTTAATTTAACAAAATTTTGCCATTAATTTTTATTATTTTAATTTTGTTTTTTTTTATGAATATGGAGGTCAGCATTCTGCGTTGATTTCAAAGAGAAAAAACTATCTCATGTTTAAATTTTTATTTTAAATATTTTTAACTACTGTTTTTAATCATCTAACAAAAAAAAAATTAAACGAAATAAGACAAAAAAATTGTTGATATTTATGGTTAAATTATTTAAATTTTATGACAAACAAAATGTATTTTATTATCGGACGTCTCTCGTTTTTATTTGATTATTCCTAAAAGCATATTATGATTAAGCGAGAACTAATATAATGTTGAATAATAATCATTAATGTGATAATGTGACTACAGTGTTAAGTATAAAAATAAATTACGATTTCCAATACGCTTAATTTATATTCGATTTTATGGTTTGAAATTGATTGTGTTCAATTAACACTTAAATTGAGTCTTTGATGATTGGATTGAATTGAAATGAAGCCTTCAAGCACGGAATCAATTTTTAACTTAGAGATTCACTTTTGCGAATATAACTGCGCTGAGTGCGAATTTGAGATTGAGTGCCCATTTCAAATTGAGTGCCAGTTTAAAATTGACTGCCAATATAAAATTGAGTGATAATTTATAATTGAGTGCCAATTTATAATTGAGTGCCAATTTAAAATTCACAGCCAATTTACAAATGAGTACCAATTCCAAAACTGAGTGCCAATTTAAAAATGAGCGACTTGAATCAAGTTCTCTGAGTTCTTAATTCCATTAATCTTCTTATAGAAATTCTTTTTTTAAGTATCGACCGCCTCACTATAAACAGTCTAATACAATTTTAATATCACAAGATCATTAAAATAATCGGCCAATAAAATATAAAATAATACCCAAATTGATATGATATTGATGAAATTTATGTGACAATCACACAAGGGTGGCATCAGGATTCGGCACATTTATACACTTTGGTTAACTTTGATCAATGCCGCGCTACTATTTGTCTTAAAATAAAAACATATAAAATGAAACAAAAAAAAAATTATAAATACTGAAACGAGAATCGGTTTCTTAATACCTTGTCATAAAATTTGCATTTTGTATCATTTCCTTGACACTTATTAGAGTGTAAATTATGTTCATGATTATCATCTCTCTGTGGAAAGATCGAACATGAAAACGAAAATCGAGAATATGAAGAAAAAAATATTGATAATAAATTAATTTTATTTTAATTCGATTCTTATAATAATAATATTATTCATAATGATTTAAGTGTGTGGGATTTGTGTGATATAATATCCTTAAAAATATAAATAATAATGATAATAATTTTGTTTCAATTTTAAAGCAACCTTTTAAATTTCATCTCCATATCTGATCACTTAGTTGTTCATTTACACTTTATTGTCATTATAATTCACACAAATCAATTCAAAAAGCGATTATCTTATAAATTATTGGACATTTTTGGTCATTATTATTAACATTCACATACACGTATAACAACGATTATATCACATAAATTATAAGATTAATATGAAATTGAGTAACTGTTTACTTAAGAAGAATATTTTTGATTATGATCATCATCAGTATTATAAACAGTATCAGAAACATATTTATCAAAAATAACACACAATTCAAGCTACCATCAATATATTATTTCAGATTATTAATATTTACAATTTATAATGACATCGTATCGCAATAAATTGATTTGATATAAATTTTAGTACATATTCTTTGACAGTGCGCGTCTTATCTCAATCAATTTATGATGTTTTACTGGTAATAATAATAAAGCTCATATAATTTATATTTATATTCATTTTTTTTTGTGATACTGATAAATAAGACGCACCTACAACTATTTATTTATTTATTTTATATTGAATTTTGCTTCTTAATGCGATATTTTTTTTTAAATTATGAGTTATCTCATACTCAAAATAAATAAACAAATAAATGATTGTAATCATCATCATTAATTCAGAGAAAAATATATGATTATTGATTGAAATAATAGTTGAATGTCAATTTATCGGGTAATAATTGTGTGGGTTAATGATGAAATATGAATGTCATGAAATTTTGTCGAATGATGATTGAAATGTATTAAAATGGAAAGATAAATATAATTTTTTTTTAATAATTTGATCGTTTTTTTCTGTTTATTTTACAGAACGAAAGATGATGGCCGCCCATGTTGATTGAAGTGATACCGAAATCGAAATTTGAGAGTCGACGAAAAGAAATTAAGGGAGCGACTCGATCTAAGAATGATCATATGACTTGAAAAGACACATTTGGATTAAAATGGGATACGATTCGATCACCAGTAAACTTAGACTCACTTCATCATTTTCTCAACTTACTACTTTGAGGTCTCTTTCAAAATCAATCCCTATCCAAGCCTTCATTTCCAGATTAAATTACATTGTTTTTTTTTCGTCATAAAGACAAGTCATAAATTCTTCTCAAATCCATTAAAAAGGTGTCAGACATTGAATTTTATTTATTTAACGACAAACACTGTAATTTAAAACTCATTTCCCTATCAGACCTTAAAACTTAAATCCATTTTAAGACTTTGTATTAGAAGAAGAAAAAAAAAATAGTTGTGTTTAAATATTCAAATGAACTCATAAAAACCGAAAAAAACAACAAACAAAACACTTTTTAATTTATGTAATCGCTTGCCACTCTATTTCTTATTTTAATTTTTACAAGTATTCTGTATACAATTTTAATAGTCACAAAACATCAGACCAAAGTCTATTTATGTGACAAGAAAATAAAATTAACTGACGACATGTGCATAATAAATTAGAGACGCTTTGTATATTTTAATTTTTTTTTTTTTTAATATTATTTTTCCGTTCTTCTTTTTATTTTTTTTTTAAATTTTTTATTTATATTTTCATGGTCTATGATGCATTTACTTTAAATTACTCTTGGACGATTGACGATGAAATTTAAAATGTAAATTAATAATAAATATTTGATCATATCTAGCGTGAAATGAAACATCAATTATGATGATCAAGTAAAACAAGTATTAATGACTGACTTTCTTGAACTTTGTCATAATGTTATAGAAATTCAAACGAAAATCGTGAAATCTCATGAGAATATGAGGGTTTTTACAAGTAAAACACTCCCATGAGGAAGATGTTGAAATATTTACATTGAAATTAAAAAATATTTTTGTTGTTATCATTTATTATTAGTCATAAATTAATGTCAGTTTTTATTGTAGTTAATTTTAAAATAAACTAAAATGAAAAATATGATGGCACGCACATTCATATAAACAATGTAATAAATAATTTTTCATAAATATTTTGAATGTTTTCTTTGATATAATCACCAAAGTGAGACGATTAATTTTATTTTATTACTTGTTTTTAATTCCACCAATTTAGTCATCATCATCGTAACAATAATCACATAACACATCAACGTCAAAATATACATTTTCACTTGCTGGTGATAATTCAAATGTGAATTCTTTTCCATCATTATCGAAATAATATTCTAAATCATAAAAACTTCATTAATTTCATCAATTTGACAGAAACATTTCAAATTACGTTCAATTCCTGTTTCATAGACCGACTTTAATGGCCACTCTCCTCCACAGATTTGACTGGAATTGCCATCACATGGATATGTGCATCGAGACTCATCGTATTTGTTGAACATGTGATAATGAATTTTCGGATATGCATTTCCACATGAACAGTATTGCCTTAAAATAGAAAATAACGGTCATTTTAAATTTAACTGTCATTTAAAATTCACTACTTTACCGGCTAATAGCAGCATAGACAAACAAATTGTTTTGGCAAATTTCAACACATTTATCAACAGAGTTAGTCTTCAACATATTGATATGTCCTCTCAGCATTTCATTGCGCTCACGACCACCAAAACATCCTACTAACCTGCCAGGGACGCGCCTTTTACGTTTAATTAACTGTGTAAAATTTCGATTGTCTCCAACGAATGACGTACTTTGAAGTTGCTGAAGTAACGTTTGCTCAAGATCATTCAATTTCTTCATCAATTTCTGCACATTTTGATCGACATTTGTCTCTAAGTGTGTAACCTTCCATTGAAGTGAGGCAATTGCATTGTTACAACTTGATTTAACTGTCACCAGAATAAATGATATTAAGAGTAATTTTAGCAAATATTGAGACATAATGTTCCGATTAGATTGAAGTCGAGACCGAAACTGACAATGATTGGATTAAATTAGTATATTTTTATGCTCTCAAAGGTCAAATGTTAAGTTTTTAAAGTCACAATGAATTTATAATTGTTTTTATGTGATAAGAACTGGCCGAAATTGGTGTTTATTTTTGTTATTAGTTTTAATTCGCATTTCAATGTGATGAGATGTATTTCAATCAAATTAAGATGACAAAATTGACATTTCCCGCACTTTTACTTTTCAATCTTAGTGTTATAGTAATAGGAAATCATTGTTTTTATGCAATAACTGACATTGAAAATAAAGTTACAAAATCTGACACTAAGCTAGGATATAACACGAATATGATAAGTCAACGCATTAGTTATATTGAAGCAGTCTTAGAAAAATTGGAGTTACATTCACCTCATGGAAAACAAATCACAACTGGGAATATTTTCATAATTGAAAGGAATCAAACGATCAAAGGACGATATTTGGGATGTTTCAAGGACTTTGAAGAGAATCGAATGTTTCGAGGACAAATCAAGAAATTTCGATACAATTCAGTCGATAAATGTATCGAAACTTGTACGAGAGGGGGATTCGTATATGCAGGGCTGTCACTGTAAGTTTTTTTGTCTTTGATTCGTGATCATAATTCAGGGTCCATTTATTTTTAGGCATTTTTGTTACTGTGGAAATGCTTTTCCAAATCCAACCATCTTTGAAAAAGTATCTGAAACGAATTGTGATGCCAAATGTTTCGATAACTCAAGTCAAATTTGTGGTGATTGGAATAACTCGTACAATTCTGTATATGAAACAGGAGTTGAAGGTATGTCACGTACTTCATAAAACTGTCATATTTATAACACAGATATACAAAATACATCACTTGCTAGAACAAAGCTCAAACTATGAAAATTAGAAAATACACTAAAAATAAGCCGACACGTATTTCGGGGTTTGGCTGTTATACCCTATTTAAGCCTTTTAGAGCTAGGAGGCTCATTTTTACGTTTTTAGTCATAACTTTTTTATTTTTAAAGATACAAAAAAGAGGAGATACTCATTTCGATACAGCTTCATATCATCTAAAACTTCTAGAAGAACAAAAAAATTTGTTTGATGGAAAAATTTTGGGAAAAATTGAAAAAAAACTAATGAAAATGCATTATATTTTGCTTTTTCTCAAATAACAAATTTTTTATTAAATTTATTTATTTTTTCATTTGTTTTTGCGATTTTTCCCAAAATTTTTCCATCAAACGAATTTTTCTTTTCTTCTAGAAGTTTTAGATGATATGAAGCTGTATCGAAATGAGTATCTCCTCTTTTTTGTATCTTTAAAAATAAAAAAGTTATGACTAAAAACGTAAAAATGAGCCTCCTAGCTCTAAAAGGCTTAAATAGGGTATAACAGCCAAACCCCGAAATACGTGTCGGCTTATTTTTAGTGTATTTTCTAATTTTCATAGTTTGAGCTTTGTTCTAGCAAGTGATGTATTTTGTATAACTGTGTAATTTTTCTTTCAGTTTACACATTTGACACATCTGGAATTCAAGTCAGCTCGATAATTCCTCTCTCAAGTCCAAAAATCCAATTTAAAGTGAGAGAAGATGACGGTCTTCGATACGATGACGATTGAACCAAAAAAGTAGAACACTCAATATTCAAACTGTCATCATCAATCATAATCTCAAGAGTCAATCAATTGAGCAATAAAATAATTTAGAAACTTGTCTAATTCAAACACCATTCAATTCAAATTTGAAATCAAAAACCTAAATCACACACACACACACTCACACACACACATGACACAAATGTCAATTAAATTACAAATGTTACGAGTTAGAACGAGTGACAGCTGCCTTTATTAATTATTACTTATCAAATTGGCTTGACACTGTATTTATAAATACATTCAATTGATACACAATACGCAGATTCATGACATTAATTTATGTGATTTTAAAATAAAATTATAAGTAAAAAAAAAAAAATTGTAAAATATTATTTATTTTCATTTCAACATTCACAACCTTCAACTATCATGCAATTACAATCTTAATTGTTTCATATCATGACCAGCACTATGTTTTATTTCTTGTTGTATTATACGATCAAGTCAAGAGAGTAGTGACTGAAATAAGCTGTCAAAAGGGGTATTTCAATAATAAAAAAAAATTATAAAGTTAAAAAAAAAATATTTGTTAATAATAATAAATTGTAAAATATATTATAAAATAAAAAGATCGACAACTAGTGATAAAGTGACCATTAATTAAACAGAATAATATGAGTTGTATATAATAATAATATGCCTTTGAGCAATAAATATGGCAATAACTAGCGATATTAACTGGCAGTCAATATAATTTGCATATTAAATACTTGACTTTTTATCATTATAACGTTGACTTTTGCTTTTTGTGTAATTTTAAAATTAATACAGAGCTGGGTTGTTGTGTGTGAGCAGCAATGAAACTTGATTATTATTATTAATATTAATATTATAACATATATGAAACTAAATAACTGTTGGATGTCGATTTTATCTGTCATTATACTTTTATATTGAAAATTAAATCGGTGATTTGTTTTTTTTTCTTCTTAATCATGAATGGATGTGATTCAAAATTAATTGGTGATTAAATTTCAATGAATTTTTGAGTAATTAAAAAAAATTTTTGGGTTAACCCTAGGGAAAAATTTAGGGTAACCCTATGCTAAGAATGTCAGACCTCCGGCCTCTAAATATTAATAAATGCCAAGTAATTAATTATCAATTATTAAAAATATAAGCGATAAGTGTCAGTTATAAGAGATTCTATTTGCATTTTAATTGACTAACACTTATTTATTATTATTATTATGATTGTGAATTACAATTAAGTTGACGTAGTTTGATATGAAATGTGGGTGATTCAATTAAATTTACATGAATTTACATTCAGTGAGAGGCTCAAAACTCGTAGATAGCTAAACATGATCAGGATTAAGGAGCTCTATCTTTAAATTTTAAGAACCTTCAATCATTTTGAAGCTATGTAAAGCTCTTGAATCCTTATTTGATGGATTGCTCGCAAAATTAAGAAAACTGACTGTAACGCCATCTAGTGAGTCAAAATGACCTTGCAAATTTCAAGTTCTTGTAATTTTGAATTCGTAATCGAACTAGCCACAAATCATAAGATTCCTGGCCTTGCTTTTAGGGAGTTTTCTCGTTCTGCTTTCAGAGCTGTAATTCAATTTATTCATTTCAATTGAGGTCACAAACAACTTTTTCTATTTCAATTACTTAACAAAATTGCAACGTAATTCTTTGCTTACTTCAAATAATTGTTATTAATTATTGTAATCATAACTAATTTACATGCATTTATACAAACGTAGAGAGATAGAGAGACATGTTCCACCTTAAATACAAAAATTAATAGCAAGATACAACAAAGTTGGAGAATAAATTAATCTAAGAAAAAGAGAAGAAAAAAAAAACCCGAAGTGTTAAGTCTATCTATTAACTCATTTTCTATGTATTTTACACTCACCAGAGACACCAGTTAATAATTTACCTCCTCAAACCGTTTTTTTTTCGAACTGTAAGCAACACATAAACAACAAAATCTATGATTAATTTTTAATGACATAAATAACATTATTAATATTTGCATAATAATACTAATAATAGTTCTGTGTTTAGTTTCTTCAATAACCCGCATATGTTTTTACCATTTAATAATGAATTTGTATATCTAGAGATAAATAAATTTTGCAAATGAACACACAGTGTAATTTATTTGTATGACTAGCCATTAATATAATTGCATGCTTACAACTTTACTACACACATTAATGGATAGTGAGTCCAGTATTTATTATTATATTATTGAGAATTATACAAAATACAGAAAATGTAATAATACTTGTAATAATAATAATAATAATAATAATAAAATAGACTTGAAATTAGTTTGCTCTAAGCGTGTAATGTAACTAATTATAAACGAGACACTTTAATATGCAAATAATGATCTTGTCAACAGATTTTGTACTAAATTATGTATGTTGATGTTGTATCTTGTGATTTTTGATTGGATTAAAAATAATGTGATTAAAAAATCATTGGTAACATTTTAATAAGGAAACAAAAGAGCCAAAAGGCTTTTAAAAAAGATTAAAATGAGAATTCAATTTGTAGTTTATGTCACAAGTTATCGTTAAAAATTAATTATATGACAACGTTAAATGGGCATTAAATCATTCATTTTTATTGCACTGAAGCCATAAAATATCTTTGAGTCATAAACATTTTAAAGCCCCTTAATTGAAAAAATAAATAGACTTTTTAAAGGAAAACGTTAAGTTTTGCTCATATTTTATTGATGTTACAATGTCTCACCTGTCAAAATCACTAAAGTTGTCAACTTTACTACATTTCTGTGTATGAAAAAAATGAATGGATGACAACCTGGTTAGAGCTCTGTTATTATTAATGTTGAACATATCAAATGGAAGGAAATTGAAATTCAAGTTGTTCCCATGAGATTCAATGAAATATTCTATTAATTTTGTTCTGTGAATTTCATACAGAGATGAAAACTGTCTGGAAGTTACTTGAAAAACCTCAATTTTCATCTTAAGGTCTTAAATTTAACACATTAATCAGCAAAAGGTCTCAAGTCCCATTCTGACAACAACGTAAGGCCCAAGATTTAATCTTGGTATCCTCTAAAAGACCTCAAGTTACTTCTTTTTACAATAGAGAGCCCTCAAATTCAATCTGGTCAGCATCAAAAGGCCTCACTTTTAACTAAGACTTTAAAAATTTCCCATACATTTTTGATTTCAAGTGCATGTGATCTAGCAAAACATTGTCATTTTATTGAAGTGCACCATAAAAAAGTGTAAATAACTGAAAAGAGTGCACGCATCAGGTTTTTATTTAAAATATATACACATACATATACACACACACACACACACAAACACACACAAATTGAAAGATAAAAATAAAAAATTTATTTTTTAACATAAATTTCAATTACGTTACATGAAAAAATGTCATGATAACACACATAAGAGAAAACAGTTGTTGAGGTAAAAAAAAAATATATTATTGAATGAATGAATAAAATAAGTGAGTGAAGTGATAAAAGGAAGCGCAAATTGGTTTTGGTGTTTGTCATTTTTTTTTTTACTTTTGATGTTGATTGTGACTGTGTATGTGCTTTGCTCTAAAACTGTCATATGATACCAATGTTGATCTTGTTACAATAATGTGAAAGCATTGCATCAAATATGGATATCAAAACGAAAAGAGAGACATAAAAAAATGTTATTTATCATTTGAAATGGAATTTTCGGTATTTGTTTTGCCTTTTTTCAAGTAAAACTGAAACGTTATACGTTGAAAAGTTTAAGAGACAACACTAGAAAAATTGCTCTCAAAGGAGGGATTTTTTTTTATTTTACTTTCATACAGATGATATTAAGTTACATTTAATGTAAAATGGTGATTAAAGTTGACAAATTTAATCTGAGATGATGTAATTTGAAATTTATTTTTTGCCTTTTAAAATCTAACCTTACATTTTCACCTCTATTAGTTGAACAGTGGTCACAATTAACACTTTAACATGCACTGACATTCTGAACTTTTACACACACACACAATTTACATTGAAATCTCAACACGAATCCAATTTTACCAAGCCTACAATTTTCCTTTTCATGTTGATTTTCAAGCTAAGTGGCTATTAAACTTGTCACATACATACATGTAAAATTTTTGCATGTACCAAGTTTAAAAGAGCAAATAAAGCATGACTTGACCGATTTATGTACTTACTTACTTACTAACTTTTACATACATAAAATGCAGGTGGTTTGATTAATTAATTTGAACAAGTCAGGTGATGATTTAATATCGTGTTGGGTCATGCGAACATTCTTTTTTTTGCGTATTCAAATGACTGTTTGTTAGTGTAACGAATCGTAAATTCTTGGTGTGATAAGAAAGGGAGTGAAACGAAGCGCAAAACTTTTTACATTTATATTTATAATTATTATTACGATGATGATGATGATGAATAAAAAATAATTTCTTGCACTCGTCTTACTATAAAATTTATTTTTCACCCACATTAATGCTGATGTTTTTTTTTTGCTTCATCTTGACTGCAATATAATTTTATTTTTCTTGAAATAATTATGTCAGATATTGCATGCACTTCACATAAAATATCTGAATATGATTGCTTGACTGCCTTATATGAGCGTAAGTGAAAAACGAAAGAGAAGAAAACGTCTCATAAAAACATTGTAAATTATTATAAAGTGCACGTTCAACACCATAATAATTTACATTTTACTTCAAATAATTACCTGTTTACAGCGATAAATAACTCGCATTAGTGCTTTTTCTTCGTTCATTTGAGACTTTTATAGTAACTTTATTATTAATATTAATCTTTATTATTATTTTTATGATCAACATCATTGTGAACATTTTGGTATCCATTTCAAGTCATAATTTGAAGATTCAAGCCCCAATTTTCCTTACGTAACATCCACAAATTGCTTGGAGCATCCTTGTGCCATTTCAAATTAAAATAAATGTGGAAAAAAAATTAAAACAAAGTAAAATTATTTATTCACTTATTATAGAAATCAAATGCAACCCTTATTTCATTTAAACATACTGTAAAAAAATATACTTTTTTTCAATTTATTTTTATGTCATTTGCAAATAAAAAAAGTAACATTGTTCTTTGTTATACACATTTAAACGCAACCATCCTCCAAGAAATGTAAAATGAAAAGTAATTTAAACATTTTTAAATTATATGAAAAAGAAGAAAAATGGCATCAGTTGAAGTTCTGTTAAATGTGAAGAGGTAAAATTTATAAACTTTTTCATTTTTTTGTTATTATTTTTGAATTATAATTTGATGTTATTTAGCTGTTTTTGTACATCTAATTTTTTTATTTTATTTTATTTCATTTCACAAGGGTTGGCTCATATTCCATTAAAATCAAGACATTTGAAATGAGGAAATAAATTCTCAAGACCCCCTTCAATGAACGATGAAAGTAAATTTCATGGTTCTCATCTTGTTGGGACACTCCTTGCTTGATATAAAACTGTGTAAAACTTTGCAGAACGGTGCATTAAGCGTGTCAAAAACATGTGTGGTTGTCACTTGTAGCGTTTTTTTCTCTTATTTTTAACATAAGAACAAGTTAACTTCAAAATAGAAACTTACCTGAACGTTTTAAGGATAATTCATTTTAATATAAATAATTTTGTTTGTACATATTTTTTTTTAAATTCGAATTTTTATTTTTTTTTTCATATTTGAATTATTATTAAATTTAATATTTAAATCTAGATTTTACATTTACGAGTTAAATTTAATTTATTTTATTTTTTTTTACAGTTTTCTTATTAAAATAGGTTTAATTTATTACATTACATCGCATCTAATAAGTCTTAATATGAAGATTTCTTTCTTTGATTCTACTACTTTTCTATTGGATCTGGAAATCTTGTTGAAACAACTACAAATATTATATTGCGTTACAAGGCAGAGAAACCACATTTTATTCTTTTTTTTTGAGATTAATTTTATGTATTTAAGAGATGATATGTCATTTTTTTTAAATGAAAAATTATGTTATTGTATGATGAAATGATTTGTTTTCTTACAAAGGTGGATGACTCGAACCTAATCGTGGTCCATATAATGAGTATGGTGAGAAGTATTGTGCTAATGATGGTGGATATCCAGGAGGAAGACCAGCTGCTAAGCTTGATGTCAATGATGATGGTAAGAGACCTGGTTTACTGTATGGATGGTATCTTGCTGATGCTAGTGAACTAAGTTGTGCTGAAGGATATGCTCTTTGGAATAAGGGATGTGTTGGAGGGATACCTGATGCAACAGCAGCTGCAATCGCTGGATTAATTAAACTTTCACTCATACTTCCATTTGTGTGTGTAGTTCTTAAATGTTGAAACAACTCTTCAGATGTTGCAAAACGTTTACCACAATAATTTGAGTCTCCTGCAATCCAATTACAAACATATGGCATTTGAGATGCTGCTGCAAGGGCAGCCAATTGAGCATGAGCATAAGCACTAGTTGGTAAAGATGGATATGGACTTTTACCGGGATGATCACATTGTGTACATCCAGCTGGACATGTGCCTGTTGCACCAGTCTTACCTCCTGCTCCTAACATGTGTGGACTAAGTGCACAACCGGTACAATAAGGATCTCGACAAACGGGCATCATTGATTCAGCACCACCGGGCATCTTCATTCTAGCATAATTTAAGTAAGGACTTAATGCTGCTGCCTTTAACATTGATTGATGTTGCAATGCACTAGCTGTCATTAAATCCATCGAGTATGGAAAACCAGGTGTTGTAAAACTACTCATATACGGATTTGGAGTTGATGTTGCATTACTTGTTGGCACAGGAATTGAAATTTTACTACTATTGCTATCTTTGGATAAATCGGTAGCTTTCGGCTCATTTGCTGATTCCTTACTTGAGGCACGATACATACCATTATTTGGACTATTATTTTTCTCATTAACACTCTTAACATCACCATTTGGAGTTTTTCGACTCAAATTAGCTGGAGAATCGCCACGTAACGATGCCGCACTTTGATTTGACTCACTTCTACCATTTTGTAAGATATGAGGACCAGCTGGTTGTGTTGCAGTCAATGAGAGTACTGTTAATGACGATTTATTTGTTGGTGTTCGATTTTTTGTTCGTTCATCATTTGGTGAGTTATTTTTCTCCCGGAAATTTGGTTCGTATGGTTTAAAACTAGATTTTGGTGTATCACTTGCTGATGAGCTACTATTTGACAACGTTGAATTACTTCCAGGTGACAACTTATCACGACTATTTCCAGATTCTTTACTACCACCTGAAGATGACATCTTCTGACTTTTCTCAATGTTTGCTAAGAGCTTAGGGTTAGGTTGGTCAGATCCAATCGCACTGCATGTTTGTGCCAATAATGCCAAAGGACTATTTTTCGAGTCAAACTGCAAAAATATGTAAAGAAAACGAAAAATAAATTAATAAATGGTTGGGCGTCATTTGTATTATTACACAATAAATCGGAAATAATTAATCAAGTGTAGTTAGAGTGTGAATTAATAAGATTATCAAGTTATTTTGATACATTTGTTATTATTATTATATTGTGTATGCGATACGAATCTTGTTAAATTACGAATTTTAATCATGTTCCAACATTAGTCTGACCATAAAATGTAATAAATGGGAAAAACACTGACACTTTAAATACGATATTTTTCAAAACATTTTCATTCATGCAATCAAAATACAATTCATATGCAATAAATTTAACTTATAAATAACTGGCATTGCCGACTTGAGTTTAATAATAAATAAATATATAAAATAAAATAAATTCTCTTTCGCTCCTCTGCGTGTATGTGTGTGTGTTTCGTGTTTCATATCGGTCAATTTATCATTTTGTTGCATATTTATTTATATTTATTTCACTACTGCCTCTATTTTTGCCTCATAAAGTAAAGCAACAACAACAATAATAATAAATTGAACGCTTGTTGGACATGAAACCATAAATTAACATTGCGATAGTGAAAAAGGCACACACTTACAAAAATATACACACACAACAACGGACAGACATGTTAAAAGTGGTCGCTACATAAAAAAAATTTTAAATTTTGTTTGAAACTTGAATTTAAAAGTGCATTTTTGATTAAATATATATATCATAATATATCATAAAATATCGTATCATAAAAAACATTTTTGAGCAGACACGTGATAATGAAACTGATTCAAAAAATTTAACCGTTAAATATATTTCTTAAATGAAATGACCTCAAAGCGCATTTTAACAAATTTAACAGGAATGTATTTTAAAAAAATGATTCGTTCTCTTTATTATTATTTTTACGTGGATTTTTACCACACTTCTATCTTCTACCATACACAGAGAATTTGTAATAAATGCAATAATTAAACTATAAATCATTCATATTAAAGTAATAAATAAAATCAATTACAATTTATGTGTATTCAAAATATTTTTATACACATATTACATTTAATATATTATTCAGCAGAGGGAAAATCTTGATTGAAATCGATACAAAATATTGTTTTAAATATATTTTAACATTAATTGAGTTGATGTTGAAACCTCGTTTATTATAAGAGCGACTGGTTGCATGATGATCACACTGAAAATGTATTTTTTTTTCCCTGAATGTCTTGATTTATTTATTGAAATTGTGTTACTCTATTTAACATTTAACATGAAATAATTTTTCAGTGTAATTTAATTTTTATTTTTTGTTGCAATTTCCTCCCAATGAACACACAGACAAGCACACTGAAAAGGCATTTATAATTTTCTTTGACATGTTCATAACTTTGGTCATTAACACATCAGTAGATAGTCGTTTATGTGATATCGTTAATGGATGGCTTGTTCATGTTCAAAAGAGTTGTTCTTCCTCTTTTTTTTATAGATTTCATTATGAAGAGTTTAAAAAAAATGAGAAAAAGAGAGAACAAAAAAATTACATGCACGACATGAATTGCACGTACATAAATTTAATTATTATTATAAATTTAGTGGAAATAATTAAATATTTTCCTCTTTTATGCCTTTTCTTCATTTTTTTCTCTCATTATTGAGGCACGTACTTGGTAAACTATTTATTATAATAACATTAAAAGTGTCTCGGTACTGCAAAAAAAAGGGTTTTAATTTTAATTATTTTTTATTATGTACGCATTAAACACTTTAATTTATGTTTGGTAAATTAGCAATAATTCATAAATTGATTAAATAAAAGGTGATATAAAAAGCCCACTTATTTTCCAACACTTATTCACTTAATTATATTTTATAAATAACCTAATGAGCTAAATATTTTACAGTAATTAGTTCCACAAGCAGCTATTTAGTCGTAGGTGTTATTTCTATTAAATTTTGTATTTTGCATGCTCCGACACAACACACAAGTACACACACATACACAAATGCCACCGTTAAAAAAAAAAAATTTGTTGTAATAAATTATATATAAACCGAACATAAATAAACAAATTTATTTTAATAGTAATATATCGAGATATTTATAATTATATTTATTTAAGAAAAAAGTCCGTGTGAAGGCAGATTAAAGCGCATTTCAGTATGACAGCTGTCACTTTTAAAAGTTAAATGTCAAAATTGACAAATAAGTTTACGATTTTTCGACAAGTTCTGATTCGAAGAAAGAATAATATTGTGAAGTTCAATGACAGTGATTTGACAGTTATAAGGATTTTGACAGTTCGAGTTTGACATTTACATTTTTGACGTTTAATTTTTGTAATTTGATCAAATGCACATGGAAAAAGTTCATAGACTTCAATTTCATTTGACAGTTCAAATTTTCTAATACAAGATTTTGACATTTACGTATATGTATGTATACAGAATTATCTGTCAAATTTTATGTGCTCACATCCTAACGATAATTCAATCCTTTAAACCTTAATTTCTTTTACTCTCATCATGAATTTAAAGCGTTATTTCAATAAAACATTTTAAATTAATGCGCTTTTGTTTTATTTTACAATAATAATTTATAGTAAAAATTAAATTTATGATCAAAAAATATGTTATGTTGTTATTGTATTAAAATAAATTTTATTATAATAATATTATCCATGATTTATTCACAGTTATTATAATTTATGAATGTAATTTCAAAATTCTTTATTAATATTTTCATCGTTTGTATTTCTAGGCCAATAAAAATGTTATTTTGTTGCAAAAATTAAATGCATGGAACATATTTTTTGAATTTGAATTTCAAAAATGAAGGTCCAGAAAGGAAGTTCAAGAACGATTCATTTTAAATTACTTTAAATAAAAATGTAATGTAAAAAAAACTTGAATTCCTGATAAATATCTCAATTATGTGTGGTGTAATTTTCCTTTCACTGATCAATTTAAAAAAAAAATGAAATTAATAAATAACATAATGGCCATCAAGCATCACGCATACCTTGTTAAAAGTACTTCTGGGTATACTTTGTTATTATTTGTTATTGGAGTCTTTATTTCATTTCATTTTTTATTGTAAAAAAATGTAATTATTTTGTCAAAATTGTTGAAAAGTGAGTTAAAATGTTTTAATTTAATTTTATTTGTTATTTTAGAATTCGTACATCAGAAAAACTAAGCCAAACACACAAGTCAAATGATTGACCGCATTGAATGAAAATTTTACAAATATGACAGATTGATGTTAATTGTTTCATTTCAATCACTAGTGTGTTATTTTAATGCTAACAAGTTAATTATAATTTTTTTTCAACTATTATTTTTCAAAGGAAGTCAATCAATTAGCTAGAATCAAATGTAATTAAATTGCTATTCGTATGTTAAAAATCGGACAGGTGAAGTAACATCATCAAATGATGAGTACTTGATTTTCAAAGTTCAATGTGGTCAAACTCATTAAATTCATGCGAACGAAACTTGTCATGATAAGATCTGAAAGTGTCAAAATTTAAAATAATTTATTATTATGTGACATTTCATTATACTCTTTCATATGATATGATGAAAAAAAAATAATGAGACATCTCAAGCAGAAACAAGAAGATTACTAATTATGTTTCCATTTATTTTTAACGCCTTATCAAGGAACTGCGATCAAATGTCACTTCATTATTTCGTTGAATCTTCACTACTTTCAATGTAGTACACACACAAAATAAACATAATTTCTCATTTTTCGCTTAATTACTTTACTTACACGTTACGGGTTAAATGATGACAGACATTGATATGATTATATTATTTGCACACCTTTTGCACCTTTCATTTGTAATTAAAGTTCTCTGTTTTTTTGTTGTACTTTTCTTAAATGTACAACAAAAGAGAGTGTGCAAAATAATGAAAATGGAAAGTCATAAACCGTAAATAATAATATAATTTAATCGCATATATGCCTCATTATTCATCCTTACATTGCATTATCGTTGTACATTGATGATTAATGACAAACCATATGTGAGTTGTTTTTTTTTTGCTGTCCATTTCTTAATTAATATTAATGATGTTAAAGGAGTTTGGAAAAAAAACATTGGTCTAGAAATATTTCGCCCCAAAATGTTATGTTATGTTTTTTTTTGAACTGTAATCTCTTAACCTCGATTATTTCATCACTACCAACCAAAAAATGACATTTTCTGTCAATGCAATAATTAATCACCCTTAGGACATGAAAATAACTATGGGAAATTTTAGATTGAGTGATTTGCTTAAGTGCATTCAGCTAACTATCAATGAAATCAGTCTCTAACTGTGGGCACAATTCAATAAAATCTTTTTTAAGTCAAAAGACAAAAACAATCCATCTCAAAAAATCATTTCCATACATTTCACTTCATTGCCTAAAAAAAACAAATCACCAAATAAATCAATTTTTCTGGTCAAAAGCCCCAGGTCTCTAATTATAAATAAAAAGTGATAAATTGACATGCAATTCACATACGGTCATGTAATGGCCAGTCAAATAATTACTTAACAGTAAACATGTTACTAACAGAAAATTAAATTTTTAACAACACAACAACACAAAAAAAAATCGTTAATCATATTCAAGCATTATAAATTATTACACCATTCACAATATTTAGCAATGTAACAAAAAAAAATAACTTAGATTTTTATCACAATTCATGTTTAGTAGTTTAGACACTGAACGACTCGTGTTTAGACAAGTAAATGATCAAGTAACCAGATAATGATTATGAATCAAATTAAAATTTTAATTTAAAATTAAAAAGCAAAAAAAAAACTAGTAATTAAAAAATAAATTTAAAGCGCTTTGTACAATTAAACATTTTTAAGACGTGTAATCAGATAAAGATGAAATAAAATGATGATTCATTGATCTCCAATAACGATATTTTAACATGAAATTTAAATAAAATTTGTAGTAATCTTATCTTTTATAGCATTTTATATTAAATATATTTAATTGTATATCTTCATTAAAAAATATTATTATTGCATTTCATTTCATTTCATTCCAATCCATTCCATTCATTTTTTAATCTCATATCATAAATTGGGCTCAAATATAATTAATGGCTACTTAAATCACTATTATCCTCTGGTTTTGACGTTATTTCGATTAAATAAAAGTTATTTTTTTTGTGTGTGTTGTTATTTGTCGCATCAATAAAATTATTACTTGTTTAATCTCTTGAATGTCGCATGCTGTTTACGATTCATTTGAAGACCTCTCTGTCTCACTTTTTTAATATTTAAATCATAATTATATTTATCAAAAGTACAGTTAAAATTACTTTAATCTTCTTAGAGTCATTTTGATTTTTCATGATACTTGTTTAATGTTAAATTGCTGTTTTAAAGTCAAAGTTTCAGTGTGATGATGAAGATTTAAAAGTTTGTGCTACTGGGTAAATTCAATGGGTAAGAAGACGAAGTGTGATTCACTATTATATGCAATGTAACGGTTAAAAATACAAGAAAAATATGGTTTAAGGGCTTTTAGAGCAATGCAGTGAAATTAAGACCTTCAATGGCCTCTTTTATCGTTACAGTTCAACTTGACTCAATCAAAATTTCCCATAAACCAAGAAATAAAAGTCCAAATTATGACTTATTTTAACAGACAAAACAATTTAACTGATAACTTTCATCAGAACCCTCATAACAATAAAGCCAGAGAACACATATTTTGACCGTTATTCAAATTAATCGCCTTCCCACCCATATTAAAATAAATTCAAAATAAAAAAACAGAAGATGAAAAAGAAAATTACTCAAACAAAATGTAATGATATAATAAAATTTGGGCCAATATAAAAATTAAAGAGTCATTTACATTCACACACACACACTCACACAGAAAATACGTCGAACTAAAATCATCATCATTTTTATTATTTTTGATTGACTCAATCTCTCAATCTTCGTTTATTATTTGTGTTATTTTTTCAAAATATTTATTTTTATTTGTATTATTATTTTTTTTTTCAATGGCATATCATAAAAAAAATAAATTAATATAAATGACAATTTTATATCACACACACACACACACACAAACACACAAAGAGTTTCGTATAATAATAATTTTTTATAGACAAAATAGTACAAATTCAGCTGTTTTTTGATGGATATTATTAATAAAAAGTGTATTTTAATGTGGATACAGTTAAAATGTACATCAATTTCAATTAAATATGACATCAAATCGGCAGCAACAACAACAAATAACAAAAAAATATAAAATGTTTGATACTAAAATAAGTTTGTAACACTTATTGATTGAAATAAATCATGTTGATGGCTGTCTGTTTGTGTGTCGTGTCTCGCAATATGAACTGTTTATTTTTTTTTATTGTTATTATTAATATATGCATGGAACATGAAATAGAAGGCAAATCATTTTAATATAATGATAATAAAGTATAATGTTTGATGATTTGATGTTGAATAATAATCAAAATAACAATAAAGAAAAAAAAAATTTGAAGAAAAAGAAAAACAGTTGACAGCAACAAACAAAGCTTTTAATATGAATAAATTGATGGTAAATGATTGTAGCTGTCTGTCATGTTTGATAGGAGTTAAGGGGATGTTTTTTTACTGTGTATAAATTTAAGTAACGTTTTAATTGATGTCTTCCAAAAATCCTCATAATTCATAAGTTTTATGATGACTATTATTACATTTCTTGAAAAATGATACATCATGTTGATTTATGAACTAGGTTATTGCGTGAATCTCATTTAATATTCATAAATTTATTGCCGTAAAATTTAAATAAATCATTTTTCACATATACATGACTTCATTTTACGTGTACATACACAGCCACAAATAACATATGGCTTTCATGGACACAAGAATTTTATTAGCCAGAAAAAAATTATTTTATTAAAAAAAAATAATAAAAAAGATTTTTGGAATAAGATACACTCATACAAAACATACATGAAAAATTATTAAAATTATGGCCAATACATTTAAAAGGTATTTACATATTAATTTACATACACATTTCAAAAGGTATCGAGCGCATTGAAGTAGGAAATGTTAAAAAAAAGACTTAATGTGAACATTAAACAGGATCACATAAATCACTCTTTTATAACACATGTCTCTTAAATTCAAATTATAATAATATGGTAGTCGTGTTTCTTGTGCATGGTACAAATTAGATCTCATTTATTATTATTATTAATATTAATATATTGAGAGTTAGTCAATAAAATAAATTTTCGTACAAAATAAATAAAGATAAATTGGCAGCAATAGAATATTAATATAAAATAAAAAGATATTTTGAACATTAATGATGTAATAAACACATCAATATATTATCGAAACTATATGGCAGATTAATGGACTTGTTTTAAGTTTCGTATGTGGTGTGTTATGCTGATTATTAGTAATTTTATTATAAGATTGTTGTGATACCGCTTCTGGTTAATATCAAAGGAAAATAAAAAAAATGGAAATTTATAATCCACTAATTCGGTGCTTTTAAACATTTTATGGATGTTCGGTTTTATGACAATTTTGATGAAATTATGTGTCATAATAATATGAAATATAGGATTATTCGGATTAGTTGATTATGCTTGAAACATGGTTGAAATTTGACGTTTCTGTCAAAATTGTTGACGTTTTTAAGGTTTTTGATTGTGTATCGATACGAAATGAGCTGTCAAATACAAAATTTGGAATTTGTCTGGTTCGTTTCATTACTGTTCTAAGGTTATTAACGACCTTGGAAGGTTTCTGCAAAGTGTTTAAGGCTGTCTGAACCCTTCCTGACACACTCAAGGTGTCATGAACTATTTCCCATTGCAATTTTTTTCAAAAAAGTCCACATACGACAAAAATCACATTAAAACCGCCATCAGCGCTATCTGGTGGCCGAATCGGCAGATCTAAATGAAAATATCAGTCATTCCATTCACAATATTAAATGTAATTTGGCCCCAACGAAGCTACAACTTTCCCATACATCGATTTCTGTCAATTTCAAATTTCAATTCATATCAATTTAAACGGAAATGCACTTAAATTTCACGTTTATGAAGTTTTTCATTCCATAATTTCATATTATTACTCATATAACAATAATAAAAAATAAACAATAAGCATGAGTTTAATTCGATTTCAAGGCACTTATACAATTGTGTACTTCGCCAAAGAGTAATATCAAAATTAACATTTAATATTTATTATCATACATAATTTATAACAGCAACAACAATAGTATAATAACGATATTTTGTTGTCGTTGCCATTGCTCTATGTGAACCGTCAACTAAATATATTTTAGCAATAATTTATTGTTTTTAATCATAATAAAATGTGTAATGTGTTCCATTCTATTGTCATAAAATAAGTATAAAATAAGCAAAAGCTTATAAAATAAAAATTATTTATGTAAAATGTGACATTTTTTTCCTGAACGTGTAAATTGTGTAGACAGTGAGAGAACAAAGCAAAAAATTATTATTATTATTATTATAAATTATTTGATATTAATGAGCCTTTTGTATTGCCATCAAATTTCATTGCTGTGTGACAGTCAGTCCTGTAATATAACATTTCAGTTGAAGGTAATAAATTATAACTGTCTTTCTCTGTATATATTTTGTTTGGGGAAAATTAGTCATGGACTGTAATGATATGTCATTTTATTAGTATTATTATTTATCATCATGAACTGAATTTTATTATAACGAAATTTATTTTTAACATTCATAAAATTTGATCGACAACCATAAATAAATATTTTATGATATTGACAGAGCTGTATAATAAAGTGAATAATTAATTTGTGTCAGAATTTTAAGTTATTATTATAATTTTTATTTGACGTAGGTCATCATCATTCATTTACTCATGAAATGTGTTTCCAGTGACCTTTTCAGAGCCTGTCAAAATGATATCAAAATTTGATTAGTGCGGTAAAAGATTAAAAGATGATATTTTTGATCTATAATTTATTTGAATATTATTTAAAAGAAATAAGACACCAATTGTTACATGAATTTAACATCCACTTAATATCAATTATTTTATGAATGAATGCACATTGTACTCATTTAACACCAAAATCTCTTTTAAATGATTTTTTTTCAATTATCAAGTCGGATGCCTTTAACAAGATTTTTTTTGTTCGTTCTAAATGTATTTCATTTTTTTCTTCACAAGCAAACACATGTCAAGTTTCATTTTTGTTGTTATTCATATCGTTTATGGTCTGTATGGGCTTACAACGGTGTGCATGTCTAGAGAAGAAAAAGACTGTCTTGTCTTTTTTTTCTTAAATTTTTTTTTGTACATTTCATGTATAATTTATTATACTTTTAGTGTACATTTTCATTGTAATATATCGTGTTTTTAATGTTTTGTTACCATTCACGGTATTGTTCAAAAAAAGTTTTATAGTGAGCACTTGTGATACTATGAGACATGAAGTAGCTTCGGGTGTAGAGAGATTGTGTGTACATGATATGAAATATTAGCAAGTGACAAGAAGATGATATATTAAGCTGCATGTAATTTTTCTTTTATTTTTTTTGTTTGAATTTTAAGATGTTGTGATGGTAATTCAAGAACAGAAGAAAAACATTTTTTTGGAGTTGAAGGTAAATTAACGTATTTTAACGTGAAGGATCAAAGTGTATGAATTTGGTTTAATCATATAGCCGATTACTTTTAATTAGGTCGACTACAAATTTCACGAAGTTCTGTCCTTAGGACAAGGTTACGAAGAACCATCATAACTGAAGCGGTCCAAAAAGAGAGAACTTGGCTATGACGAGTAAGATTAAAAGCGACTGCCTGAGATCACGTTGCAGTGTCAAAGCTAAGGTCCATTAATCATCGAGTCATTTATAGCGCTCAAAACTCAATTTTACTCATTTCTAATTAACTCATTCAACACAGCTCGATGCAAAATTGAACCAAAAATGCGCTTTGAATATCCTTTTATGGTTACTTTTCACTATTTTTTTTTCTAAGAACATTTATATTCCAAAGATATCTCAATAAAATATTACTGAATCAATTAATATCATAAATCAAGTCACTTAATTACTGATTTGCCTATCTAAGGAAACAATTTATTATGGCAAAACTTTGATTTATTACCACATTAAGCTCCCCTTCTCTTTCTATTTCTATTAACACTGAATCGTTAAACATATTTATATTCATTTTTTTTTCTTCATTATTATAATAAATGCTCATAGATTATTATTAACACAAATATTATGAATTTATTAATCACTTTTGTTGAATCTCGTTGAATAGAACAACGCCTTAAACTTGATATTTTGATATATTATGTTCATAAGTGAATTTTAATTTAAAATGATGTCTGAATTTCAAATTCAAATAAAAACAACTTAATATCAATTGTATATGTACTTGATAAAATTTTATATAAATTGAAGAGACAAGGCAAAGTATCATCATTTTATTGAAACAATAACGAGAAGTGGGCTCACTTCATAATATAAATAAAATAATAAAATAAATAAATTTTCAAGTGTCAACCAATTCAATTTTTAAATGGTTTTTAAAACAAAAACAACAATTATATTATAACGACAGCTACTTAATAATAATAATATGTGTGTGTTTTGTCTGTTTATATGAATGTGCGGTATTGTTCAAACAAATGAATAATAATTACTATTTTATTTTCGAAAAATAACAATAATAATATTAAATGTTAAATGAATATAAAAGAGAGAGAGACAATACAAAAGTGACATGACATAAATATCTAATTAGTTGACATAACGTGTCTGTTTTGTTGTATTATTTAAGTATAAAATGTGTTTGTTTTTATTATTGTGTATGCTTGCCATGTCACACTCATGCTAAAAATTTAATTTATAAAGTCCGGAAAATGGTCTCTCTCTGTGTGTATAGATTAAAATATTTTTCAATAACAGACCTGAAGGGTTGAGTAATTTATGAATAAATGGAATATACATAAGAGAATTTTCATGTTTCTATGCAAACGACCTCCTTGTATGTGGTTTGATTGTGATTGTTTGTGATAAAATTAAATCGTGATATGACCACAAAAAGACAATCATTCGACAATTCAATCCTTAATTGATGTCATTTATGAGTTTTTTTTTTTACGAAAACGACAACTTCGAGCCAAAGAGTGTTATTATAATGATTTAATTTAATTGAATTGGCAATAAAATGAGAATTAAATTTAAAACAAAACAATTTTAAAGGTCAATAAAAGTATTCATGATTTTTATTTTATTATTTGTATATTCAGAGAGGCACTTAATAGGCAGGGATATTGAAGGGTGCTTAAAAAGAAAAACTTGGTCTGGCATCTTTAGACCATTATGCACACATATTAGGTGGCTTCGTGTTCTGTTGAAGGTTTTGGAAGTTATAACCAAACATTTTTTGACTAAGAGCTGGATAGATAAGGTTAGATATGAACAAGCTCCACCGCGGACCCAATGGTCCTATTGTGTTACTGAAGCTTCCATATTAAGCGCCTTTTAACTATGGTCTAACCACGTGGGTCCTACTACTATGTATACTGTCATCGATCCAGTCCTTCAGGAGGATTTTTATGTATTCTAAGTAAAATTTGAGCAAATTTGGAACTCAAAAACACAAATTAGATTTCATGCCCGAGACTGGATTTGAACCCCCTCGCAGGATTCTTACCAATCATGTCAGCCACTTAACAAACTCAGTCAACGAGAACTGAATAAATTTTGATAGTTTTTAGTATCTCATGTTATCTGGATTCTTTTTTTGATTTACTGACCCTACCTAACTGTATGAATATACACACATGTGAGTTGTGTCATTGTCACACTCCACCAAAAAATTGTGTATACATATTTAAAATATTAATGAACCACAATTACGACCATGAATTGTGGCCAATCAATTAAGTTTATTAAATAATTAATGTTTTTATCTACATATATTAATATTATTATGTCTTTTGAGTGTATGTTTTATAATTAATTACTTAATTTATTTGATTTTCATTGATAGATTGGCGTCGACTTGTGATTTCATTTTTATTATTATGCTTTTATAAATGTTGGCTTTCAACAATCAATTATTTTATTATTAAGTAATTTTATTTTTTTTTTCCTCAAAATTAATTTCATTTAAATTTATATTTCAAGTAAAAACGTTTTAATTACGTCGTCGCATCATCATGATAAACATGAAAAGAAAAACAAATATTTAATTTGCAAATATTTATCATTGTACTTGTCATTCATCAAACGATATCATTTATTTTGTACATTCCTCGTGTCAAATAAAAAAAAAATAAATAAAAAAAAGTATAAATGTGTTAATTGAATTTTTATTACAATTTTTTTTTGTTTCTGTACTGTTTAAATATGACTTTGGCACTCGTGTATCATGATGAATGAGATGAGTCAATTTTAAAATTAAAAAAATTCCCCTTTTGAAAATACAATGTCCTAGTTGATTGCTTTAGAGGAATAAAATTCTCATGCTACACGTTTTTTTGTAATTTAATATTCAAAGTGCAATTTATCGCAATAAATTTTTAATATTATTTTATGGATGCATTGAATTTTGAGGCGTTAATTCAATCAAAAAATTATTCATTTATATTTATTTATGGAAAAAAAAAATATAAAATAAAATAAAAATGTGTTGAGCTGGATATAGTTAGTTGAATTTTAAATTTGTATATACATATTAGAACCCACCATTTATTTTATTATAGTTTATACTCCGTGAAACATAAATTTCAATTCATTTTTTTTTTATATTCTAAAAGCACAAACACACACACACACACATACTCATAAAATTTTATGACTCCATTTATCATAAAAAAATTGCAAATATAATAACAGTAAATCTTTTTTTTTATTATATTTATGTGTACATTTTTTTATTTTTTTACTTTAAATATTGAAATAGGATACGAGAAGACTCGGAACGAACCTCTCTAATGTATTGTGGTGTATCTGACTTTGACTGGCGTTTTATGGTATTCTCTACTTCAAATATAATATAGAGATATGGCCTCGTTTATGCCATTTGTTACTTGGCTGCTTTTTTACGATTATTATTTATGAGTTTTATGTTTTTACATTTTTTTTGCTCTCTTTCAGTGTTTTTAGACTGGTAAAAGGTGGTTGGTGTATGGACCGAATTCATCGGGGAGTCAAGTTATGATTTCAATAAAAATTTAATAATCCTAACAAATAAACATAAAAAAGTGAGTCCCAATTGAAAATGTGTGTTGATGTATGGGTGTAAGTGAAGACTGAAATGTTTTTGAAATGAATTTAAAAATTTGAAGCTGCCACCTGGTACTGAAATTAAATGAAGTCTCGCTTCTAAGAATTTGGATCTTAATTTTAGAAAAAAAGATGTGATATCATTTGACTGTTGACCGGAAAATTTTTTAGAGACAGGCGTCCGAATGTCATGTGTGGCTTAAATTATTTCAAGGGATAGTAGATCTAAAAATGAGTGATCGAGGTAAATTTCCGTTAAATTTCAATTTATTCACCCAAATTCAAATCAAAGTAAGTCAATGTAATACAAAACACTAGACAGGTTAATTTTAATGACAGTAATAAATTATAAAAAAAAACTTTCGCATATTTTTTTTCTTTCTTTTTAATTTTAATTTAAACAAAATTAATCGATGTAGTTACCAATCCAAATATGGCATGTTTTTATTTTTTTTCTTTGTATTATAAGCCGATTAATTTCAGTTTTGACTAAAAGCTTGAATGTAATCCAGTTGTGATGTGATTATTTAACTCACCGTATTAGGTAATGGTGATAAATATTCCGGTCTAATGTATTGATTGCTTGATGTCAACATTTTTTATGACATAAATCCCTAAATGAATTGAAATTAATTTTGATATTTTTAAATTTTTTTTCTTATTCCTTTTTATATTAATAATCAAATTTTATTCATAATCTTTTTTGCAGGTTAATTTTAATTTAATTGTAATTTTCATAACTTTTCATTGAATTAATTAGTATTTTAGCACCTTTCTTTTTCCTTTAATTTCCATTAACTTTTTTCATTGCATTTAATTTGTAATTTCATTTTATTCCATTTCAATTTACTTTTTTAATTACAATTTTCTAAGTCGTCATAAATTAATTATTTTTCATGAAAATTTATACAATTTTTTTTTAATCCTTTTTTACGTTTGATGTACTTTTCACGTATAATCTCAAATGTGTCATAACCAAATACTGATAATCCAGATTTTGCTTTGATCTCGTTTTATTTTTTGAATTTTTTATCCTTTTTGTTGTTTCATGTGTATTTTTCTTCAAAGTAGCATGTAGCTAATCGTTGCAATTAACAAACACTTAAAATAATATCAGTGTTTATCGTACAGTTTTTGTGTGTATGTATATTGAAATGAAAATTATCAATATACGATATTTTCCGTTTTAATGCGTATATTTTATACTTTTAATTTTGTGTGATAAGATAAAAGTTTGAACATGACCGCACAACACGACTATCTATAATCAACTAACAAGAGCTCATTGCCCAAAATACAGAAAATATAATAAAAAACACAAACACGAAATTTTTCATCAGTTGCAATCTCCATATGTTCGGTATTATTTGTGTCTTTGTCTTGAACGTAAGTGGGTGTATAAGCGATAGATATATAAATGCCGTGAGCAATTTTCTGAGTATTAAATGTGTGTATAATGTCAAACATGCGCTATGTGTGTACTATTTCTCAGCTGATTTTTCTTCTCTCGTGTATTCTCTCCACACACACTCAATTATCTCACTGTTTTTCCACACTCTTGATTTTGAAAGTGTGTACTATAGTAGTTAAAAAAAAGAGTAACGACTGCCATTCTTAATTTCTTTCACATAAAATGCTACTACATAACACTAAAAGCGTAAGTACAGTAGCTATAGATTTCAATAAAATGTGTAAAAGAGTCAACTATATCATTATTTGTCTTTATTTTTCACACATTTACTCATTTAATATAACAAACAAACAAAAAAATTATGTTTAGTCTGTCTGTCACACCATTTATCCGCTTTAGTTTTCCCATTTACCACAACAAAATTAATGTTTTGTGTAATCTGATACAGCTACCTTATACATTTTCTCTCTCTTCTTCCATAATATCATATTCAATTCATGTATGAACATTTTTTTCATACATAACTGAGTCTTATAAAGTATTAATATAATAACACAACAATAATAATAATAAGGCGCAAACATCACTTAATATTTGACACTGTATTTGGCCTTTTGTTGTAAAACATACCAATTGGCATATTATATTATTATTATTAATATTAAATGTTGTGTGTTGAAATGTGTTGCATGGTGAGATGATATTTTTTGGTGTCATGTCTTGTTTTGAGAGGTGTAATATAACTTCAAATTGGTATCAAATCAAGGGGTAGTCGAAGCAAAAAACACGAAAATTTAGTTTCGTGTTCTGGTGTTCTCGTGTTCTGGTGTTCTCGTGTTCTCGTGTTCTGGTGTTCTCGTGTTCTCGTGTTCTGGTGTTCTCGTGTTCTGGTGTTCTGGTGTTCTCGTGTTCTGGTGTTCTGGTGTTCTCGTGTTCTGGTGTTCTCGTGTTCTCGTGTTCTGGTGTTCTGGTGTTCTCGTGTTCTGGTGTTCTGGTGTTCTCGTGTTCTCGTGTTCTGGTGTTCTCGTGTTCTCATGTTCTCGTGTTCTCGTGTTCTCGTGTTCTCGTGTTTTGTGTTCTGGTGTTCTGGTGTTCTCGTGTTCTCGTGTTTTGTGTTCTGGTGTTCTGGTGTTTCTGTGTTTTGAAATGGGCGAAAATATTTTTAGGGTTTCTGCGAAATATATCATACTTCTGTGTGTCGTAGGTCAAAATGATATTAGACAAAGTTGTAGGAAATTTTCCGATCTAAAACTTTGCAGAGGTGACTACCACCATAGAACATACATGAAGGGGGGAAACAGGTCAAAATATGGGTAGAAGTGTATTTTTAGGGTTTCTGCGAAAAATATCATACTTCTGTGTGTCGTAGGTCAAAATGATATTAGACAAAGTTGTAGGAAATTTTCCGATCTAAAACTTTGCAGAGGTGACTACCACCATAGAACATACATGAAGGGGGGAAACAGGTCAAAATATGGGTATTTTTAGGGTTTCTGCGAAAAATATCATACTTTTGTGTGTCGTAGGTCAAAATGATATTAGACAAAGTTGTAGGAAATTTTCCGATCTTCAACTTTGCCGAATTTAACTATAATGAGATTGAAATTGAAAAGTGAAACTCCCAGTCAATTTTTCTTCACAATTATTTTCTTTCATATATGTTTCAAAACATTTCAAAATTTAGGAAGAATCGATCCATGAAAAAAATGAAGATAGCAGTTATTAATTTAAGAAACATTATAAAATAAGTTCTATTTTATTTAAAAAAATAAAATAAATGTTTTGCCAAAAGGAAAATAAAAAAAACAAGCTTTTATTTGGATCATAAGGTATTAAAGTTTTTTAAAGCAATACATTATTAAATACTCGTTCATAGCTTAATTTATTATATATCAATTAATTACATATATTATATATTATTTCTAGTCTATAAGGTCTTTTGGCGGAGCAGTAGCAATTTGAAGAGATAAATCAGAATCTGTGCCTTCTGCTTCACCAGACTTTTTCAAATATAGATATAACACCAACAAAAACCAACCAAAAACTGACACAGCTATAATTATAACTACATAAAATTTAACAGTTAACCCTGGAGTAAGAATATATCGTAAATTTTACGACTAGGTGTCTATTTATTGAAATTACTTTTTAACGGTACATTTTATCAACTCAAGGCTTTCGGTATGCTCCTCTCTTGAATTGTTAAACATTTTGGCTTTCTTATTTTTTACCTTGAAGAGTGCATTATATATGAAACAAAAAGTGAATCGTAAAACTTACGACTATTTCTTTATTACGTCAGTTTTTATGCACAATGGAGAGATATGATTTTTGAATTTTAAATGCAAAAAAAAAACAAATTCATGTTTTATTTTGTGTTAATTTAGCATGTTTATCGCAAAATCAATTCAAAAACGTAAAAATCTGATGTAATTGAGTTATGTAGCATAAATAGGATAATTTTGACCCACATGATCAATTGTGAGCCATTCAATAAACTACATGAAAGTCGTTTTTCGATTTTTTTATAAATTTTATTTCGTATTCTAGTGATCAATAAGGAAAATATCGATAAACCTAAACCAACAACTCAAAAACCAGTGAAAATTTCTGATTTTTTACGCAAATTAGCTGATAAACTCACTATTAACTATGGTTTTTTGATAAGTTTAAGACCGTAAATTTGAGACGCTGTATGAAGAGAGACATTGCAAATATACTCAAATGCGATGTACCTCAGGATGAACCACGACCTTAAGAAATGAAACGTACCACTTGCAAGTTGTGTGCATTAGAACGTCGACGAATGAAGATCAATTTCTGCAAGCACTGCAAGCAGCCATTTTGTAACGAACATAGAGCACAATTATGCTCCCATTGTCCTCAAGAACGATTTAAGTATTGTTTTAATGTGATATTCTTACTCTTAAACGTTCCTTTTAATAGACTGATTCAATAAAAATAATTTATATTTATTAAATTAATAAATCATTTAATTTTAATTAATATTCGTAACATTTACGACTGTTTCTTATATATGATTGTAAAATAAGTTTCGTACTTAAGGGTTAAGGTTGTTTCGTTGGTGTATAAGTTATACTTTGGTTATTCAATTTTTGTATCGAAACTATTAATAAGAGATAAAATATTTTCATTTTCATTGATCAAAATGTTTTGTATAAATGCTAATCACTTCCGCAAAGTTGTAGATCGGAAAATTTCCTACAACTTTGTTCAATATCATTTTGACCTACGACATACAGAAGTATGATATTTTTCGCAGAAACCCTAAAAATACCCATATTTTGACCTGTTTCCCCCTCCATGTATGTCCTATGATGCTAGTCACTACGGCAAAGTTGAAGATCGGAAAATTTCCTACAACTTTGTCTAATATGATTTTGACCTACGACACACAGAAGTATGATATTTTTCGCAGAAACCCTAAAAATACACTTCTACCCATATTTTCACCTGTTTCCCCCCTTCATGTATGTCCTATGATCCTAGTCACTTCCACAAAGTTGTAGATCGGAAAGTTTCCTACAACTTTGTCTAATATCATTTTGACCTACGACACACAGAAGTATGATATTTTTCGCAGAAACCCTAAAAATACACTTCTACCCATATTTTGACCTGTTTCCCCCCTCTATGTATGTCCTATGGTGCTAGTCACTTCCGCAAAGTTGAAGATCGGAAAATTTCCTACAACTTTGTCTAATATCATTTTGACCTACGATATACAGAAGTATGATATTTTTCGCAGAAACCCTAAAAATACACTTCTACCCATATTTTGACCTGTTTCCCCCCTTTATGTATGTCCTATGGTGCTAGTTACTTCCACAAAGTTGAAGATCGGAAAATTTCCTACAACTTTGTCTAATATCATTTTGACCTACGACACACAGAAGTATGATATTTTTCGCAGAAACCCTAAAAATACACTTCTACCCATATTTTGACCTGTTTCCCCCCTCTATGTATGTCCTATGGTGCTAGTCACTTCCGCAAAGTTGAAGATCGGAAAATTTCCTACAACTTTGTCTAATATCATTTTGACCTACGATATACAGAAGTATGATATTTTTCGCAGAAACCCTAAAAATACATTTCTACCCATATTTTGACCTGTTTCCCCCCTTTATGTATGTCCTATGGTGCTAGTCACTTCCACAAAGTTGAAGATCGGAAAATTTCCTACAACTTTGTCTAATATCATTTTGACCTACGACACACAGAAGTATGATATTTTTCGCAGAAACCCTAAAAATACACTTCTACCCATATTTTGACCTGTTTCCCCCCCTTCATGTATGTCCCATGGTGCTAGTCACTTCCGCAAAGTTGTAGATCGGAAAATTTCCTACAACTTTGTCTAATATCATTTTGACCTCCGACAGAAGTGTCATAGAGAGAACACGAAAACATGAGAACACGAGGACACGAAAACACGAGAACACGAACACGAGCACATGTTCTCGTGTTCTGGTGTTCTGGTGTTCTCGTGTTCTGGTGTTCTCGTGTTCTCGTGTTCTGGTGTTCTCGTGTTCTGGTGTTCTCGTGTTCTCGTGTTCATTCGTGTCACACTCCGACTACCCCTTGTATCAAATGGAATCTAAAGAAGTCATATCAGTGAAATGTAATTTATTTTTGTAAAATTTTTGGATTCAAATTTCAAGTGCTTTTTTTTGAAAAAAATAATTAATTTTCTTAAGTTTTTTTTTAGGAATTTCGTCGTGATTTTCATTGTAAGCGCATTTACGTTAAAATTTATTTTTCGAATCTGAATAATGGGACATAAAATTAGCATTATACTTGAATTTTTAGTAAGATTTTGTTAAGTTCTTACCAAAATGGATCAATCGATCTTAAAATACACATTTTGAAGTCCAAACCTAAATTAAAAAAAAAAAAAAGTAATTAACGAGAAAATGAAAAGAAATATGAATATTTTACACATTAAAACAATCTCCTGTGGTTTTCTTGTTCCTCTTCTTTATTACTTTATTTTCCTCTCTATATTTTGGCCTGTCTGTATATAAATCAATGTTAATGAATTGTATATTTTGCAATAAAAAAATGATAAATGTTAACTTAAGTAGGCAATAACTTTACTTTTAATATCTTTTTAAATAGAAAAAGGGACCATGTTAAGAAAAATAAAAAAAAAATCATATTACTTATTATTACGTAACATGTATTTATGAGAAACAGGAGAATAAGAATTGCTTCCGTTTCTAGTAAATAAATCTTTTGAATTGTGCACAGGATCACATGGCGCCACATTAATTACAATAACTTTTAATAAGAATCAGGAAAAATCTTGCAAAATGACTCAGATTTCGATGTGATGTAAGTGAGATATGAAAATTCAGGTCAGTTTATTGAATGAAGTGACATTTGAGGTCAAATTTCGTACCTTTTCTTTGAACATAAGGATCTGGAATGGTTAAAAAAAACATAAATCTATTAAATCTAACATTTTAAATTTATTTTGTATCCAAAACGTATAAAGTTAGGGTGAAATCCGACAACGTTGTATATTGCTCCCAATGGAAATGATTTTTTTTATTTGTTTTAGGAAAATTTTTGTTTCCTGCCTATTTTGAAATAAATTTATATATTTTTTTTAACAAAAAAAAAATCAATTCAGAATAGTTCTTAATATAATTTGCAATCTCATATTTTTTCTCTCTGTTAATCCATATTTCATTTCAATATAAAAAATATCAATAAAACAAGAATCATTGACAAAAAAGTCATTCAAGTGCACTAATGATAAACTACATATCATTTTATTTCGATAAATCATCACCCACATACATGAAAATTGACATTTAAGACACACTCAACTCATCCGTAAACATACAAGAAGAAAATTTTCTTTCATATTTACCATACACACGATACATTTACGTAAGTTGTCCAACTACAAAAAAATAACAAAATCAAACACATTAATTTTCCCATGCTTTTCACATTTTCCCATTTTCTTTTCAAACATTTATTTTATCATAATCGACTATAATAAAAGTGTAACATGTGTGTGTGTGTGTGTATGTCTTAAATTACATATATGAAAGGAAATCTTGAACCAGTTGTGTGATTTATTGAACCACATAAGTATGAAACAAATTTTTATTTTATGAATGACCGTGCAAAATGACTTTTTCCTGGTATCATCCATCTTTTCTCGTTCTACTACTTAATATGTGAGTTGAAATGGAAAACAAGTCAACTTAAATGATTGATTGAAGTGCATTTTTGTTTAATCGGATAAGGAGGAGCTTACTTAGATGTCTTACTTAATAACTTACTTTCTTCCTTATATCTAAATTACTAACTCCTTACTGAAAGTTTTAGTTTTATTTAGAAAAAAACTAAAGGGTCTTTAATTTATATGAAAACTTGAAATCTTTTCCGATCCTGATAGTTCAAGAAAACTCATAGAATTGCCAACAATGATCATGTCACGGACAAATCAAGTTCCCTTCCAACATCGCCTTTAATTTACAAATCTCATCAAAAACAATTTATAAGAAATTTATATCAAGAAAGAAAATAAATGTTGTGTCGATTTTCCTGACAACTTTTATATGAATGCGATTTACTATGTTTCTTTTTCATTTTAAGGGATATGTGATGTCTAAACGAGTGATGTAACACTGAATATTGTTGTAATATTACATGTGAGAAGTAAAAAAAAATAATAATAAATGTTTTCTCGTTTCATTCTTAATATATATTATTAGAGTAAAACTGTCTGAGTCTAATTTTTTATAAACTTTCATTGAGTAGAGTGTCTTGCACAGGCAAATTCATGATGAGCTCCAAGATAAATTGAATCAAATTGAAGAATTCTTTCAAAATTTATCTTGACACTGGGATACCTTTTTAAAAATGAATAAAGTGTATTTTGACTCCCAATACACAACATTTCACATGTGATGCTGTGAAAGAAAAATAAATTACAATACTTTGACTATTCATTTACAGGAAAAAAAAATCCTTTAGATACACACACACATGCATAGAAGCATATTCAGAGTCATTTGTTTGGTGAATAGAAACAGGCAAAAATCAGCAAAGTGTATCTGTCGAAAAAACGAGGGTTAGACAGGACGTAATAAATCATTCATTATATGCATACACACTACACATTTAACACGAAAAAGAATTCCCTTACCCCCTGAATTTCTGTTTATGTTGAGTGTATGTAAAGTGAGCTCATATCTGTCTGTTGTTAAGATTTTCTTCTTCATATCAAAAAAAAAGAAAAAGTAGAAAAAGAATTGTGTGTGTGTGTGATGTTTTATTATGAAAAGAAAAGAAAAAAACACATTCTCATGAATTACTTAAACCAACACATTTTCCTATCTATTTCCATAATAAATAATAAAACAAGAGAGAAATGTAAGGAAAAAAATAACGATAAATCTGAGTATAATGTTAATATTGTTTGACTAGGTGTTGCCCTGTCTTATACGTTTTTTTGTATACTCATTCATGATAAACACGCGGGTCAAAATATTCATACAAGATAAAACAACTGACATCCCCAAACACACACACACACATAAAAGATAAATAATGACCTCTTGTTAAATGTTTGTTATGTGGAAATTCAATTACAATCTGTTTGATATATGAATTGATGATGAGGCGATTTGCTTATGTGATTTATTGGGAAGAAGTTTTTTTTGTACATTTTCATTTCATTGAGGGGTATATAAAGTGAAAATTAATTGCATGTGTGTATGAGGAACATAAATAAATTTGATTTTGATTTTTTTTTTCTCTCAAACAGAAAAACTTGATGAAAATATCATTTTAAGATTCTTATCAACATTCATCATCATCATCATCATCATGAGTGAAAATTGAATCGATCTTTTTTTTTGTGTGTGTATGAATATGAAGCATCATTCAAGGATACGAGCAAGTAATATCCTGTATACATATATAACCATTATTTTTATTAATAATATAATGATAAAAGTGCTTGTGGCATAAAAATAAATTGAGAAATAATGACAGGCAATTAATTTTGAAGAGGACTATTGTCAATAACATTCATTTGGCATTTAATTTGCTTTTTTTTGCTCTGTGTCTCTCTCTTTTTCATTGTTGTGTGTTTTTTTATTTATTCACTTTCTGTTGTAAAAAAACACAACTTATGAAGGTCTTTAGGGAGAGAGAGTGAAAAACATGAGGAGATAATGTCAGAAACACACTGGAAATTTTAAAAGTTCTTTTTTTATCATAAATAAAATGACAAATAAACAATGAAAACAAGACGGACAAAAGCAATGCCAACAAAATGTCAAAATTTTTCTTGCAAAGTTTTGTTCTTTTGTATTTCTTTACAGATTTTTAACCATTTTCAATTATGTCATTTAAATTTTTTCCTGTCTTTCATTCACTTCCTACATTTGTCTTCAATGTAAAAAAAGGAGAATTTAAATCCTTTTTCCATTCAAAATGACATTTTCTTTAAAAAAAATTTACTATTCCAATAGATCTTTTTATAGCATGACAGAGAGTAAGTGTATTAAAACAGTTGAGAAAAGGAAAGATTTTTTTAACAGAATCTCATGTAAATGAAAAGTTGAAAATGACAGGGATGGTTAAAAAATGTCTCTGTTTTCGCCAAGAAGAAATTTTATCTGAAAAAAATTGTATTTTCAAAACCCTGTTCAATTTAATATAAATTCAAATAAAATGACTTTGATTGTCGTAAGCAGCAGTCAAGAGTTACTTTTCCTGGTTGTATATTTAAACGGAAAAGAAAATGAGACATTAGACATTTTAATTGTAAAGTTAAATGAAAATTTTAAGACATTTCTTTTGTATTTAAGATTGTGAAAGGAAATATGAAGGAAGGAAAATGCAAAGGATCGTAAATTTTCTCCTTTTTTTATTGTGTTTGTGCGAAATTTTGGTGCATTTAAGGAAATTATACCAAAAAAACTGACAAGAAATTGCTTAAAGAAAATTTACTCTATCCATTCATTTTAAATAAAATAACGCGATGAAACATTTTTTTTTATGTTTATCATCCAATGATCATTTTTCATATTTTTTTTTGATCTTTCACTTCTTTACACACACACACACACACATTTTGAAGCATGAATTGAAAGCTTATTTTTTCATGCTATGTCACACTACTCATTGTATGTTAACGTCATCCAACAAAATTAATACCTTTCCATAAATAATTTTTGACACATGAAATTGAATTTTTCTCTTTTCTCATTTATTTAACGTGCTTTTTTTTCTGCACAATCATAAAATACAAGCACACGTGTCTCTTTTATGGCATTTTACAATTTTTTTTATGTCACCACTGTCATTTAACCAGCACCATCATCATCGTCATCATACCATTCCACGAAAGTTAAAATGATATCATATTTTAAAAAGCATTTTGACACACTTAAGGATAGAAAATTTGAGAAAATTCACGTGAATTGATACAAATAAAGATTTTTAATTTACTCTCATGAACAGAATTTATGTCACTTTTTTCTACAATTTTTGACACTCAGCTGACATTTCATTCATTTTTCTTTTCATTTTCACATATATAACAATAAAAAATAAAAATATAAATAATAATATAAAAGTATTATAATAATAATAAAAGTGTGTCATGTTGCCAGGTAAAAATGTATGTGACAAGGGGATGAATAATGATTTGGAGAAAGGAACATCTAGCTATGTGTGTGTGTGTGAGTATGCTCGTAACAAGTATCATTTATATTAAATGACAGTTTTTCCAACACGACGCGACATATAAAAAATAGCAAACTGTCATGTTAATTTCATATTATGGTTTAGAAGCATCATGTGACATTCAAGATAATTTATAATATTTTTATTACACATAAACACACACACACACACACACCATCATAGGGTGTAAATTGAAAAAGACTTTCAATTTGATAATAAAAAACTCTGTTTTTTAAATGTCCTTCCTAGTGTCTAGTAGTCACCTTTTGGGTTGTTACATGTCATAATGAAGAATGAGGGTACAATAAATAATAAAAATAACATTATAACACAGTACGAGAGAGAGAAAAAAAATGAGAATTATTACAGTAAAAAAATATGATAATTTATTCAAAACATGATACAGTGAAAAATGTGCTCTTGTCATCATCGTTTCATATTATAATTATCCTTCTTGTCATTTTGCATAAATAATAAAATATTAAAAATAATTTATATTTCTCTCTACATAGGCATTTTAATAGAGAATATACAGTAGTTGACATGGGTCAGACAGGTAACAGGACAATTATTATTTATTTTTGGTTTCTTGTCACTTTTGTGTCATCAACGATGTTTTTATATTGGTTTAAATAACAACCTGGACAATGTCACACTTGACAGTAATCTACCAAAAATAGGAACTTCAAAAAAATATATTAATAAATAAAAATCATGTAACAATTGCCACAATTTTGCACAGAGATTTATAAATTAAACAACAATAATGATAAAATTAAAAAAAAAAAATAAAAGTTAATCATTTCAATTTATCAACACTTGCCATCACTTGGCTGTTATATTTTTTTTTTATGTGTCATAAAACATTTGCGCCGAAAATAAATTGGAATAAAAAACAATTCAGAATATTATTGCGCAAACACAAACCTCATAAAATCATAAAACAACATAAATTATATTGCTATCGATATCATTTTATCAATTTACACACAAATAATATCCTCTTGATGTATAAAATATGTTTGTTTTTTATTTTCATGTAATCATGGGGAACGAATGCATTGACTTGAAGCCTTGTAGAATATAACTCACAACTCAAACAAATGTGATTTTTTTCGATATTTAAGTTTATTAAATCAAACATGATGATTTTGTTTAATGAAAATTAAATGTAATTAGAATAATGTTTCATTTCAATGTATGATCCAATGATTGTGTTCAAGCTTTTTTGCATCGCTTCAAGTTTTTAATTTTGAAATTGTCGGAAGGTTTCAAATTCTTGAACCAAATCCTTTCGGGTTTCAGTAATCATGTTTTCGAATATTTCTTTCACATCATCAAACTTCCCGTCTATATGCTTCAAATCAATCTTTAAATTTTGCTGCAGTTCATATGTTGTGTTTTCGAAATTCAATATTGTATTGTTCAACACTCTCAATGTTTCAACATTTTCATTTGAACAGTTTTTTGGTTCTACTTCAGGTTTTGTATTACATTCGGCTTTTCCTCTTAAGCATTCTACACTGTAATGTTCTAATCCTTTTGCTTTGAGCTCTATTTTCCACATGTCTTCACTTAAGCAATCGATGCCATCAATTTTGTGAGGTGTGAAATATCGGTGTCTAGGTTCCCAAAGGTCGTCGTCTATAATAATGTCTTTAGATTTGAGAAACCTAATAATTTCTCGTAATCTATTACATTCAAAATTATTATCGTTTATCCAAATTCTTTTCAAATTGGGTAAAGTTGGAACGATTCCTTCAATATCAATATCAAATAAATCATTTGAATGAATATATAAGTCAACCAGCGTTGACAGCCCTTGAAAAGTTTTGCTACTAATGATAGAAATCTGTACATTTCGAAGATGGATTTCGTGTATTTTGTGCAAATCTGTCAAATCCCAATCAACAAACGGAATGTTACCACGATGTATCCGAATTTCTTTTAAAGTAGTTAATCCTTTAAATGCTGTGGAAGGTATTTTTACCCAATTATTTTTATCTATTTTGATGACAGTGATTTTTTGGCAGTTATTGAAGGCAAATTCGTCTAATTCTTCATATCCTTGTTCATCGCCATTGAACCGAAATAAATTAGGATTATTTTTGCAAACATCTCTCAAAACTTTCATTGCATCTATTGCTGAAAAAACTGTGAGAAAACACACAAATATAAATACGATTGAAATTTTATGTTTCATAATTTAATTTTTGTAATTTAAATTTTCTTTTTAATCACAATTTATTTTTGCACGTCTTTAAACTTTAAGAAAAAGAGTATAACTAAGAAAAGGACAAAAATTGCACGAAATTTATACTGTTTTAATTAACTGATAATATAAGAAAAAACCCAGATTTTTTTTTAATTTTACGTGAGTTCCAGCTAACTGACATTAAGGTTATCACGAACAAATAAGAAATGTGCAACTGATAATATGAGAAAAACCCAGTTTTTTTTTTTATTTTAAATGAATTCCAGCTAACCGACATTAAGGTTATCATGAACAAATGAGGAATCACAAAATTTTATTGATAAAGAGCAAAATTGTTTCAAATTTTATAAAATACATTATATTTAAAAATTTAATCATTTCAATGTAAAAGTTCCCTTTGGTGTTTCATCCTAATACATGATCAGAGAGCGGCTTGTAAATTGCTGCTTGCTTGCACAATCGTATTTTCAAACAACAAATAAAAAAAAATTCACATATATAATAAAAGGCGATGATAAAAAAGTCTCCATTTATTTGAAAGTTTATTGATTTATTGGTGTTTGATTCCTGATATCGATACAAATTCACATGTATAAGCAATTTTTAAAGGTTTTTCTGAAAAATAAAATAATAATAATAATGAATACATGATCAGAACACGCGGTGTTTTATAAATTTAAAATTTATTTATTGATATATTTAAAGAGAATCTACACTTAAAATAAATATGTGTGTATATTATATCTGATGATGCATGTGAGCCATAAATTTTAATTACAACACGCCATGCCTTCTTTTTATATTTTTGAAGTCCTGTATAAATTGTGGTATTTTTTTTATTATTTGATATGTTTCAGGTAAATTTTATTTTACGAGTTTTTAATTTTGTTTCTTTATTTCTTATAATATGTGTGTGTGTGTGTGTTTGTGTACGTGTATTTTGTGTGTCATTATTATTACTATTATAATTTTTTTTAATACTAATTCACTCTTTTATTTTTTTATATAATTTTTTTTGGGATAATTTATTACCTTTTTGTATTTTCTTCTGTCTTCTTGTCGTCGTATTGCTGTTTTTTTTTAATTAGGTAGCTTTCTCACCCATAAATTATCAGTTATAATAATGATTGCATTTAATTCATTGTCGTCATCACACACGGTAGGGGTTCAAAATTTCAATTTTATTTAATTTTAAGGCATTTTTTCTTTTCTTAATACATTTGTATGAGAATTTCGTAAATATAAAACAAGGTTGTCAACTAATTAATATTTTTTTATGTTTATTTTGTTGTTATTTCACTATAAAGATTATAAATTTATTAATCATTTAGTCAGTTTTGTTTTGAAATGTTCCAAGGGCTGGAAATTGAAACAATTTTTGTCTCATAATTTTTTGGAAGGGATTTTAAATATGTTGTTCAAGAAAAGATTGAACTTATGGATGTCTCATTAGGGTTGTTCAGTTCAACATATTCATCACATTGAGACAACTTTTTCGAGATTTAGTTTTCATAAATTCCATTTACCAGTCCTTGGATTCAGTTGAACACCCATGTTTTCATATTAAGTTGTCATGATGTAGTCTTATACACACAACATTGTATAACGATAAATATGTCGGTTTCTCTTCCATTAATACTTCCACATGTACATACCTGAATCGCTATCAACATTCTTCATGGATGGTAATTAAGATTAAAATAAACTGATTAATACAAAATAAAACTTAAAAAAACATACATGATTTACGATCTCCAATTGATTTCAACATATTTTCATTAAAAAAAAATGCTGTCAAATTGGTAAAGCAATGTCATTATTTTATGGCTCAATATCTTAATATACAAATTAAAAGTCCGTGAATGCATTTACGAAAAGTCCCAGAATTTGGTATAAACAAGAAAAACATGTCACCATATCAAATAATAATTTCTTCGTTTCATTTCTTCTTCTTTATTTAATCTAATCATTTTAATGGCACGTAAAGGCAATTGTGTGTTATTCACGGCTCATTAAACAAATTTCCTTGACAAACATTATTGAGACAATTTACTTTCAAAAAAAAAAGTAGAAGAGGGACACTAATCCATTAAATTATTAATATACACAAAGACACAGTTGACAAAAACACAAATCTCTTTTAACAAATGAAATTGTAGCAACTGTTGATAATTTTTCCCCTTTGTTCACATTTTGCTACTACACATTTCACACACAAGTTAGAAATAAGAATTGAATTGAAAATAGAAAAATAGTTATGTTATTCTGTGGTAAATAGAAACAACTTTGTCGACATACAATCATAAAAATAAAAACTAACTCGGTATCTAAACAATCTTATTGTTATTGTCACGTATTTTATCTCTATTATTTTTGTGTCTGTTTGTTTTATATAAATTTAATCTATATAGAAATGAATGTGATTATGTGACAATATAACTTTTATGGCATATCAAGTAATTTAGACGGAAAACGGGAGTTTATTATTAATTCCATTTAGTTTATGATCTTGTTCGCCCCTGTTGTTACGCAATATATTAAAATGTGTGAATCTTTTTCTTTGTTCTTTCTCTAAATGTTTTTCTTTTTTATTGTTTGGTATATTTTATAAATGGATTAGAAAAAGCTTTGTTATGGTTAATTTTATCACACATATGGAAAGATTTATCTGAATTTTCCTTGAAAAATTATTGGATTTAAGTTAGATGCAATGAAAGTAAATGTGATTTTTATGAGATGTAAGTTAACTGGGCTATGAGACCTCATATGAGCTTAGTTTTTAGTCTCTAAACAGTTAAGTTAACATTCCAGACCCATAAATCATGTCCAAAAATTCTCTCTGATAAACTTCCAATTTCAAAACATTTTCACTGAAACTCAATATACAAAACAAGATCCAAGCTACTTCACAATCTCAACAAAATATTATTTATATTTCGACTCTTTATGACAAAATAAAACAACACGACATTATTACCATTTTGTAACAATAGCCACGACTCTTGTCCAGACTACTGGCATTTATTTATTATTATTTTGTGTTTATTGTATATTTCACTTTTATATGTGTTCAATGTTGGTTCAATAAATGCATGTGTACCATGAAAAACGATTTGAACATAAAATAAAAGAGCAATAAAATAGAGCATAAATTTTATGGAATTCAATAGAAGAGAAAGGTTTATGTTTCCTGGTCTGGTCACCACTATGTATATGAATGTCGTGTAATGTGTTGTGTTCAGAAAATGCCTAAAGAATGCCACCACACACTGCGAGCTACTTCAAAATATGTACACACACACACACTGAAATTGTGTAAGAGGCAATCAAACACAAAAAAATACAGAACACAATAAAACCGATAATAAATCGATTTAGTTGTGTTGTTAAATTTTATAGATTTTTTTTCTTACTTATAATATTAATTTTATTAGTGCTTTTTTTGGTGTGAAGGTTTTTTTTTGACAGAATGAAGTCAATTCGTTGAGAATTACATTTAATTAATGGGAATTTTAGGGTGGTCAAACCCACAAAAGATATTTCTAAGAAATTATTAGGTACACTTTGACGTTTCAATAATGTAAAGTACACATATGGACATTAATTACTGGCTGGGAATTCATATTATGCCTTATTGAGTTGCTTTTATAATTATTTTTGAATTTAATGAGATATCGAAGGCAGTTGAAAGTTTTCGTTATGTTGTGAGTCGAATTCGAGCATTTTCTTCAAAAAAAATGTAATTTGATCACTTTACTTTCTTTTCAGTGCACTGTGGGTCTACATCAGTGGTACACTCTGTCAAATGGACAAATTTTCAATAATTCAAGTTACGGCAAGGAAATTTCGTTTCAGATGGTTGAACCTTGTACTCGAAATCCGTCCTGAAAAGTCTTGTAATTCAAATGCACTTAAAAAGTTCATTAAAACTTAGGTTTCTCATTTTCCATCAACTCCTAGTGCCTCCACTTATGTCAATTAATCATAAAATTTAATAATACTAATAAAATTAACCCACAAGCTACTATAAATTCAAATATCAAACATCAAATTAATAATTATAAATAATTCATAACATTTCATATACTCATACAAAGAAGTTCAAATTCATATAATATTTTTAAAAAAAATGCCTCTTTATTACAGAAAATTCGATTAAAAATTCAAGCCTAAATTATACATGGAACTAAAATTAAATAAAAAAAATATTATTATAAATGACCCCCATTTTATTATAATATCACATTTTAATGCAAATTAAAGTGGACCATAAATATAGATTTTCCTTTTTAATTTATTACATTTTATACACACAAACATAATAATAAAATTGTTAAAATATGTTAATGAATCGGTCTCATATCAAAAAAAAAATGTATCGTTATGATGTTTTATGGTGATATTTCAGATTTTTATTTATTTATTACACTCATAACAACCATAGAGAGAGCGAGAGTGAGACGCACTTTATTGCCTTTAAGTATTACAAATGTGTGATTAAAATTATTGTGTGTATAATAAATAAATATTAAAAAATAAATTATAATAATAATAATTGTATTGGATATTTTGTTATTAAATTTTTTTTTCTTTTAATATGCATTTGATTTCAACTCAATTAAAATAATATTACAGTAAATATGTGATTTTATATTTGAATTTGAATTTGAAATGCATTTGATCTGACATTTTATGTGAGTTTGTTTATTTATGTTAGTGTTAATTTCCATTTTTTTTGTATAATTACATTTCAATTTTGTTTGAGATCAAAGTTCTGAGGAAAAGAAAAATGAATTCATTGTAAATGGATATCGGGCGCTTTGTAATTTTGGTTTATGTTTGTTTTAAATGAAGAGAAATTTTCATAATAAATGTCCATTAAGACTGACAAGTTGATGTAAATATTTAACAGAATGATTAAAATGAAAGGAAGACTATTTATTCGATATTTCAATTAAAAAACAGTTTTTTGTTTGATGTGATTGAAATATAAGATTTTTGATTGATGTTTTTTTATTTTCTTATGTTTTCAAGTTAATTTAATGAAGAGAATGATGATTAACTCTTGACTGGTTGATGGAATTGCATGAAAATGGCTTTGAAGTGACATGAACCGACTCTTCAGGGTCTGACATGAGTATTTTATACCATCCGATTTCATCTCTGTCACATTGAAATGAAATCTAATTAAATATTCATACATTAATCAAAATCTTTAATACCCCAATTCATAATAAACGCAATAATTAATAGTTCTGGATTATATCTAAATGAAAAAAAAAACATATTTTATTTTATATCACAACTTATCTCAAGTTTTTCATAACACACAACATATTAACACCCCGTTTTTATTACATCACTTTTATTTGACTCTTTGGGGTGTGGTATAATGTCAACAATTTATCTATTTATCATGTTTTTTCAACAATAAATTTGCTCAATGTCCATAGTTTTTTTGCAACTATCATAGAACCATTTGACAATAAAAGTGAACGTTAAACGTTTCAATAAATTAATATTATTACTTTATATCCCTCCCAAAAAACACAATGACAGAGAAAAAACCAGAAAACATGAAATTTCTGAGATATTTATGGCATAACGGCAACGACGACGACGAGTTAACAATAATATACATAAAACACCCTAATCAATGTGTGACAAAAAATTATAAATCATGTGTCAATTCAATATTAAACGGTTTTGTAACAATGTTATTGTTGTTGTTAGATCTATGTGTGTAATATTTTGTAATTTAATGTAATAAAATAAAATATTATATTAGTGAAATAGCAAAATTGGCTTATTATACAATTTTTATGAAGTGAGTGTGTGAGTTGATCATAGAACCCCTCTACAAAGTTATTAAAATGTGTTTTATTGTTGTGTCAGGTTCTTTGGCATATCTGCTAAATTAAATATTAAATAATTTATTTTATTTTTGAGCTTAATGTCTCTCTTGAGTGAGATAAATATGAGGTGTGGATTCATCTAGATTTGATTAAGTCGAATTTTGTATTGAATAAAGAAAAATTGTATTTTATGCAAATAGTGACATCTGTGGCAGTTCCTAATAAGATTAAAGCGCTTTAAATTAGACTGAATTGAGCGAAAAACCATAAATAATGCAGATTTTACATGAAAAATTATATTTTGAGTATTATTTACACTAAAATCGCTTTAAAGTGAGACAGCGCCATCTATGATGATCGAGCATTACTGTTGAAGTTCATTATATTTATCAATATTCATTTAAGAGTCATAAAAACGTAAATTCATGTCACTTAAAACACCTACACCACTTTTTCTCTATTAAAAACGTGACAAGAATTCAAATTAAATTACAGATTCCAGTTCTATCACAAATAAAATCAGTTCATTTTCATCTAAATTACATTTAATTTTTCATGGATCTTTTTATTTTTTTAAAATATGAACTCAAATTGGAGCTTGCTATTGATTGTCAACAATAAAATAAAAAAAATATGAATAAAAATCTAATTTAATTTAAAGTGTTACACACCAAACTTCAAAAAAAAAGACATTAAAATGTTTCTACAAAAAAAATAAAAAAAGAGATTTAATAATAAATTGAGAGTAAATTAAAATTTATTTCATTCAAATCAGTGTGTGACCATTCACCAATAAAATTTAATGTCAAAATGAGTATCTAGAAGTGGTAGCAATGAACTAGAAGCAACAAAGTAGTTTAGAAAACTAATGTCATGCTACTAAATTACGACAGTTTACATGTTTTCTAACGATTTTATTCTTATTATTATTATTATTGGAATTGTGAAAGAGTTCTTTGGTCATTGTCCCACGGCCTGATGACCAGTAATGTAAATGTGAAATGTGTAGGCGTCTCATCGTTTTCCAGATTTTACTTTGAAAATATACAGAAGATGAGGTAATAAATTAAGTTAAATGGTTTAAATAGGTTTGGCTCTTTTTTGTGTAAGTATTATTATTATTTTATATCGTCAATATATCTCTTTTTTTGTGTGTGACTTTATTGCTACTACTTTTTTTTCTGTATAAATGTCGATTTGGATGTCGCTTTATTTTCATTTAAATTCATTTTAATGATTCAGAAGCTAGAAAAGCAATATATTTTATTTTATTTCAATTCATTCGATTTGGACTCACATATACAAATGCTGTCCGAACAAATTCATTGGAAAAATTCTTCAAAAGTCCTTTGAGTTTTTTTATGAAACAATAGAAATTTTCAGACTTGACATTGATCTATTATGACCACAAATGAAAGAATGCCGCCTAAATTTTTGCTGACATTTTGAAGTATTCGCAGAATAAAAATTGCCGAATGAAAACGGTATGATGATAAAAAAAATACAAAAAATTCGAATTTAATTTAATGTCGTTTGATTTGACTATAATTTTTCGGTTACAAATCAAAAGCATTCTTTTGCTTTGATACGAATTTCGGTTTTTATTGTCATTTATAAAATTGCATTGATTATCTTTTGCTTAGAATCAAACGTCATGATACGAAATACAAAGTGAATTGATATACTAAGTGCATTTCAATGAGTGTCTCTCATTTCAAGCGGACATTCAATTACAAGAAGGAATTTTATTTATGGATGAATGACGCGTCTAGGCAATGAAGTGAGTTAAATGCAAAAAAAAATAGAGCGCATGAGGTCTTTAATGAATCATTTCAAACTGAAATTATACTTAAGAAACATCGTTTGAGCTATATCAGGGATTTTCAGACCCTGTTTTGAATGGAATGAGGTCTGACTGGTCCAAATTCCATTAATTACAAAATCCCTTAGAAGAATCGACCCCTATATGCTCATTTTTCTTTTCAATGATATCAAACGCAATTCAAAAAATTGCAAAATTTCGGCTCTAAACAAAAATACAATATAAAAACTTGAAAATGTCACCCGGTATCACCATAATATTGCATTGCATCGTTTTCTGCATAAACGATGACATTACAAAAATGCTGCTAATTCAAAACAAAAAAAATATTCATGCAGCAACAAGCAAATTTTGTTATCGTTATAACGCAGCGCGAGAATAGAAATTGTTATATTCCTTTGATTCAACTACTCAAGAGTTCGCAACATTCCACTTGTCATCCCATGTTGTCATGAAAAAATGTTGAAAATTCAAAGCGCTTATTCAGTTTCTATAAACGACAACATACAAGCAAAACAAATGCAATTTTGTGTCATTAGTTGGGGAATGTTGTACAAAAAAGAAACACTACAAAACCAAACATCATCTCAAATTCAGACTTTGCTCCGATCGCAAATCACTTTAAAATGGAATTTTCCTTCTTTGTGATGACTCTTCAATTAAATTAAAAATGATTATTCCAATCATACAAGAACATGAAAAAAAAACAAAAACAATTTAAATAATTTTCTTTTGCAATAATTTTCGCACTCGATTCAATTAAAAACATGCACACATCCACAAAAGTATAAGACCAGTATTTACAAAACAAAAATTGTTAAAATAAATCAAATTTCAATTGTATGTAATTTGATTTGTGATGCAAAAACAAAAAAAAACAAACAAAAGTATTTAAAGTAATGAATTGCAGAAGTAAAAAAAAATATTCGAACATAAATAAATTATTTTTGTATAGCAGGTATCAGTTTTGAATATCAGTTGAAATGTAAAAAGGAAATGAATAAACAGAGTGAAGAGTTGAAATGAGAAAACGAGAAAAATAAATTCAAATCACTCTTTAAACTGTCAGCCATCCATCTTTGTTGTTGACATGTGACGACTCTCTGTTTGCTACTTCTCTAAACACTGACAATATGTATCTCTCTTGATTTTTTTGTTCATTTTTACATTAAAAGTGAATTTTATGTGGTAAAGCCCTTAAAAGGGCTTTTTCTGTCTGAAATCGATTGGCACTGCTAGTGAAATGCCTCGAGCACTGCACGAGTGACCATGCAAATGACCTGTGAGCACTAAGCTAGGTTCCCAGAATGAATCGCATCAAATTCGGTGCAATTTAAACCAGTAAATGTGATTTTAAGGTCACTTCAATTTCAAATGCACTGACCCTCATTTTCAATTTCCATTATTATCCATTTAAGTCACTGTCTCATTTGAAATGAGCTTTGTCTTGTTGTCATTTCAGACTTTGTGGTATGTCATCATTGTCGGATCAGTACAAAAAGAGCAAAGGATATGCATGTTTATCAATTTATAGAACAGTGAAAAGTTAATTTTTTTTTGTTGATTCAATTAATTAAAGTTCTTGATAATTTCATATTTTTTTTATTATTTTATTTTCATAGCACACAATTTTATTATTTTTTCTTATTTAACATTTTATGGCATTGACTTGTACTTCAATCATCGTCACTCTATCATTTAATATGAAAGTCAGACATACCATCAGACTGTATGTTGATGAAAAATGTCAGGTAATCAGAGCAAAAATAAAATAACACAAGAATAACAGCAAAAAAAAATACTAAATTGTACAAACTGACACGACATGCTGAGAATGTGATGAGACATTGCATTTATATAGCAAAATATTGCAGCTACTGTGCAACTTCAACCGAGATTGAATGCATGGACAATCATCTGAATGGCACATCAATCAAAATATAATTTATAGAAAAATGTGAACATTTTTTTTTGTCTTCTTCTCTCATTGCAAGTCTCAAATGCATATCACATCACTTTGCAAATTGCAGAATTGAAAATATTGGAATGGATGCACCAATTTATTTAATTTTTTTTTTCCTTGTTATTATTATTATTTTTATGATTATAAAATACTTGCATAACAAAGCATTGATATGTTTTTGAGAAATGTTTCGCATATTTTATTATGATTGTTTGTTTGTGTTATTTATTTTTTTTTGTGCTGATGTTTTAAATTTAAACACACTGAGATTGAAATAAATGATAAATGTGTTGTTGTCGCTTGCTGCTGTTGTAGCTTTTTTTTGTTACCACTTCTTCTCCTTTTAATAATGAATGCCAAACATTAACACGAATAAATTAAATGAAGCATTGTCGCGCCTTTTATTTATCTTTCAAACATAATTCAGACAATTAAGGCTATCAAAATGTGTTCATCTCTCAAAACATAAAAAAAAAAATAAATTTATAAGAGGGCAAAAATTATTTTTCTTGACATTTTCATAAAAATCACAATAATAATAATAATAACAAAAAAAAAGATCAGTCGGCACATCATATTACCAGGAGGCGGCTTTATATGACAGGAATACGTCAAGCATAATTTATCATTGCAATGCACAAACTTCTTCTTTTTTTACCATTTTCATTATCTTGCACGTACAATAAAATGCATGTTTGATGAGTAACACAACAAGCTTGTATATAGAGAAAAGTAATGTTTTGTGAAATAACTGATAATCTTGCAGATGATGATGATGATGATGACGAAAATTATGATGAAAAATGTCGCAACATGTGCACTTTATTTATTTGATCATCCAGCCAGTAATTGTACAAATATCACATATAAAATGTTGCAATAACACACGTTTTCATATTTTATGGGTAATCTCATCTAATTTATGGGCAACATTAATGGATGGCATAAGAGAATTTAAATAAATTTTGTTGAAAATGAAAAAAAGTAACATGGATTTTGGTTATTTTTGAACTGTTTCAATGTTTGATAAAGCGCCAGGATTTTAAATTAGCTGAATATTTCAAAGAACTTCGAACTCAAACTTCAAAGAGCGGCAATGAAATTTCTGTTCGCATCAAATATCGTGAGTGAATTTCAGTTTCAACCAAAATTTCATGTATTTGTAAGATATTAGGTCTCAAATTCAAAAAATGATTATCAGAAATCGCAGTTTTTTACCAACTTGAGTCAAAAAGCATTCGTATCGCCTTTTGTGAGACGTCAAACGCTTGACTTGGTTAGATTTGACTAAATTTGTTTGCATTGTAGCACGAGTTCAATGAATTCTCACATTTCAATCTACAATTTCAATTCAATACACATTATCAGCATCATGATTAACAGTTTATACTTGATTTTATAACCTTGTCTCATAAATATTATTAAAATATCGTGTATGATTAATGTAAAAATTATGAAAAACGTTTTCCTCTTCATTCATCCATAAATAATTTATGATTCTGATTATAATCAAAATGAATTTTATTTGTTAAAACTTTAATAATATACGATTTTGAGTTTAATCTGTGAGATATGGTAAGAAATTTTTGAAATTGACTTCAAACTGATTTGTTATCGCAACCCAACCTTGAATTTCTCCAGTTTTTGAAGTAATTTTTGAATTTCATGTCCGAAAATGCGCTTAATTCTAACGTTAAGGATAATTTTAAGCATTTTAATACATTGTAACGTCAAAAAAAATCGAAAAAAATTGCAACTGACTGAATTTCACACACAAATTAATGTTTTTTTTTTTCATTTAAAATATTCACAAAGCATCATAATTTAAATAATTCATTCAACACCTTGTTAGCAAAAGTAATGATTGAAATGAAAATAAATGAATTATTTCATGATTATTTTATGATTTTAATAACAACAAAAAATTGTATACATTAGAATTTCAGGAAAAAAAATTTAAATCAAATTAAGTGCAAAGTGATGATAAATGAGTGTTCTTGATGTTCTTAATTAGTGAGAAAGAGTTAATTGATTCAAAGGTGATGAAATGTTTCTGTTGAAAGATTTATTCAATTTAAATGAAAATAAAATTTATTAATTTCTCGTTTCATTTTTTTCTTTTTATTAAATTCATGGTATGCATTGAAACGAGAGACAAGGCGGCTATTATCACAGCAATTGCGTTAATGTTTAAATTATTATCGAAACAGCTTCACATTAATTTTCCCTTTTTGTTCACTCTCTTACTCGCTCTCGTTTCAATTTCTTTATTTTCTTCATTTCATTTCAGTTAAGCATTAACAAAATACACAAACAGTGATTTTTATATGTATTTTATTTTATTACTCATTTTTATTTATTTGAGTCATTTAATTTATCGAAAACGCATCTTTTATGTTTGTCGTCGCCAACAACGATGTAATCAAGACTTGAATTCTTAATTGAGATATACTGAGGAGTATTTAATGGCCTTTTTATTTATTACAGTGTCTTATGTTTTCTTTTTTTTATTTTCATTTAACTTGAATGTAGATTAAAAAAAAAAGTCATATCAATGGGCATTAATTTTATCCGCCTCTCTTCCTTGGATCTGAATGTGATTTGTAAAGAGAAAAAAATAAATAAAAATTTATTTTGTACATTTTGTATTATTATTGTAAAACATTTAATTCAAAGTCATATCATAAATTTCTTTCAACTTCATGCTTGTTGTTTTACTTTTTTTTTCTTCTCTCTGTGTCTGATTTCTTCCGATCTTGTGTACATTCTGTGAAATTAAGAAAATAAATGATTGGATTGGTTAAGTGATTTAACAAAATGTACAAAATAATACAATTTAAAGTTAAAAAAAAAATAAATAAATAAATACACAGAGAAATAAGATACTAATAAATGTTGTTCAAGCCATTAACATTCCCTGCTTCTGCTTCTTCTCATTTTATCGTGTCATTTATTTACAAAATTTGTGACATTAATTTTATTGATTCATCTGTTTCGGTTCATTTTGATCAGTATTTAAATGAGTCAATGTGATCAATTTCGATTCAGCTCTCACCACATTTAATGGAAGTTTCCAGGAATGCCTTTTTCCCTTGATACCGTTTTAAAGGTCACTTTAAATCCAATTTCATACATCACATCACATTCACTTCAAACTTCAGTGGAATATTTTTCAAAATCAAAAAATATTTAAACTGTCAAAATCAACTATTTTCATTTCTGTGAACTCACAGTCATAAATCAATCAGTCAAGTTTATTTACGCTGATATATGATATTAAAATGTTATAAGTGAAAACCTGAAATAATGATAATATATGAGTGACATGTTTGCATTGCATATATTATTACTTACCAACTTTTTTTTTTCTTTCTAAAATGTGTGCGCTTATCACCATGTCAATAAATGTTTGCTTACTTGAGCAAAAGTATGAGTTAAAAAAAAAATTGTTGATATAAATTAAGAGTTATAAGTTAATATTTAAATAAATAAGTGAATAATATGAATGAAATGACAACGCTAAATGTCAGATATGTCTTTGATTAGTTACTATAAGTGATAATGAAATTTTAACTTTTATTTATTTAATAAGTAAACAGTTGAATTAAACGTAACTTTGAAAGGAAAGAAGATAAATTGATTAGTTATGTTAATTTAATGTTGGGATGTTATATTTACAAGTAAAAGGTGATTTCGTGCAAGGATGATTATGGCTACAACTATATTTGTGGTGGGTGAGTTGCTTTATGTTAAGGCTGAGATGTATTTTAATCGGTTTATGTACCGATTTTGTTTCAATGTCTCGTTTCACGTGTCGTGTGATGGCTTGAGTAATTTTTCGCATCATGTCAAGGTTCACACTCGGGTTTTGGAGTAAAAAAAATCATGTTTTCATAAGTTATAGGTAAAAATAACTTGAAGCAAAATTGTAGAGAATATTTCAAGCTGCAACTTTGCTTAACTGACCAAGTCGATATTTCATGTATAAATAGGCCAAAAATGGCAAAATACACTATTTAGAGCTTATTTCACGGTTTTTGAAGGAAACCGTGTCATATCTCTCATCAGGGCTCGGTCCAAGTGTTGTATTATTTCACAGGACCGGTTTACATTGAAACCATTCTTTGAGAACTCACATCACTGAATCACATTAATGCATTTTTCGTACAACCATCTATCTAGTCTTGAAAAAAGAACGACAGACAGTTAACATGCAATATTATTCTTATATCACATCACATCCAAACAAACAGGAAGCTCTTGATAAATATACAAGATAAGGCAATAAGATTTATTACATTTTATTATTTTTCTGAACATACACACAAACACACACATTACATTACACAATATTCTTTCTTTTTTAAACGGAACGTAATTTTTTTATTATTATTTGTATTTGATCAGATGCGACAAAGACTGAAATCTACTTGAAAATATGCAATTTTAAACATTAAATTCTAATTTGAATACACAAACACATACAAGTCTAAGCTAATTTATTTTTCCATTTTATCGAGTGATATCACAAATGGTTTAAAGCGTAAAAAAACATTATAAATTATGAGCATTAATTTCCTTTCAATAAAATAATTCACATAGAGAGAGTTCATAAATCAAGTGGCACATTTACAGGAAAAATGCTTTTATAAAAGGAAAGATAATAAATTATGCTTATTAATGGTAAAAGGGGTGGATTTTTTTTTTAATTTTTTACATTTTTTTTCTACGTTACATGCTAAAATTATGTTTGCATTGTAAAGTTTTAATTAAAATGTGTTTTTGTGATAGTTTGAGGAACATAAAATTAATAAATTATAATCGTTTTCTAAATTTCTCTTTAATATCACATTATAAAATAGCCTAAAGTCAAACAAAATTTCACACTAATCTACTCATAATCTGAAATAACACAAAACTAATAATAATTATATACATTTATGATAATAATATAGGTCTTCACTAATTAACACCCGCATTCAAATAACTAAAACATTCACATACGCGCACACACACCTCATTTGGCATATTGACTATGAGTTTTAACTATACAATTTCATGTCATATCGTGTCGTTTTTGTTATGTCACATTCACACTTCACAAAATTAATAAACATACAACATGCTCCAAAAATAACACAAACACACACACATACACACAAAATATTTTAATAAGGTACCTTATTTTCAAAGTAAATAAAAATAATAATAATGAATCTGACAAATTAACACACGCATTCAAATCAACTGAAAGCACACACAGAGTGAGAGAGTGTTTTAGTGTATTTTTAATACAAAATTTTCAACACGTCATGTCAACGTTAAAAAAAAGTGAAGAGAATTACAACAAAAAAAAATAACATGATATTTTACATTGAAATATCAAAATATAATGAAATAAAACAATCATTTTCGATGTTTGACATGAAAAATTATATATATAATAAAATGATTATTATTATTTGAATATGATTGATCACATAGTGAATATACTATTAAATAATGTAAATAATGAGTTTTGTATGATTATTTTGGTTGAAAAATAACTTAATTGTGTGACTGGTTACATTTCAATTGAGTGGGTTATTTGATGAGTTGGAGGTAAAAAGAGCAAATTTAATGTTGTATTTTATGGTTATTAACTAGATGAAATTGTTTGAAGGAGGAAGTGATTAGTGTTAATGAGATTAAAAGTTGTGAGAAGATGGGAATTTTTTTGTCACGGTTTTTATCGTCATATATCGTCATAGGGTCCAATGAGGCAGTGTAACCTGGGGAAAATCATTTAACTGACCAGGTGAGATTATTTTGACTCAAAAAAATGTTACGTGGGTGCGCTGTGATCCAAATGGTCCTCACTCGAAGCATGATTTTACTCCTTTTCTTAGATTAGGGCAAGAACTCTGAGAATGAGATCTCATGTGATTCCTCTTTGAATATAATGTGTCATTTTTTAGGGAATTTAAACTCGAATTTAAGACAACCTGAAAATAAATTGATATTTTTGACACGTAACAACTGCTATCACTTTATAGTGCGTAACATAAATAAAGTCGTTCCCTTAATTTTTTACCCCATTTCTTGTTTAATGAAGACATTTCAAGATTAATGGGCGGATGTTTTCTGCGTTGTCAACTTTTAACGACTTAACAATGTGACAACTATACAAAAAAAAAGTAAAAATAAATATTACACCATATTTTATGAAAGATGAGCCCTCTCAGTTGTTCTCACATATCATCATGTCAATATTTATATAAATATAAAATAATATGTTGATACAATTTGAACGTCAGTCATCGAGTTGAGTGTTAATGAAAAGACACACACACACACACACACTGATCCAGTAAATAATATTTTTGAAAATGATTATAAATTTAACAACTGAATGACATGCAACAAAATACATTCAGAAGCATTTATTATTTGTTTTAATGACAGTCTTGCATGTCAAGAAATTAAGATGGATTTAGTTTCATGTTGTTTATTAATCGTCTCATACATTTAATAGTGTACACATCTACTGACTGTATTATATTATTAACTCAAAACTCATAATTATGCTGTTTGTTGTTAATTTTTTCCGTTTCTCACTTTATTTAATATACATTTTTTTTCGTTTTTTATTAAGCGAATAAGGTTTCATGATATCATGACATTAAATTATTATGATTATTATAACAGAGAAACAAAAAATTGAAATGAGTTGTTTAGCCAGCGGCTAGTATTCAGGCAAATTGTTCTTAGAAGTGCAAAAGTTGTGTTATGGTGGTGATGTTAAATATATTTGCGTGTTTTCTGATTATTTTTGGTCGTAAATCATAATTGGATTTAATTAAAGAATTTGAGTGATTGTTTAAGTGCATGCGATAATGCAGTTTTTTGATGCAAATTTTTTGAAATTTATAACTGTAACTACGATGATGATAATTTTTTTTTGATGAAAATAACCTTCAAAAATCTCTTATAGAAATGTAAAACACAATCCACCTGTCCAAGTCGTTTCCACTCAAAATTCATCTATTCCTACATTTTCTTGACATTAAATCAAAGCAACAGATGAAATATTTTACAGAAAATATAATGACTAATGACACAAATCATTAAACTTTAGACACTCAACCATATCACCATACAGATATGTGTGTGTGCCCTAATTTATTATTATTTTTAAATTCATCATTCACTGTGTTATTTCTAGTTGAAAGTACTATGTCTCATGTTTTTTTTTTGTCTTAAACGCGTTGAAAATAAATTACTTTACATGATTGACATACCATAACTGACACATTGACTTGAGCATGTACTATTTTATTTTTGCTGTATATTCAAGTCTAAATGAGTAATGTTTCATTTCGCGCTTATTTAAATGTCTTATTTTTTTGTGTGTAGAGTCAAATTAAGTTGAAATCAAGTACTACTAGCATGTGAAATTACGATGTCATGCAATGTGAAAAAAAAAATTGAAATTTAAATGGAAGGAGTAGTTTTAAAGCTGGAAAATTGAGGTCTTAAATTTCCAACTCATTGAATCCTTCCCAGGACAGTAAGAGCGTGTAAGTAGAAAATTTATTGAAAAGAGAACTCTTGAGCCAGGTCAAGACTCGGTTAGATCAAAACCATGACCCAAAAGCACATTTTCTCTAATTGAGTTGTCAAAACTTGGATTTTTCAATTAAGCGAAGTTTCTTGTTCCTTCTTTTTCTCACTCTCTCTCTCTCTCTCACACATTACCTTAAAACACGAATATTTTTCATTAAAATATCATGAACAAAAAAAATTGAATTGGAATGAAAAATGAGTTTTAAACGAATGCAACGTGAAATCAGTCAAGCGTGAATTTGAAGTGGATTTCTGTCATATTTAAAAATTGTTTCATTTATTTATTTACACTTTGTCATTATAAATGCGCAATCAGATGTTATTTATTTAGTGTGAGCATGCAATATTAATTTAAAATAAATTTTTTTAAGCAGTGTGTAATGTTGTGGTTCAATTCAAATAATAGGATGACCATCAAAATATGAAATATTTGATATGAAAACGTTTTATTATTTTAATTGAATGATTTAATTAAATTTAATGGAACACCTCGTACTCAAAATAAGAAAGAATTAGATAGTAATCAAAGGAGACACTTATATTATATTACAATAAAACAGACATGACATGTCATTACCTCCTCAAAAAAATAATAATATGAAATAAAATAAAATTACTACATGAAGTTATATATCTTCTGTTTATCTTATTTGTTATGTCAAGTTAAATTATTTATTAATACATTCAACGTCGTCAGTTTACATGTACAAAAATACAGAAAATGCATTATAAATGAGTATATGAGTAGCAGTTAGCAATATAATAAATGAATAAAATAATATTCAACTGTCATGTCAGATATAATTCAATCATAAATAATACGCTTTTTAAGCTCATTTCCTTCTCTCTCTCTGTTTTTTTTTTGTGTATATTTTATTTTATTTTTTTAATATTATTATTATTATAACGACAAGTAACATTCGTGTATATTTATTCATATTTCATGATTATTTATTGCTGGTGTGTTAATGTTCTGTTTGATGGCAGAGCTCTTTTTTTAAATTAATGGCAAGCAAAAAATGTAATAATACTATGTATGACATTAATAAACATTTTGGGTGAGCGCGTTTTATGTGTTTTGTCACATTTAAAGTATTTGACTTCTTTTTTTAATGTGTTACAAGCAGTGATGTCTGGCTTAAAAAGGTCTGGTCAAATACTTCACATCAGGAATGAAAAATAAATCTCTTTTGAGCATGCTGGAACGATGGTCAGTTATTTAACCTGTTTCCATGAGAGTTGAAGGACGAATCGTAACTTTCAAGATGTTTTCATTGTGAGCTATGCCTCATTACAGTGTGGTCAGAGGTAGTGAATACGTTATGGTAATCAAAGGAAAGGCCTTTCCTTGATAAAGCTTGTCGATGTCTTGAACCATAATGGGACGTCAATGGCATTTTCGTAAACTTAGATTCAGTTATACACCTAGATCTCAATGAGACCTATTTTGACCTCTTCCATATGTGTCCAGAAGCCGAAAATAACTTACAAAAATCCTTTAAACGTGAATGTTAAGCATCAGTCACTTCCAAGCTTATAAGGATTGCATTTATTTCATCTTCATGCTCCATCTCTGAATGAACCTGAAATGAAAAAGGCACATTTAATATTTCAAATTGAATGTATTATTAAGTTAATACTTTCCTAATCCTAAAATATTGGCAACACTACTGTGCCATTCATTTACCTACAAAATATACCTAAAAAAAATATACCATTAATAACAAAAATTATTTTTTTCATGTTAAATTTTTTGACATCTATAAATGTGTTCGTGGCATTAGTCATTTTATTTTAATTTTCTCATGTCGTGTTATGTTGTCATACGTCATTAATATTATTTTAATATATTTTATTATTTTATGCATTCACCTTGTCGACTTATAATTACAGCAACAGTAACAACACACAAATTCTCATATATTTTAATAATTTAATTGTACATATTTGGGTTTCAATGCTCAATCAACACACTCACTATGCACACTGTCACTTTATAAGAAAAGGTGCGTAAGACAGTTAGTTAAATGGCTTAATATTGAATAAATAATAAAATAATTTGTGTTGGTTGTTACTTTTTCGTTGAGAGAGCAAGGGATTAGCGTCAAACTGAGTTGGGATTTATTGACTTGTCAAAAATTGGTATAAGAAACATGTAAAATTATGAAATCCTGATGTGTTTCTTTTTTTTTCTTCATTTTAAATGAGAGAATTAAAAGAGAAATTCATTAAGATGGATTATGATCAAATTATGATAAACGTATGAAAAAGTTAATTTAAAGGCGCCAAAGTATATTTTTCAATCATCTGATAGTAATTAGTGTGTATATTAATGATGATAGTTTTCGATCTTTACAGAGAAAAAAAAACTATCTATAAAATATGTGTAGAAAACGTCAAAATGTTTTTATTACCTTTTATATATTTATTTATTTATTGCTCTGATGTTCAAAAGGCACAATAATTCATTTTTTTTCTTTCGTTTTTTTCTTTTAAAGGCATCATCAATAAATAAATAATAAGTAAGTATGTAGAAAAGAAGAGAGATAATGATAAAATGGTATGTAATTATAGAGTCAAAACATCATTTCCGTGCACAAATAATGGGCTGTATATTATATTCTATTACTGTCATGAATCATTCGTCGAATCGTTGTTATAAATAAATTATCATCAATAAAGAGAATCAAAAGAAAAAATTGGATATTTACGGACATTGATGATGATGATGAAGATCTTTTATTATGTATACACAAAATTTTTGATTATACTGTTATATGTTAATAAAATTTTATAAAAGAAAAAAAGGTAACATTTTAAATACATACATATCGGTTTCGGTTGAAAAATTATTGATGCATCGTTTATTTTATTTTTTATCGTTTTAATGCCCAGAAATCGTCTTTGTTTTAAAATAACATAAAATTTTATGTTGAAATGATTAATGGTTTCAATTTGATTATTATTTATAATATAACATAATAAATACATAAATGAGAAGGAAGCCGAGTTAATTTGAAAAAACGGTACCGACTGAATGACGGCGCCAATTATCAATCGGAGAAGGTGTTAATTAAAAGTAAATTAGACAATTTTGTACCATGAAATGAAATTTTAATTCACATTAAGGTAAAATTTTCAACCAAACTAGTCATTAGATGTCAAATTAAATGATGCATCAGTTGGTCACTGATCAAATGATAGCTCAAAATAAAAATTAATGAATTGTGACTGGATCCTACATTTTCTTCAGCGCCACTTCGAAATCGTGGTAGAATATGGAACTAAGTCTTGATTTAGTTGTACTATAATTAAGATTACACAAATCTGGGGATTTTCCCATCAATTTCACGCATGAATGTCATTTGTCAATGGACATGTGTAATTTTTTTTACTTATCTTAATTGATTGTAAAATTAGCATTCATTTCATTTAATGATTACAGTAATTCAACCACGACTGTATCAACAATTACCTTTTTATCATCAAATCTATAAATATCCAGATTTTACCAGTTTCAGTTTAGTCACAACTCCGAAATGAATATATTTGTTACAATTTTAACGATTTTCTTCATTTACATCGTCTCAATTGAGTGTGCTGATGATTACGAGTCAAAAGCGATAGCATTAGCTCGAACATGCAAAGCTGGAGTCTCAACAACAGTAAAATTTCCCACTTTAGATGAAATGATATCAATTGACTTTGAAACGAGTGATCCAACGGTTAAATGTTACATGCAATGCATTGCTGAAGGTCTCGGTGAAGTTAATTCAAGTGGTGTTCTGATATTGGAGGGCTTGAAAAAAGGACAGTGGTCTGATGATGCGTCAATTACAGTGGCATTTAATCAATGCAAAGATACTGGCACTGGAATTTCAGACAAATGTGAAAGAGCGTATCAACAATTTGAGTGTTTTTTCCATAAATTATATGAATGAAAAAAAAATTTCAATACATACATAAATTAATTTTAGGCATATGTATTCGTGTATACTTTGAAAGACCTCCTTCAATACCTGTCTAATTAAGTGGAATTTTATTTTTTTAAATTTCTTCGAAACCCTTCGTTAATTCATAACAGATTGTTATAAAATCTACTCTGACACATTTAACCATTTTAATTGCAGAAGCCGAATTCTGTCTGAATTAATTTTTCTCTTGATTGTCTCTCTTAAATGCACACACATGTCATACATTTAATCACTTATAAGAAAACTCTTTTCCGACAGTTTTTTTGCTTAAATTAATGTTTAATTTTAGTTTACATTTCACGGCCAATTTAAAAATGACTTATAAAAAGTCGGTGAATTTGTATTCTTTAAAGGAGAAATCAGTGATCAACATTAATTTATGTAGTCGTGAATTAAATTGAGTGAATATCAGACCTTCTTGGAATTGAAATAAGACACAAAAAGAGTTACTTCGCGTGTTTTTTTATACTTTATTGTCTTGTATCTTTTTACCCAAAAATACACAGAATTTCATAAATGATTAGGAAATTGTTTTATTGGTATTTAATAATGGCATATTGTGTTTCTCATCGGAAATGGTCAATTGTGTGTTCAAACAAAGGCAAACATTGATGATTTATGTGCATGGTAAATAATAATAATGGAGATCAAGGAGTTTGGTGAAATGGGTTTTATTTTTTCCTTTTATGTTCTTATGAAGATGAGATGAGACCAAAAAGTTAAAAGAAATAACATCACAATTATTTCCTTTAAGGTTCTATGAATGTCTTCCTGCTGTTTTTTCACTGCATGTCTTAATATTATTGCGCTTTTATACTCAATGTAAGTATTGTTAGTATTATTTTAAAAGAAACTTGATAAGAAAAGTAAAAAAAAATAGTAATAAAGAAACGACAATTTACGTGCAATAAACATTTGTAAAAATCCCTCTTACCATAAAATTTATTACCATTTTGGCGCTTTTGTTCTATTCCTTTTCTTTTATTGTTATTATTATATTATTTTAATGTTTTTCTTCTTTATTATTTTTGTATTTTTAGTGCCTTCCCTTTTTTTTTAAATTTGCAAAGAAAAAGAAATATTAAATGAGCATTCACTTCAAGTAAGAGATGAAAAATGTTCAAAAAGTGGGTGGCTTTACCTTGGCATGTCATAAATTATGTCTAACTATCTTTGGTGAACCAAAATGCACCAATTCAAACTAAGTGTGACACCTGGTTTTGATTTTAAATGATTTTTATTATAATTTAAATTACAATTTCACTTTGCTACATACAGACAGAATCCTACGTTTTTCAGCGCCACATCGAAATCGTGGTTGAATTTAGTTTTTACAGTTTTTAACTTTCTTCTCATTATAAGGATCAGCTTCAGGTTCTTCCATGTCAGTCACCACTCTTCTATGGTTTTTTTGAATCCTCATTCTCAGTTGGACAGAACTTCATTGTAAGTCGTCTTTTGTGATGACTGTGGTCTATTTTCAAACACAATAAAATATTGACAAAAAATATTCGTCAATCATTCAATAAAAACACTAATCAGCGGGAGTTTTCTTTACTCAGGTGGTCTCATGCTAAAAACTTTTCAAAATCATATATGATACAAACAAAAATAGCATCCTTCAAACCAATTTCGACAGCTGTCACATCATAAAAATAAATATCTTTCAATAAATATAAGTAAATTGAAAGACCTAAACATAATAAATGTCTATTTTGTACTCATTTATCAATTGTAACTATTTAATTTATATCTTTATTATTATTATTATGATCATTACAACAACAACAACAAAAGCAACATCGACTCAAGACTACTTCCATAAAAAACATTTTATTATTTTATTTCTAACTAACTAGCTAACTTTATATTATATTGTCTTGCCTTCACCATCGTTTTCTTATAAAAATTTTTATAATAATGTTGCAAAACATAACATTGCGTGTTTAGTGCCCACTTTTATTTTAATCGACAAAAGACACGACGATGACTGCATAAATGCTTAAATTTTAAAGTTTGTAACTAATATTAAAATAATGAAATGAAATGAATTGAAATTTATAATAATAATTTAAGAAAAAAAACACACACACTTAAAAAAACAGCAAGTAAGAACAACATGAATTGCTTGACCAAGTCTAACATAAATAATTAATATTAAATGTGTGTGTGTGTGTTTGAATTTTAGCATTTAGTATTTAAAACGCAATATGCATAAACACTTTTTTTTGTATGTGCGGCTGTGAAGACAATAATAATTTATTGCCTTTTGATCTTTCAATTTAGAGAATATTTATTATTTTAAAATTAAATATTATATTATAATAATGAAAAGGCTACATACAGACAAGACAGAGAAAGAATATCAGATTCGGCACGTTTGTATTTTTCTTTATATTTAGACGTTTTGTGCATTTTAATGTTTTTTTTTTAAGTTAAATGTGTTTAAAAGAAAGATTGGATACATGAAGACATGAGAGTGCGTGGGTTTTGTTTTAATTTGTATTTTTGAAATGAGAGAGAAAATATTAAATTATTAGCATCTGTAAGGGCATTCAAGCATTAAGCTAAGAGATATCGAATAAGAGGATCTGTAACATGAGTCATGGTTGAAATGGTTCTAATTTTGAAAATTTTACTGGTCTCAATGATGATGAAACCCAGTTCAAAGCTCGTCAGACTTTTACTTTACATGGAATGGACCTTAAACGAAAGATCGTTGAATGAAGGTCATTTTTTGACAGGAAATCGTGATAATTCTCACAACTTCCCAAAACTTTTAATCTTCAAAACTCACATTAACATCCACCATGAATCCCATTAATCAAGATCAAAGCACTTTTATCGCATGAAAACCATTTTACTGACATTCATTATAATTATATTTTTATTGTTATTCTACACGTTTTATTTCCGTGTGTGTGTGCATGCATGTGTTTCTACGAAATCCAAGTTAAACCATATAATTTACGGATAAAATTTATTTTAGTTAAGTTTTATTACAGCACCGTCCTAATCTCTAAATTTATTTATTTACGAACAAGAAAAAAAATAATAATCATAATCAATTTTGCTTTGTCTCTCCTCCTGTCCTCATTATTAGATTATATATGAAGTGAATGGCACAAAACCTGGCTTTAATATTGACATAATTTTGTCACACTTAATGTGATAAAAATTAGCTCTGCAACATGAATTTCAATCGTAATCTGATTTAACTGAAAGGTTTTTTCCTTTTTATTTTTAACAAAATTTTATTTGCAGTGTTAAATTTTTAAATGAAATATTATCCATTGTATGATTCGAGGGATGTTTCTGTGTGTGTGATGAGTGAAAAATTGTATTTTTAGAAAAAGTAAAGAGAAAAAATAAATGGATTTTATCCGTGACAACATAATAGGTGTCACAAATAAATGTGTTCACAATAAATCATTTGATTGTTTATAGAATGGAACAAATTAAAAAAAAGTGACGATAAAAGTAAATCGGAAATTACAAATGGGTTTGTTTATTTTTATTTTATTTTATTATTATTATTTGTGACAGTCATCCTATGTATTTTTTGTTGTTGTAAAATTTTAAGCAGAAAAATCCTGAAATGAAATCAAAATTTATCATTGGGATATGGATAGAACATTTTTCATTCCTAATAACATCAGAACAGAAAACAATAAAAAAAATCCTCATACAAAGTGAACGCAATCAAACAAACTAATCGCGCTTAAAATGTCTACTGCAAACAGCAACTAGATTAATCATCGTGCTTTGGCTAATATTTTATTGTTTTGCTAGCAACACACAGTTCGTTAAATTAAACACATATCACATGGAAAAAGAGAGAGAAAGAAAATAATAGTATGAGGTGAAAGAACAATGAGTATCTGTAAATGAAATCTTTGTATGAGTACAAATTTCATTTCAACTTGTGATGGATTATTTTGTGAATTCTTCGTGTTCTATTGTGGCATGTTTTATTGCATGGCAGGATGAAGTGATTCATTTATTGCTTTGACTCGTGTCGGATTGTTTTTAAATGAAAGTTCATATGAAAATTTCATACAAAGAAAATCAAATTAAAATTTTTACAAGGATTGCAAGGAGGAAGAGAATTATTCCATATTTTGTCCTAAATTCAAAGAGCTCAGACCGGAGGGACGGGCCATAACTGAGCTCCCCATGCATTTTGAATTGATTTCAACTTTTGTACAACCAGTTTTGAAGTAAATTTTCTCATTATTTTACAGAAACATTTATCAAACATGACAACATGAAACCAACAAACTTTGTGTTCAACCCGATATTGCATCAGTGTGTCTTTTTTTGCATCAAAATCTTGCACAATGATAAATTTAACAAGCATCTGTTAAAAAAATATGATCATGGCAACTGTAATCTATCTTCATAAAGTGCCAAGTATCACGTAGCCATATGTGTCATTCTCATAGACATAAAAATTAAATGGATGAGAGAAAATCTCTTGAGGTCAAAATAGATAACTCATAATGATGCGAAAAGATGTTATGTTTTTGTTGCCGATGATGTTCAGAGTTGTTATTATTGTTCATCGAAAACTTCACACAAATCACGTCTTTATTTCTGCATGTATCTCATCTTTGGATATCAACAAGCAACGACACAAAATTTAATATAATAATAATATTGAAGAGAGTGACTACAAGTTTTTATTGTATTTTGTTGCTGATGTCGCTGCTATGCCACTGTATATTGTTGTGTTACTCTGTTTTTATGATAAATTAACTACTGTGGTATATTAGATAAGTTGACAGCTTTGGAAAATTTATTACACCATGATTTATTGCATGCTTACTAGAAAGATAGATCTGTGCATTTTTTTTTTGCTTCTCTTTTACTTTTTTTTTTTAACCTTTTGAATTATGTATGTCTGGAGTACATACATTTTTGCTGTGATTCTTTTATTTATTATCATTATTATAGTACTCTAACATATCTCATGCCATATTAATCAATAAGAGATATCAGATCATGAGACATACCGCACATTGTACAAATATTGAAAAATAATAAATTGCAAAACACTAAGTGACTGTTATTTGGCAACTTGATTTGACGGACATTAAATTATTATCATTATAAATCGTTTGTGATAAATTTACAGTGGAGACTGAGAGGTATGGTCTATACATATTTTTTTCTTTTTAATACTAATATATGATTGCTCTTTTATTTCATTCTGGAATCAATTCAATTGGATAAAATACCAAAAATGGAAAGTTGATGCTAAAGAAAATCTTGAGTGCATTTTAAATGAATTCATTTAACGAGAAAGCCTGGAAAGCAACTTTATTGAATTACATAAGAAAATTGGTGAGTATCCTTTTACTTTTTACATTACACAGGATTGCATTACTTGAAAGCTCATCTTGAAATCAAGATATTACAAGAAAATAGCCCAAAACTGCTACAATGAGGTCTGAAATATCACCAAAAAGTAAAACAGCTGATTAAAGGACCTTCAAAGGACTCATTATGAGATCTTCATAGCTTCAGATTTTGTACACCTTCATAAAATAAGACACGACACAACTAACTGTTCCCATTTCTATTCTATTACTAACAGGAAATATCCAATATCACTCTAACTAAATACACAAAATAATGGCGTTAATTCTAATAATAATGCACTTCAATATATTATCTTTGAGACATATTTAACTGATTTTCAGTTTATCATTATTATTATTGTGATTATCGTTTTATTAGTGTGTATTTAAGCAGCAATTTACCATATTTTATTGGCATCACAGTATAATCGAGCAGATATCAAATAAAATGCTATTTATTATAATGAGACTTTAATTCCGTTAGGAAATGAATTATTTGACTTTAATGAGGCTGCTGACCCTTTCTAATGCACTAAATGTGTGACATATGTGTGTGGTATGTTTCGCCAGACACATTTTACCGGACACACCAAATTAATTGCACTTTCATTTAAACTACATATTCGGAAATTTATTATAATAATAATTATTATTATGATTATGATTTGTTTCTCACTTTGGTCCTACGGTTTAAATTAATGAAGTGATTATGATAATGTTGCAATTATGGCAAGTGCATTCCCTGGTTTTTTGATTAAAACAGATGAATGGAAAATTTAATATCACTTTAATATCAGAATCTCAATTTATATACATTTATCTTCAATTGAATTGAATTGAATTTAAAATCGGTTCATATCAAAGCCATCTATGCTAATTTTATTTTTTTACTTGTGGTTCAAAATAATAATCTAATTTGCATTTTCACCGACAACGATGATGATGATGATGATTTTAAATGAAAAAAAAAAATATTGAAAGTAAACAAATCAAAGTTAAAAAGGTCGATAATTGACGTTTTTGAATATTATATGAGGGAATCAATATTCAGATAAGAGAACTTGCAGACACAAAAAAAATATTGTCAACAATCTATCAATATCTTGTCAGTCATCTACTGGATTAAATATGCAAGTGAAAGAGCTCAATCCCTTATTTCCTTTGTTTTTTTTTGTTATCTCTCATTTTGTTTGTCTTTAAAGAACTTTTGATTGGTTTGAAAACTAAAACTTGAAGTCTCTTGAAATGAAATGAAATGAGATCGATTCAAATGTCATCATTGATTGATAAGAATACATTGAATATAAGAGAAAAAATTAACATAACTTTTGTTAAAATATATTCCTTCATCAATTTTGAAGGAATGTCACGAGAACAGGAAAAATTTAAATTTTATCAAAAAACAAAAGAGACATGCATTTCTCAATTAAATGATAATAAATTTTATTTAGCTGCGTTCTTTGATGTTTTTTTTTTGGAGAAAAAAAAATAAATTGAGGTAAATCAATAAAAGAATTTTTGTTTTTGGAAAAATATTCAATTGACAACCAGTTTCCGTTTGCAAATTGTCATTTTGTTGATGGATTTATCGATTTTCGGTCTTTTTTTGTTAATATAAAATTTTTCGACTTCAAGATTAGTTTATTCAATTTTTTGAACATGAATATTATTATTTTTTAAGAGAAAAATAGTACAAAATTAAATGAAAAATAGTAATAAAAATAGCACATAAAATAGTTGTTCAGACACATGAGTATTTTCAATGTAATTTATTGCAAATTTAATGAATGGCATGACTTGTTGAAAAATTACCACTGAATGATTAATGAGATGCTCACTTGTTTTTTCGTGTACATTCATACATTTTTCATTATAATGTGCTGTCATAAAATTCATCATAGTGTAATAATGTGCAAATAAATAAAATTTGTGTCGCGCCACAGTGTGATTTTTGAAAATTGTGTAAAAGTTATAAATTATTTTTTTTCACATCAAATTTAGAGATTAGATTGGGTCATGCCGATTCCACTTGATTGAAGATGACCGTAATTTTACCTGAAACCTACTGTAGGGAGGTCTGAGATTGATCGGAATGAACTTTGATGACTGAAGTCATGGGTGAAATTTTCTGGAATCGAATTCAAAACTCACAGAATTCTATGAATTTCTTAGATTGATGATAATCGATCTCAAAAAATGATCACTATCCAAAAAATTAAACATCTTATTTTAACTGGGACAAAAAGCATAAAAAATGAAAGTAAATTTAGTTAAAAATTACATTTTGCTTGCATAATTTACTTGTACTTGTGTCTTGTTTTAAAAGACGTATCTGCATGTTTTTATCTACAGTATTTATTTGTGTTAAGTTGCAACTAATTCCACATATTCGTTTAAATTAAACTCATACTCACTCTAAATATGTTGGCATATAGCAAAAAAAAAACGACATCATACAGAAAATACTAAAATAAAGTGGTGTAGAAAACAAAACAGCTAACAACTGTTCTATTCAATTTGTGCAAATAAATAGCAAAACAAGAGATAAATTTTGTAAAATTATTTCTTACATAGTTAATTTAATTTATGATAATTAAATTTAACATATGTCAGTAGTTATTTATGTTACATTCTTGTTTTATTTTTATCTCTTTTTATTACATTTAAAATTTTTAGTTTTCTGTGAGTGTGTCTGTGTGTGATTATTTAAATAATAATATAACATTCGGTTTCTTATGTTTTGGTTTTTTTTTTGCCTGGTCAATTTTAAGTTAATTTACATTGTTTCCAAATATGGCATCGGTCTTTTGTTGATTTTAAATAGACAGACATCGACATGGACAGCATCAATCTTCTTCTTCTCCTCTGATTTCATCATTTTATCATCACATTTTTGTGTGTGTGATTGTCAATTTTATTATTAAAGTTACCTTGTTTTCTTGATGTCGAACAAAAGCAAGTCCAATAAAAGAAAAAGAAAAAAAAATAATAATATTAATAAAATACATAATTTGATGGAATGCAAAACAAAACGACACATTTACATTTTTAAATTGGCATCTGTCAATCGACTATTCATCAATTTGAGTTATTTCAATAAAATGTATAAAAAAAATAAATACGTACCATTTTCAATAGTCATCAAAGACAAGACAAACATAAATTTATATAATAATAAAAATAAAATGCATTAACTCACTTTGCTTCATTATTATTGAATTTTTTTTATACGATGATTGTACGTGAAAGACTTTGCTAACTAAACTGGAAATTTTTGCATAAAATGTGCATTTACACATCGATCAATCAATCAGCAATGAATTGAATGAGACGACACACAAAGAGATGTTTTATATAAACTGTCAAACTAATTTTAAAGACAAATAAAAGGCAGAGAGCTGTTTTCATTCAACCCTCAAGTTCCCACACATTCATTGAGATCATTAAGGGGTATTCTGAGAATTTCATGATAAAATTATACAAAAAAAAAAACATTTTTAATGTAAAATTATAAGAAAAAGAGGACTGTAAACGTTTTATGATACCCAAAAGATGTTATAAAAATAATTTTATATGATATTTAGACAAGGTTTTCATTTATAAGTCTATTGTAAGCTCCATATAACCATAAAATCATCAACCAAAGTATTATAAAATATAGTAATAAATGTTATTTTATGACAGTGTTGTGCTAAATTAGTGTGAATTTATATGAGGGTTTAATTTTGTTTTATTAATTCTTTTATCTCTCATTTATATTAGTACTATAAAACTCTTGAAATGAGTGTTGTTTATTTTTTTATTAATTTATAGTCTTAGTCTTTAATTTATTTTTTTTGGCGGTGTATTATCTAAGAAATTTTTTTTCACACACACACTTGAAAATTTAAAAGTCACATAAATTTCACGAAACAGGTCGAAACATTAAGATTAAAATGAGACTAAAGACGGACATTCCAAGAGTTTCAATATCAACTCGATTAACATCAATGTAATTTTGAGCTACAGCAGGACCATATTGAATCAAGATTTGCCAAAATGCCATTGTAAGTGTAACTGGATCTTCGTGCGTTGCTCCAAAATGAGCCAATGAACATGCATTTCCAAGTATTACAATATCCAATATTCGTTCAGTTCTGATAGCAAGATTTGTTTCGGCATATTTTCGTCCTAGCCCATAAACGAGTGGCGCGAATCCTGATGCCAAATGTGAACACAATTTGAAATTATCTTCATTATGAATTTGAATTAAATGAGCATTCATCAATGCAAGAGAAAAGCTCTTAACTGTTAATTTACTCCAATCAAAGATATTTTGTAAGTGATGATGCCATTTTAGGAAGATGTGATTTTTGACAAGCACTCCAAATAAGCCATGGCCGAATAACATGCAAGCAGCTGTGAATGCAAAGGGTTGATCTTTCAATGAAATATGAGTGAGGGCATTTCCTGAGGTTCCAGCAAGTATGAGATGAGCATACGCTGATGGTGTATTGTAATTAACGAAAGATCGCACAAATAATAGTCGATAATCCATTTTTTTGTTGATGAAATTCACCGAAACACCTTAAAAATATCAGATTTGATTTAATAATACAATAATTGCAACAGAAAATGATCGGCCTACTTAAATCGCTAGAAAAATCACACACAATTAAAGATAAAAAGAGACCGGAAACCGTGTGATAAAACATTGGTGCCTTAAAATCCTGTCATAACAATAATAAAAGTATCGGATCTCTTTTTAAGTTTTCACAAGTTTTATTTCTTTTTATATATTTTTATATTCATTCATAATAATGAAAGAGAAATCTCCTTATATTCATTTTAGTGTGTCATAAAATCTTTAAATTATTTGGGCAAACAATTTGTTTTTTTTTTCTGCTTTTCTTATGATATTATACAGTTTTATGATTAAGATTTTAAAATGTTTCAAGTGAGCCGCTTTATGGTGTTTGTTTGTATGCAATATTACAGACTGAGGATTTCTCAAGAAAATGTGATTTATTTGCTTTGAAAAAAGATGAAAGTGGTTCATTTTATTTGAATTTAAGCGCATTTTTGGGCAAAACATTATTTTCTCACTCTCAATTTTAAAGACGATTTTTCTCATTTTTGCTCTCTCTCTCTCTCTCTATAATAAAGTCTGGAGAAAGAAATATCGTCTCCAAGTTTCCAATTTCAGCCTCGTCTCTCTCAAAGCTCTTATTTTCAAGAAGTAAATTTTCAAAGAGAGAGAGAGAGAAACACAGATCTATTAAACGGACTTCCAACTCAAAGCTTTTCTTCTAAACATCATAAAATTTTCTCTAATTTCTCATATTCCAGCAATAAAAATTTGTCATCTAAATTTTGTGTTTCAATAAAACCGACAAAAAACACATTTAATGATTTAACAAGAAAAGCATTTTACAAAAACATTATTTACACACTCGTCTCATAACAGCAAAAAAAAAACTAAAATCAAAACCTCTCTCGTTAAAAATTTTGTATAATCAAAATAAATAAACTTGTTAATTTTAATATATTTGACAACTTATGACTTCTTGAATATTCGAAACCAAATAAATTCATTTCAAAACTAATTATCGTTTAATTCTCTGTGATCTTTTTAACTTTGCTCTGTTTGCTTCTGTTTTTCTTTCTTCTCCTCTTGCATTCGTTCTAAATGTGTGTGTGTGTGTTATGATGGAAAACAGATGTCCCGACAAAGATAAACGCTAATTGACACTTTACTTTTAAAAACTGAAAAAAATAAACAATAAATCATGAAAATTTCATTTGAAGAGCCAACAAAATATTGATTTAAAGACGAAAAATAACAGACGTCGCCAAAAATTATGATGAAAGTGTTGTGTTTTTTTTAAATGATTAATTTCAATGAAACCCATATTTTGAGTGAATGACAACATTAAAGGATTATCGTTTAAATTTAGCGCCATTCTCAACGTATTTACATTTAAATTAAGTAGAAGAAGCGGTTTCTTTAAACAGAAAACATAAAAAATGAAATCAAGTTTAATATTCAGACATTCTTTGGGTTCTCTTATCATTATCTTTGAAAGTAAAATATTTGTATAATATTTGCCGGTACCCATTACAAGAGTAATTTCAAGTCAAAAGAGACCACCTTGTAACCGGATGCAGTTAAGTGATTGTCTTGGATGATTGTTGACTTTACAGATTCATCTTTTTAAGTCAAAAAAAATATGTTTGTGCCTGCCTTTGATGATATCAAATATTATGAAAGCACTTGAATGAGAGGCTTAGACACGACAAAAAACACTTCACAAAATCAAATATCTCTTAATCATCCTCCTAAATTAGCTTTAAACTAATTTTTTGTTTAAGTTTTGGATTATTGTTTTTTTTTACCCCCTTATTAAGGCCCTTGAAAGAATGTAAAACTTCTGGAAAAAAAGGAACTTCCTGTGTTACTTTTTTAAGTAAATAATTGATACTTTTCTAACATTACATATTGAACAGTCATCAAATTTCAAAGCATATGCAGTCTAAAAAGAAATTATCACACATTTTGAATGAAAATTAACGATAATGATACATTTTTATGTGATTCAGAAGCAATTTATTGAATGTATATCTTGACCATATTAATACATACACTCTCTTTTTCTTTCTAATAAAATGACACGATTTCTTCACAAATCGACTTAAATAGACACAGACTCACACACGTTTATTACCTTATTGATATTCGACTTTAATGGGAATATTCACATTTTATTTTATTTTATTGTTAATAATATTGTCATGATTGTCATGATATGATTATTTTATTCGATTTCTTATATCTTTTAACGGTAATTTACGTTTTGGACATGTCTTGGGCTGAATTTTACTTTAAATTTGTAATATTTTACAATCAAATTTAAAAGTGTTAAGGAAAAAAAATCAAAATTTGATTAAACGTTATCCCATAATCCGGTTAAGAACTTACTTACATTAAAAATCCTTTTCTGGAAATGAATAATAATAAATTGTTACTATTACTATTGTCGCCACTGTTATTTATTAAACAAGGGAAAAAAGACCAGTCCCTTTTTTTTCTTATTTTCTTAAATTTTATTATGAATATGAATTTCAGAGACAAATTCAATATTTTAAAGATTATATTAAAGATTGAAATTTAGACATGTTTTTCTCTTCTCATTATTATCATTATTTATAGTTACTATTACCGAAAAATAAAAGTAAGATAACAAAATAAATTCTATTTAATTTTTCTTTTTTAAATGATTTATGATTGTTTACCATCATTCTTAATTCTAATCGCAAACAGTGTATTCTTTAATAAATAATTCCCTTTTGAGAAAGTGTATTAATGAATTTTTGTGTTATAAGGGATCGTTCTTAAGACCAGTGTTAAGTCTGATAATCTGAGGGATTATGTTTTTGTATTGAGAGATTTTCAACAGGATTTTATTTTAAGATGAAGGCAAAGAAGTGACGATGTATGAAATTAAAAGAGAGTTACTGTTAATTTTAATGCCTTAGGGATAAATCACAGATGAATTGTATGTAATTGAAATTGTGCATGATGCCGACAATTACAGGTAATTTTTGTTTTGTTTGTATTTTACAAAAAAAAAACAATCTCTAAAACTGAGTATTCAATGGATCGGCATTTTTTTCATAACGTTCAGGTTATAAAGATTTTTCAGAGTTAAAAAAAAACACATAACAACATGTGATTGTATTATTTTCCAATCAAACGATGAGGAAGTAAATGAAGCCTTAATTCGTTTAAACTTAAAAAATCTACAAACCTTCGATGTTAATGCAATCCTTGTTTATCTTAATACTTCTCTTTCTGCCTTGATAGACTAGATTTGGGTCCATGGGTCTGACCCTGAATAGAAAACAAAAAAATATTAACATTTCAGTTACTTACCTCTCCTCTGTTCATGTCAGTTAGTAGGTCTTCTCTTCACTGCTCGAATGTTCCTGTAAAATAATAAAAAAAAACAAAAAATTCAATTCCCTATTTTCATCTCTTTTTTGTATATATTTCACACATTACTTTTATTATTATTAATTGTTTTTAATGTTATTGTTATAATTTTTATTGCACTCATTTTATTACTTTTAGCACATTACCTCTCTCACACTGCATAAAAAAATAACAATAAATTTTGTGTTAAAAAAAGTTTTATATATTTTTTTTTACTTGGGCTAATAAATTTCCGGCATGCATTGAAACATGGACATGCACAAAAAAAAACTGCATCTCCAAAGTTACCGCCTTTATTACACTCATATTTCATATTATTTATTGCATTTTTTTTCTCTCGAAAATCGTATTATAACATGGTTTTATTATTATTATTTCTAGGGTCTAAATGTCATATTTCACTTTTCACAAAATAGTTTTATGTTGTTTTTGTGTTATTTAAGGATTTGCCATATAATTTCTTTGCTGGTGTTATTGGGTGACAAACAGCATGTTGTGTTCCTTTCTGTATTAAATGAAAAAGTCGTAAACTATAAAGTAAATTACACACACACACACACTAAATGGTCGCCCCTATGTTTTGAAATATTTATTAGTTTTGTTATAAGCTGATCACAGTTCTAGGATGTGTGGTGACTTTGCACTATGTGATATATATTTTCAATGTAAACTTTAAAATTAATTTTTCATTGTTCTGTGTATACACAAATGCATTACTTTTGAATAGTGCTTTTATAGTGTCCCCTTGAGAGATTTTTGCCTTTTATTGTTTAAAAAGTAATAATACTTAGTAATAGCGTAATGGCCAATGAAAGTAAGAAAAAGACGAAGAATAAGATCATAAATAATAAAGACAATGCACATGCTGAGTGTATAAAATATTAAGATATATACAATGAAACATAAAATAAATGATGTTTGAGGTACAAAAAAATATTTAAGGATATATTATCGTTATATCATGATTTGTGTCGGTTTCTTGATCTCTCTGATGGATATTTTGGGTAGAAAAATGACACATCACATTATCTTAATTCTTTGTTTGTGAGTCATAAACAAAAATTTAAATCCAAAAAACCAGTAGGAATCCTTATTTTGTGTCATTGTATCAAAAAAAAAAATATAAAAATGCGGTTTCTTATGAACTTTTATAAGTCATCAGATGCATTCCTAGAACTTGTAAAATCAACTCTTTAATGAAAAACTTTTTTATCTGATTTGATTACAACCACACATATTTAGACACATCGATAAGTCAATTAGTTTGACATGAAAATCTGATCCCTTTTCAACAACAATGTCAATTTATTACATTACTTCTCTCTCCTCGTAAAATCATTCCCCTCATTTCATTAAGATACTCAATATTATTTGATGATGTCCAAAAACAGACATTTCACATTTTTTTCCCTAACATTGATATATTATTATTATTTATTTTCTTTAACATTTAATGAAATAACACACAAAAAATAGAGAGAAAAGAAACCCCTGTCAAGACAAATCAGAATACAAAAATATCCATAAAAGACATTAATTTGTCAAATAACAACATTAACAATAATAAAAAAAAAGTAGTAAAAATTTGTTGGAAATACACCGATTCTATCATTTGCTCTATTGTTATCGTATTATTAATGTTGAAAAGATCAATGCCAGGTATATTTATTTGAGAAAAAAAAAATAAAAATAAATTGTTTGATTTGATTTTTAAGACGAAAAATAACTGATTTGTGAAAACATGTCACACTTTTCAAAAAAATAAAATGTATAAAAAGAGAACCTCATTAGTCATTAACTCAAATCAATTATTTTTCATTTTTTTGAAATTTATTTATTAATTTATTATTATTCGTAGAAAATCTTGGATTGCATGTAGAACTACACACAAATAGATTGAAATTGAAGACAGGAGAAAAATGGCAATGTGTCACCTTCAGAAAACGAGATCATTAATCTTCTTTGTGAATTGTTTCGGTATTAATACATTTTATAGAGAGTCATTTATATACGTGTTTTATGGTTAAATGATTTATCGATATAGTCTTTGAGAAATGGATAATGATTTTGCCAAGCAACAAGCCAGAGGTAAGTTAATAATTATGTTTAAGGCTTTGAAATATATACAAATTTATTAGTTTCAGGATGGTATGTGCAATGTGAGCGGTTCCAGATAAGAATTTTGAAATTAAAATTCATGAGTAGCTTCATATTCTGTTTGGCTTCAAGTCAGCAAAGGACTTTATCACGAAATAAAGGCTTCACGTCATCAAAAGCGTTTTTTACGAACGTAAGGCTTCAATTAATTGAATTACATCATAACTGGCATAGACGTCATCGATCTTGGTGATGCAGATCATGATTTGATTTATCTCCAGTAATTTTTCTTGATAGAGCTTAGTTACATCTTATGTTGCTCCTTATCATTGTTTCATTTCATCAGAACTTCAATAATTGCATTGAAAGCATGAAGCTCATTTATCCATAACATTGCAACAAAGTCACAGAATTAAGGGAGGGAAGAGTAATAAATCAAATTAACCTCTCATACTTCTTCTCAATTTTCTGAAATTCTTTTCTATTATTTTACATGATAAATCATTCCACATACTAAACAAAAAAACTACTATGAAATTCAAATCTTCTTGGTTTAATTCCTCTTGAATGACTTCCATGACATCAAAACATGCGATCTATCTTATTCCGATCATATTAAAATTTATGTTAATTCATCATCATGGCAAAATATCATTATGATGAAACTTGACACCTCATTTATGTCATGTTTCGGTCTTGTATATAATTTTATATACATTTTGATGTGTCAGTTGTTAAAAGTAAATAATAAATTATAATAAATTAACGCAAAATATCAGAGTTTATTCATGTTAATAATAAAAATAATTATCATTATTGTAATAATATGACAATGCAAAAATCGTTTTCATATCAAAGCTTGAGTTGATACGATCGAGATCAGCTCGTGAAGTGTCAAAAGAAATACTTCAAGTCAAATAGGAAATTATCATCAAAAAAATTAAAGTGAAGAAGATAAATAATAATGAATATAATAATAATGAATGATTAATGATATTTGACATTTTCATTGCCTTTGTGCTTGTATAACAGCTTGAAATATTTAGGTTGCAGATGATGTCTTTCAAAGGTCATCAATTGTATGAGGTGGCAAATTTTTATATAAAAGTTAACATAAATTGAAGTGAAAAAAAAGAGTAATCATTCAAATTCATTTCATTTCATTTTATTTTTCTTTCGAGTCGACAAATAAACAATTTTCTATAAGAACCTAGACAAAAGCACCAGGATAAAATTTTTACAATGTAATGGCCACCATGAAATTGTTTTTAAATTGTTGTATTTCCGTTTTGTACTTATTTGAAGTGAAGTCGAAGGTAAATAATAATATAATTTTATTTTGTATCGAATTCTCTTAGTTTTTTTTTTGCAATGTCATGGCGTAACTTAGTATATAAATTTCGGTGCCTTTTCAACAAAAGTATTTAATAAGTTTTTTTTCAGCCTTTTGTTGTTATTTTGTTATTGTTTGAAGAACTTTGTGTGATAGATATTTGGGAAGATTAATGAGATGTGTCAAAGGGAATTATGGCGGTGTTATTTGTACTGAATGATTTTCAATAATCATAATAGATGATTTTCTCTTTCTTAGGAAAGGATCTTTTCAATATAATTGAAAAAAAAAATCATAATTTTCCCTTGGGCTTGATCGATGCTAAGAAATCACTTAGTAACTTTGCCACTCTTCAAAAATTAATTACTACCTTCAATGAGATGATGATGATGATGACTACATCATTTTATCATGTTAGATTGTTAGCTACTTGTCTTCAACTTCACTTTGAACTAAAAAAAAATCTTTGTATTTTCTTTTTATATTCTTCTAAGTCATGATTATTATCTCGAATAATAAAAGTATATCATAAAACAAACATATAAACACTTTTTTCATTAAATATTATTTTAAAGTCACACTATAAGTATTAGCAGTAAAAGAACACCGAGAAAAAAGACTGGCTCCAGCCACAGTATATCTTGTTATATTTGCCAGATTTGTAAAAATTTAGTGCAATCAACATTATTTATTAATTCTCATGCTACAACAAATAATACGAGCATTATAGTACAAACTATTATATTTACTACAGATCTGGTTAATTTTACCAGATAAACTGTAAAAATAATAATTTATCTAGTTGCCATTACAAAGCGTATTGTAAGCTTTGCATTATGTACTGTAGTGCTTACTACATATTTTGTACTAACAATTACATATGTTTTAACACAAACAATATAAGAAGTGACGCCTTAAATTGAATAAAAAAATAAAAATTCAAAACAAACACAAGAAATTGATGACATTCAAAATATTTAATGGAAAAATTAATTGACATCAACTCATATCATTGTTATCTTGAGTGGAGGAAACATAGATGTTGTTAAAAGTTTGCATTTATCTTAAATTTGCCGGAAAATCAGAAATTTCATAAATTGTAAACAAATATTTTTTTTGAATGTGTGTACATGATCTGGTGAATAGTACAGTAATATCTGGTTAAATAGGCTTCTTTCATATTATTTAGTACGCTTTACATAGAATACTGTAAATTTTACCAGATATTTTGTAAAAATAATAATTTATCTAGTTGCCATTACAAAGCGTATTGTAAGCTTTGCATTATGTACTGTAGTGCTTACTACATATTTTGTACTAACAATTACATATGTTTTAACACAAACAATATAAGAAGTGACGCCTTAAATTGAATAAAAAAATAAAAATTCAAAACAAACACAAGAAATTGATGACATTCAAAATATTAAATGAAAAAATAAATTCAAATCAACTCATATCATTGTTATCTTGAGTGGAGAAAACATAGATGTTGTTAAAAGTTTGCATTTATCTTAAATTTGCCGGAAAATCAGATATTTCATAAATTGTAAACAAATATTTTTTTTGAATGTGTGTACATGATCTGGTGAATAGTACAGTAATATCTGGTTAAATAGGCTTCTTTCATATTATTTAGTACGCTTTACATAGAATACTGTAAATTTTACCAGATATGTTGTTGCTTCTCGGGATAAATCTGGTCGCGTACGCAGGATATTAAAGATTATTGTAGTAAAGCTAACCAGATTTGTAGTTGGATATTTTACATATACTGTTAAAAATTTCATCCTGTAATATTAACAGTATTTTTCGCTCTGTGTTGAATATGCTTATTTTTCTTTTTTGCGAGTTTAATCATTTCAATTATTCTTCTAAATGATAAAATAACTCTTTCATGTCATAATACTCAGTTTTTTTAGGACACATCTACATATGGACGATTCCACGACGTAAAATATACTGACATAAAATTCAAAACAAACACAAGAAATTGATGACATTCAAAATATTTAATGGAAAAATTAATTGACATCAACTCATATCATTGTTATCTTGAGTGGAGGAAACATAGATGTTGTTAAAAGTTTGCATTTATCTTAAATTTGCCGGAAAATCAGAAATTTCATAAATTGTAAACAAATATTTTTTTTTGTATGTGTGTACATGATCTGGTGAATAGTACAGTAATATCTGGTTAAATAGGCTTCTTTCATATTATTTAGTACGCTTTACATAGAATACTGTAAATTTTACCAGATATGTTGTTGCTTCTCGGGATAAATCTGGTCGCGTACGCAGGATATTAAAGATTATTGTAGTAAAGCTAACCAGATTTGTAGTTGGATATTTTACATATACTGTTAAAAATTTCATCCTGTAATATTAACAGTATTTTTCGCTCTGTGAAGATATTTAAAACATAAGACTTTTATGCATCACTAGAATCCAGAGTACATCCATAGTCCCATTCAAGGTGGGGCCAAATCTTGGTTTGCAAGTTGCTCTGACTGGCCTTTTCTTCAACATATTTTCTTTCATCGAAATGTAGATTAAAAGCTCAGAAATTCTCAAAAATGAATCAGATTCTTTTAAAATACAGGAAAAAACGTAACTCATACATAACATTTTCTTGCATTTACTTTTTGAATCGAATGTTTTTCAGAGAGTAGACCAACCGAAAGACCACAAGTGTTTGTTAAAATAATACATATTTAAGTTGTCAAGACGCTGTTATTCTTAGTTTTCTTTTTTAAAATTATTTTTATTTTTTTTTAAATTAGAATCAGAAGAAGACGACCAAATAAATAAAAAAAAGAGATAAAGTAAAGTGTAGAAAATGTTTAAAAAAAAACACAGAACGAGGGTACACAAAACCGTAAAATAATAATGTTGTTGTCGGAACCGTCAACTAAATGTCTTGTTTTGTATTATTATTATGAGGAAGAGAGACCGCTTTTTTGTGTATGCTTTGTTCTTTTTCTAAAGTTAAACATTTTATTAATACGAAAAAAAACTAGAAATTCAGAATAAGAATAAAATGAAAGAATTCACAAAAAAAAATAATTTGACATTGAAATAATAAATAGAAGAATAGTAATAATATTTATATTAAAAAAATAACACAAGCCTAGTCACAAATTATTACCAACAAGAAAAGAAATGCGTAAAAAATTAATTAGATGACAAGGTACAAAGTGCGTGTGTGTTTGGTTGCTTAAAATTATTATCATTTCATTTTTCGTAAAATTCTTTTAATAAAATTTCTCATAAAACTTAATCTTCATAATGATTATTTTTCTAATTTTTTAACATAATTTAACGTCTAATGTACAAATCCCAATATTAATTGCATGACGCGCCTATTTCAAGAGCTTACACTTAGAGACATGAGTGAGTTGAGTGACATTTTCAAGAAGCACAATTTTATTAATATTTTTTTTTTAAAGTAAAAATTGACGACAAGTGTTCATTCAAGTGTTTATCTAATCATTTATTTAAGACTTTTATGTGAGAGAATCGAAAGAATATGAGACACAAAAATTTACCTACAACAACGAATATGAATTAAAATATCTCTTTCTTTTGTATTTGACGAGAAAAAAAAGTAATATGATTTTTTAAGTAACAAAAACACACACACTTTATAAAATAATAATAACAAAGATGATGATGATGATGAGATGAATCTTTTTTGACAGTCTGACAACATTTTAAAGTGAAAATTAGATGTTGTTATTTTAATTTTGGTTCTTTTTTATGATAATAATAATAATTTTTTTCTTGTGTTGTTTTTCTTTCATCATCTTAATTATTTATTTACTTTAAAATGATGTGTCTCATTTTAAGTTGAGTTTTTTTTCTGTGGTTAGTCTTTCATAATAGTAATAATTTGTTCAGTAAATAAATATTAAATTATATTTTTTACGAGTGCACACTCCTCTTATGTTAAGTGGTCCTTTTGTCATATTTGGGACTATTTTGTCTCAGTTCAAGAGGATCTCCCATGATGCAGTCGTTGAAGAAATTTGACTCTATTTGATGGTGTTGGAGTCAAAAAGTGCTTTTACTGTTAATCTCAATGACTTTTTCTCGTGTAAATATAACAAAGATTGATGCTCATAATGAAGTTCTTGGGGCTGGGCTGGAAATATTAAGCCTCATACAAGATCTGAATTCTAAAATCCGTTTACGTTAAAATTTTTTCCAACAACTTTATTGAACCAACTTTAAGACAAATAAAAAACATCGAGAAGAAAAAAAAATCAAAATTTAAAATCAGAGTGAAAAAGATCAAAAGAAAAGTCAATTAATTTAGCGTAAATATTTCATCTCATTTTCCTTTGTAATAATAAACATAATAATTCTGTTAAACAGTTAAACTCTGCCTTTAAGTCGTTACTCATCCACTGACACACACACAAAATTACTATAAAGAAAAATCATGGAAGAGGTATCTATATGATAATTTGATGCACATTATGATGATGATGATGTTGTTTAAAAAGTTGAATAATTTCTCTGGTAGTTCAAAAAAAAGGAAACACATGCGCGTCGTATATTTTAATATGATTTATTGATGCATGAAATTGTAAAAGATGTGAATGAAAGCAAGAAATGCTGTATTCTTTTTTTATTATTAAAAAAAAAACGGTTTGAAGTTTTTAGAACATTTCCATGATGTGGTTTTGATATGTAAATGATTTTAAAGGTAAATTTCATTATTCAAAGGTAATAACAACATAGATAAATTTAAATTAAAATTCTTTTTTTTTTGGAAGGAAAATTAGATGTGGTTTAATGTGTGGATATCCGGCTGAGAGGAAATGATTGTGCAAAATATTCTAAACACACATTTTGAAAAGGGTTTACTTTGATGAGATATTTTTGGGTATCATCACTTTGATGGTTGTTTTATTTTTGGATTGATATTTATTATTTTTCCTGGTAATCCCATATTGATTAAAATTAAAAACACATTCGTCTAATTCAATCCCTAGTTCAATTCAAATTCAATGTATGCAACATCATCATTCATCCATCCATCATATGATGCCTCAAAAAGTTAATAATAAATACTTCTCTTAATTTCTGTTATTTATCTGTAAATTCATGATTAATGACTCCACATCATAATAAATTATTATCTCTTTTCAACATTAATCTTGAGTCCTTAGATGGACGATCCTGGCATGTGTGTGTGTGTAAAAAAAAATTATAATGTTTGATGAGACTTTGTTCTTTAATTGAAATAGTCATTTTTTTTAAGTTGATATTGAATATTCTAGAAAATTACAAAAGGGAAAGAGAATTTGATTAATTGCAACAAAACACCATCTTTATTATTAAATTTTTATCATCATTTATTATTACTAATATTATTATGTTAGGGAAATTTTCATTAATTTTATATCAGAATGGTCGGATCAGGTCACTTCATGGAATTGCAGAGACTTAGACCCTATTCAGAAATTTGAGGCATGATCAATGTTCAGATTGAAAGTTCTAGACCCTGATATGCCCTCAAACATGGAAGTCTTGTGTTAAATGATTTTTTTCTGTAATTCATCATCATTTTTTTCATAAGAATTCATCAATCATTTAAATTTCGTATTGTCTTATAATTGTTATGAAATAAATGTTACAAGTAAAAAAGGTAATCAATTACTTTAGTATTCATTTTTTTGTATGTCCAAATGTAACTTGAAAAGATGATTGAACGCCAGATATTAATTAACAAGAACACAACAAAAAAAGGGAGGTGCAACTTATCAAATTTAGGCATCTTGTTACTTCATTGAGATGCTTTTTTCTTAAAAGGGTGACTCGAAAATTGAAAGAAAATATCACAATTAAGACATTTTTTGAGTTTTGATACATCCTAATTGACTTCAAAGAAGCATCACATTCACTTTGAAAGAACAGAAACCAAAGAAAAAAATGATTATAATACCTTCAAGTCATTAAATTCTATACAAACTGACAAGACAAGATTGAAACAGGAAAAAATCAATCAATTTGGATAAATTAACTCAACATAAACGTGTTTTAAATAAATAATAATAAGACATTCGATCAAGAAGAAAAATCAATGCTATGCTAAATCAATAATGATGTGAATAAATGTTTTTAATTTTTTTTTTTAAATTTAAATGTATATCGGCATCGAAACACAAAAACAAGAGAATTGACTACTTGACTTTATTTTGTAAAATACAATCAAAATCAGCTACATGTTGATTCAACACCATGAAGTTGAGTTTTTAACAAGGTTGTGAGTTAATTTTATCAAATTAAATGCAATGAAAAAAAATCGAATAATTGTGTGTAATTAATGAAAGAAAATTGTAGTATTTTGCATTTGTACATTTTTTTTTGCAAAATGGTAATTGCTCTTTTGTTTCATGTTGAAATTGCTCTCTTTGAAAACAGACGTTGATTGATTGTTCAAGGCTTCCATTTTTCTTTTAACTGAAAACAAAATGTGAAAAAGATAACTTTAAAATGTCACTTGACCTCAAAAGAAATAATAAAAATGAAGCACTTAATTTTCAAAACAGAACAAGAGTTTGGTATTCATCTGAAAAGAGAAAAAAAAATTAAAGTAAAACGTGATCGTGTAACTTTAAGTTGAGCGCATTTCATCACTTGTGCCGATTGAATGGATGAAAGTGCACTCATAAGAAATTTCATGATCTTCTTTCTCACAAATTGAAAGGAAATGCAATGATAAAACCCCCTTTACTACAAAAAATTAAATGTATTTTTTCACTCTGACAATATTTATTTCAAGTGATTAACATTGAAAAATTGGATACCATATGTAAAGGATTAGTTGCCTTTTGCTCAGTATTTTTCCTTGTTTTTCTTTTTTTACATTTTTTTTTTATTTTTCTTGAACGAAGATGAATTCAAATACACTTCTCTTTTTTTATTTATAAGTGTGGGGTGACAGTGAAAGATGTGTTTAATATTTTCCATCTTATTCATTTTCACTCTCGACACGTTCATTTAAGATATTTTTTTCCTGTCTTCTTACTAGTTTTTTTCTTTATATTTCTTTTCCAATACATATCTAGTGAAATTTTGTACAAGAAAACATATTTCCTGCCATTTTTTTACAGTTGTTGTCTTTTTTTCCTCTAAACATTGTAGAAATATTGTCTGTCTGTCTAAGTATAGAGAGTGAGTTGTGTACAGTGTTACATAGAAGATAAATGATTTGAAATTTATCAGTTAACAAGTTGTAATAAGGATGAAACATGAAAGAGCAATGATAAAGTGTCTTAAATAAAATAAAAAAGTAAAGCAATATATTTATTTTTACACAATACAATGCTCTTGTCTTATTAAATATATGTGAAGAGATAAATGACTTTCGCAATAAGTAGATCAGTAAAACGATATAAATATGGTTAAGAATGAAGAATGAACTGTAACTTTGTTGCTTTTAATGAAATATATTTGATCGCATTTAATTCTGTTTTCTGTTATAATGAAAACCACTTATAATTATTATTATATTTCACGAATGAATGAAATTAAACAGAAGTAGAAGCAATAACACAAAAAACTAATATTATGATGATCGACATGGGTGGTAAGTGTGAAGAATTTTGTCTCAACTCACTGTTCCAAGTATTTTATTCTCACTTCTTCCATCAACATATTAAAAGAACATACAAATAATAACAAAAAAAGTATATTAATATATTTATTACTACATTAGATAATTTGTCAAGTCAAAGTTATATTCATCTCTTTCTTTCTTAGCATAAGCGCATACAATTGCAATATTTCCATCTCTGTTCTTCAAGTAAAACAAGATGGAGGTACCATTGACTCGTACAAATGCATAGACACAAAATATATACATTGAAGAGACTGAGTAAATGAGAGAAACTTACGAAGAGTAAAATGAGAGATATTAAGTACAAAATATTGCTAGAGTATTTCATTTTAAAGAAGAGTTCAGTTTGAGTTGTGCTGTCGACCTGTTCGGATCATAAAATATCAAAGTAAAAACGCATTCAAGGATTAAAAAATAATTTATTATTTATTACAATAAAAATAAATTGTGAAAATAACAAAAATATAATAAATTGACATGAATTAATTATTGTCAATAAATATAAAAAATATATTAAGAGCAAAAAATAAACTAAGACAAAATTAAAGAAAAAACAAATTGAAATAAAAATTTATTCATAAAAAAATAAAATAATTATAAAATCATAAAAATAATTTTAATTGCAAAAAATTAAAAAGACACAAATGGTGGTATTGGATAAATCCGAAATGCTTACCATTGGAAATAATCAATATCTTCAGCCAGATTATTTGGCTCCCAGTAACAGTGTGGTAAGTGTCAATTTTGAATACAAAAAATAAAGAGTCAAATTCGAAAAAAATAACTTTTAAATTTTAAAAACCCAAAAAAAGAAAGTTAAAATGATATTAAAAATTTATTGATTAAATTTTTCTATGAAAATTGCTCTAAAAAATTATATACATTTTTTAAACTGAAATTCGAAAAATTCTAACTTGTCATTATTTTTCTTATATTTTCAGATTGACTCAAAGAAAAGTCCCTTGGCATTACTTGCCCAAACCTGCAGTCAAATTGGTGCAGATTCAAGTAGCTTAAAACCAATTGTTTTGGATAAAAGTAACAAACAAAAATCTGAAACATCACGTTCCCCGTCGGGAATTAATAATAACAACAATAACAATAATAATAATAATTCATTAATGAAAAATAGTGAAAAAATGAATAACAATAATAATAACGGATCACCTGAATTAAAATTAGCATTTAAGCCTTATGAGGCAAATGTACTTACAAGAAAATTAAGCAATAATAATGCTCAAGACGAGACAAGACCCTCGTCAAAAAATAGTGTTAATGGAAATAATAATAATGAGCAAGATAACGTTAAAAATTTATCAATGAAAAATAATCGTGTGCCATCTAGAAATAGTTCAGATTCTCCGATTAATGGAAATCATAACAATAAAAATAATTCAGTGATCGATGTAGTTGAAAATGGAAAATCTACTCCAGGTAGTAATAGTGGTGATCGTAAATCCGGATCACCTGTTGAAAAAGGTGCAAGTCCAATAATTCGTTCGGGAATGGAAGTGTTGCATGGATCACCAAAAGATTACAATGCGTATAAAAATGCATTGGGAATGAGTCATTTGGGACTTTATCCAGGAATGGAAGCAAATCCTGCTTTTCGTAATCCATATGCCGGTATTTCACATCATCATGCTGCAATGTTAGCAGCTGCTGCTGGCTATTCTCAAGCTCAAGCACAACAAACACCATTTATGAGTTACGCTAGAGTTAAGACGCCATCAGGCGGTGAAGCATTAGTACCAGTTTGCAAAGATCCATATTGTACTGGATGTCAATATTCTGCACATAATCAACAATTACTTATGGGACAGCCATGTCCTGCTGGTTGTACTCAGTGTGAACATCAAAAAATCGGATTAGCAATGGCTATGTCATCTTTACCACCAGGACATCCATATGCATCAGCAATGAATAGACAACCATATGTATGTAGTTGGATCATGGGTGGTAGTTATTGTGGCAAACGATTTGAAACATCCGATGAACTCTTTTCACATTTGAGATCACATTCACCAAGTCTAGCCGATCCAGCATCTGCTGCCGCCACATTAGCTGCTCAACAAAATGCTGCATTAATGAATCCACTCAGCAGCTTATATCGTGCATACTCAAATCCACAATTAAGTCCATTATCAGCAGCTCGTTATCATCCATATGCAAAACCTGGATCCCTTCAACCAACATTTACTGCAGGATCACCTTATAGTGCATTCAATCCTGCTACTTTAGGACCATATGCAGCCTATTCACCATACGCTGCTGCAGCACTCTATAGCCAAAGAATGGGTGCAGCTCATCCTTAACTCTAAACATCAGTTGGTTTTAGAATTTATTAAATATAGACAGAACTCTGTGATATTAAATGACAAAAAAAAACATAATAAAACTAGAAAAATAATTTAACTTAAAAATTATAACAGTGCTGACAAGAAAAATTTCTGTATATAAACAAGAAAAAAAAATTAAGTGAAAAAAAACAAATACCAGTTAAATTATTAACTTAAATTATAAGTCTGAGGTAAAATTGAGTTTCTATTCTTATGATTTCCTTAAAATTTAATTACTCTAGAAGAGCATAACACGAAAAATGTTAATGTTAAACTTCAATTAAAAATTAAATTATTATTATTAAAGTCATTCAATTTTCATTGTAAATTAATTCAATTGTGAAAATTTCTCAACTTAATTATTATTATAATATTGTAGAATAGGCCGATAATTTTGACAAAAATTGTAAGAAATAAAAGATAATTTAAAATTAAATTTAAAATCACACACATAGAAATTATATAAAAATTAAATTACGAAAAATAAATCTTATTCTAGATTTTTTTTATTAAAAAAATTAAAATTATGTGTTTATTTTTATTCGATTTATGTAATAGAGAGATGAAACATTTTGTTGACATAAAAGGTTAGTATTGATTGATAAATTATTGGTTATTAAAATGTCAAAACAAGAATTGATTGTAGTTGATCTATTTACCTAAATATATATAGAATATGGGTGGCAGTATATTCAAACGAATTTTGTAAGCGCATTTTCATTGAACTAAAAAGAAATTTTTAGGTAATTTTTTCAAAAACACAATTTGGATTTCATGATAACTAAGAGTCTTAAGGCCTCAATTAAAGATCTTCAAGAGCATTTTTCCTAGCATATGTGGTCAAAACTAAAATCGTTTAAACTCATCCATCAAAATTTCAATTTATCTTTCAATCATTTTGTCTCTACTTGTCTGTCATTCATGTATTTCAATGAAAAGAAAAATCATTCTTTTGACAATAGCAGCACATTTGACAAAATAAATTCACTCATCAAATAAACAGACACATGACATTATATTTGTACATATATGCCTTATAATAATAAAAATAATAGTGATACAATATATCTCATCATCTCACATAGAAAATTGTATAATGTTCACAATAATAATAATAGAACATTCAACATGTAGTTATTCGTATGTCAATTCAATGTCTACTTATCTGTTAAAATCGTATATGTATAATATTTTGTTGTCGTATTTCATGGTACATTTTATTATATTGTGAAGTGGCAGCCGGCAGAAAAATGTCACATCATAGCAATTTCACAACGTATATATCTACTTCTTTAACATGATGTCAGTTTGTATTAACATGCGCGCTGACTGCTTGTCTTTTCTAGGCGAACTTAACCGAATAAATGATGCACATACAAGAACACAGTTTTAGTAATAAATAAAATGGAATGAGGATGGTGTGAGAAAAAAGTAATTTACAGTTGAATGTTGAAGGATGACATTTCTTGTATATATGTGAAACATCCTACGTATTAAACATTATGAAATTGCAACGTGAAAGGAAACAGTTTCTAAACGTGTCATCATCATCATCATGTCATATTTTCATTTTAAAAACTTAAATATAATACGAGTGCAATTTCATTCTTTATTATATAGGACTTTATGTGTGATGACAATGTCATGATAAATGTCAAAATGCATTAAATGTGAAATATTTCAACAAAAAAAGGTAATTGTTTTTTAAATAATAATGAAGCACGAGCATGTTTTTAGATTCTAATAGAAATTTCATATCAAGTTCATTTAAATTCTTGAAAATTGTCATCAAAATGGACATCATTTCATTAATTTGCGTTTTAAATTGACACTCTTCTTAATATAAATCTGAATTTTCATTCATCAAATAAAGCAACTGACATATCCCGGAAAATCTGACAGTAAAAATGTGACGTTAATTGTTGACTTTTAAATGACACACTATAATTATTTTTTGAATAATAAAAAATAAAACTGAAAATAAAAGAAAAAAAGATGTGAAAAATAATAATAAAAAAATTTTGGATGACATGTATCACATTTCAATCATCACACACACATGCAACCCCTTTTTCAAATGTGACACACAACATCCACTTGACATGACACTCTCTGAAATGTGTGAAAAATAGCATTTTCCCTGGTTTCAAATTGCATATGTACGAAAATATATTTATTCACAGGAAAAAGAAATTGAGCTGTCTCTTTTTTGTTGTATTCATCGTTAGTTGTTGGCATCAGCGGGCACATCATCAGTTAAAAAAAATTAACGTAACATGTCATGCAATAAATGCCAAACAGAACTCACATTATTTCTTTTTTGTGTTGTTAGTTTAGACAAAAAGATGGATGGATGGATAGATGAATGAAATGCAACACGAATAAATTAAGGTGTAAGAAGACACAATAATGAATGGCTCCAATGGCTCACATACAAAAAAAAGGTAATTTAAGTATATTTATTTAATTTTTTTTTAAATGCAGTACTCAAACCAGCTCAAAAGAAACACATCGTCGTAGTCATTCCCGTTTTTTAGTTGTCGCGATGCATGAAATGTGCCAATTAAGCATGACATAAGTTTTTGCTGTTTCTCTCTGCTGTTTCAAATAAACTAACATTTCGTGCATATTTCATGTGTGCATTTTCTACACCCACCAAATATTCAAACAAAAAAAATAAATGTATTGTGTATTTATGTTCTTTAACATTAAATGTACGTGTGTTGTTGATGTAAATAACAAACGACATGATGTACAATTAATCCTTCGTTTTATGTTTAAAAATGACTTGTTGTACATGAAAATTCAGCGTGCATGTTTTAAAATAATCAACATCCTGTCAAGTAGTCAACAAGACGTTCTTTTGAATGGTGATAGGATGGTTCAAAAATTAGGTTAAAAATATCAAAAAGGTTTTACCAATAATGAAATTTCTCAGTGTCCCGACCTATTTAATAAACTTTTGATGTAATTCTTGGATGATGATGATGATGATGACGGTTTATTATTAAGGTACTTTGTTAATTATTTTCATATATGCGATAAAACAATTATTATCAAATTATTTGCTAAACTAATTTTCACGCATTCAAAGAAGTACATGTAGAGACATCATCAAGTCATGGCAAGACAAGGCACATGTCTAAGTAATGCAATTTACGCAAAGAAACAGGAAGACAAGAAAAAGGATGCAATATTATTTGTTCATTCACTTATCAAGAAAACGAGAAAGGAAAAATAAAGTTTTGAGTGAAAAAAAAACGTTCATATTCATGTTCAAGACAGGGAATAAAAGGAGTTGATGTGATGATTTGACGTGCTGTAATTATAATTTAAACGTCAGTCGTGTCGACATGTTATAGTTTATGTAGAAAATGTTCGAGTTAAGTGAGTTTTATGATAAAGTTTTCGTATTAATTTAATAGAATTGTTTTGAAATGTGAAATAATTACCTTCTTGTCTTTCTTCCACGTTTCCTCTTTAGATAACTTGAATTCGGCTTGATGAAAGCAAAGTGAATTTCATCATTGAGTGTCGTAATTGAAAAAACTATTTCATTTTGATTGTAATTCTTCAATGATTAATAAAAGTCAAGTCCAGTGCCCCATTAATCGAATCCGGATTTATTTCTGTTCATAACAAATTTTCATATCAATCTTCATATCTCAACTGTAATAAATAAACATGATAAATGTATCTCTTATCGCCACTATTAATCGATATCTCTTGGCACTCTTATTTATTTCTAAACAAAAACTTTCATTCATATGTCAATTTTGATTTATTTGCCAATTTACATCGATCATACTCAGTTTTGTAGATTTTTGTCAATATACATTTATTTATCAATTGAACATTATCTAGTCATGTATCAAATCAATTTATTTGTTTAAAACCAAATATTTTTTTGTGTTGCTGTTGCCTGTACTAGTTATTAAATGATAGATGAGTGTTGTCAAGCCTAGTTAGGTTAAATAATGACAAAAAAAAATGAATCTATATTTTTGATGATAAAAAAATGGTATTTAATGTATTAAAAATCAACAAGAATTCAACCCCTTTTCCTTTGCCTCTTATAAATAATTAATCTGAGCTAGTTATTCACATGTAAGGGGATTTTTAATTCCATTTTGAAATGAAAATGTACTTAGATATTAATTTTTAAAACACATCAGTGAACTCATCATCCTCAAATATTCATCTAGCATGAATAAAATTTACTGAATCGAGAGAGATTTATTACATTTGTGATGATGCTGACAAGAATCAAGGATCTTTTTTCATTATTGTTGTTGTAATTTCACTTATGTAAATTTTTTTTTAAAAGAACGAACACTTAAAAAATTACAGTTAACAAGCAATAACAAAAATATACGTTTGAGTGGTACAAAGTTGCAATGAGAGAGTACATTAGATGAGATGAAAAAGGGGTTTCAAGAGGCTGCCACTTGTAAATTATCAAGTGCTCTTATGAAGACGGTCTAGTGGTATATTTTTTGAGGTAGACCATTTACAGCTTGGATGAACACAGTAGAATTTTATTTTAAAAAAAGTAGTAACAAAACAACAATATGATACTTTAATTCAAATTGACAGCTTTAAATTTCATTCCCAAGGTTTACGAATCAGATAATTACTGTTTCAGGTAGCTTTGAATTCAAAATGAGGAAGAAATAATTAATTGTATCACTTTTTCCTATTCATTTGAGTACCTTTCTATTAAAAAAAAAGTAGAATAAGCATAATTTATATGAAAAATTGTATAAAGAACAGTCAAATTTAATTTAATTTGATTGACAACACAAGGATTAACATGTATAATGCTCACTTATATGGATGAATGATTTTTTGAATAATTTTTGCCTTTTTCCATTCTTTTATAAGTTTTTTTTTCTAAAAATATTTATTTATGTATTCAACGAGTCGAGTGTTGAATGAAAAAATTATTTGCTTTTTAAAACTAACAAAACTTTTTTTTCATTTTATTTTGTTTTGTGTGTGGTTTAACTTTTCGGTTTAACTTGAGCAAATAATATTGGTAGCTCGTCACAGATTATTATTTTTCTATTATTTTGTGTCAAAATAAATTTACTTTTTTGAGAAAGAAAAACAACATTATTGACATGTTTATTTTGTATTTCATCCATTAAATTTTAGTTGAATGATTAGCTTTGAATTGATTTATTTTTTTTTATTATTATTATTTTAATCTCAAATTCATTTTTAAAAAAAATATTTCTTTTATTATTGTTATTACTTTTGATCCTTGATTTGCCTTGAATAAATATAAAAGTAATAATTGGTTCTGTCAAAATGATTATTTTTCTATTAAAATGATTTAGTTCTATTTTTTTATGCAAAATCATTCACGAATAAACAATTTTGGCGGTAAACTTATTAAACTGATGATAATACAATTTCATTTTATTGAAATTCAATGAACACCATTGGAATCTCTTTTTTTTATTAAATGTTAATTTGGTAATTGATATTTGTTAATTATTCACACGATGGTAACCCTTTTAAAGGTAATACCACAAATAAAATCTAAATTTAAAGGGATTTTCCTGGTAAGAGTTTCAATTTAATGCGCTTTAATGGCCATTTTAATGTCAGTTTAACGCTAAAATGTTCTTAAATCAATAAAATGTGATGATTGAAATTCTTTAACATGTACCTTTAATTTCGGGAATCATTTTATAAGTACTTCACTACATTAACACAGCACGATTTTTTTTTCTGCACTCATTTTTAAGATCCCTCTTTTTTCAAACCATGTTTACTTTTTAAAAAAAATAAGTTTAATTTCAAAAGGGATCAATTTAATTTTTTTCTTTTTCAAAGTAATACATGAAATTATTTCATTGCGTGTTAATATTTTTATTTATTTATGATTGTGCATTCATTCATCCTTTGTTATCGTTTTACCAAATATTGATTTAAAAAAATATTACATTTGAAATGAAAAGGATTTTTCAATTTAACAGTAATTTTCAAGTTAAATAAGTTTTGTGATGGACTGATGAAGTAATTTATTGTGACAAGTTGATATAAAAATAATGTAATTGGGATTTTTTGATTGAAATTTAATGTATTATGATGTGAAATGGACTTTTGCGAGAATTTGATGGTGTAACTGTCAAAATGGATGACCTTAAATTGAGTTTTACTGCATTTTAATCGCAACTTACACCCAAAAGTCAAATTTTTGTGTGGTCTCTTAATATTCATGCGGCATGCATGTTGCTTTTATTTAAATTTTTTAATTCAGCGTCTGACCGTCAACACAATAGATCATAAATTGATTGACACGAAGCGATTTCTCTGTCTTGTGTTTGAATTAAACCTCAAATTACGTGATAGAATGCAACATTCTTGAATTTAATTTTGGGTGGTATTAATTTGATTTCTTTCACAAAAAAAAATAATAATTGAATTATTCAGAATTAATCATTGTTTAAAATTGAGATTGAAATCAATCCAACTTGAAATTTCAAAAAAAATAAAATTAAAAATAATTTAATGATAATGTTTTTTAAAACACAACTCAGGGACAAGTTAAGACAGACACTCAAACAGTATTACACAGTATTTATAATAAAATAATCATTATCATGTTATGATATTTGACATATTTAAGCTGACACAAGTGTCATAAATTATTAATGTGAACGAATGACGATTATTATCACTTCTTTTTATGTAATTTTTCACCCTGGTTTCATTTCATTTCATGTTATATTATTATTTTTTTTTCGGACAGAAAAAAAATAAAACACATTTAATGAAAAAAAAAGACACCATCGTTTTGTTCCACTTGACACTTTGAATCACCCATGATAATAAATGAGATCGTGTGTTCGACTTTTTCTAATCTCTTTCCTCACTGTAATAATAATCCCATATATTACCGAAAAAAATGTGTCTAACGAATATTACAGCATTTATTTAGATTAATTTCGACAGATAATTATTTGACAATTTCCTACACACCACACACACACACACTTTTTGTAGTTTGTGTAGTAAGTTTTAATATGAAAACACATTAAAATCAGAAGGGAGATTGTTTTTCACTCTCTTTTTTTCATAATCAGAGTAAAGAAAAATTCATAAATTATGATTTGAGTTGACAGATAAAATGGAAAATTGTTCAAATTATTGCACGTTGCCACATGCAATAAATAATAAAAAAAATGTGTATGAAAATGATATAAAAAATAAGAATTATGAGTGTTTTATATTTTAGCTCATGAGTCGCAATATTATACCAAGAGTATCGTCTTTCCTTCACACTTTTTTAGCTTTTTTATTTTAATGTACCGACCTCGAAAATGTTACTTATGTTTTTTTTTCTTTTTGGGTAAATGCTGTCACGTTATTTTTATTTTTTTTTAATGATTTATTAATGCTAATCAGTGTTATTTATACATTTTTATGAATGTTAAATTTGTCGTTAAGGGAATTAAAAATGAGATCAATGAATTAAGAAGTCTTTTTATCTTAAAAATCTCTCATGGGTTCTCATGAAAGCAAAAGATCATAAAAGCATATAACACATAATGGAAATATAAAAAAGGAATTGTGTTGAGAATTTATGAAATGTGATGTAATTTGATATGATTTATTGTAGGTAATTTTGATTTTATTTCATGTTCATCCTGAATTTATTGCCAACCAAGAGAGAGAGGGGAGGAGAGTTGTCACATTGTGGCATAAATTGATATGAAAAATTATCACACATGTGTTACATTGAGTACTTTTTCGAACGAATAATTTAAAATCTGGTCTAAAAACAAATCCACACGACATATCAATCAAAATATTTATATGAAAAAAAAATTACAATCACTTTGCACCAACAGACATAGATTATCAATACAAAAGTTCTGCACGTTTTTTTAAAAAAAATATTTTTAATACAATAACAGGCCTATCAGTCATTCATATCACATCACATATTTCAAGACAAATTCATCACTATACGGATGTGTAAGAGTGTGTTTATGTAAAGATAAACGCACAAAATTTTTGATTTATTATTTTATTTAGACGCCAAATCAGTCAGTGAGTGATTTACACATCAAACAACTGTCTAGGCAAATAATGATAGGTAATCACTTTTATAAGAATTATGAAAATTTGTTTTTTTTCTTTCTTAAGTATTTTTATTTTGTGATTAACGATTATTTTTTTTGATTCACATCTTTCATAACAACAAACAAGGCGAAAAAACTGAACCGTAATCATAAAAATTGATCTCTTTAAGGGTTTTAAAATCTCATGTTGATTTCTTTTTATGAACCGTCTTCAAAAGAGCCATTTTAAAGGAAACGTTTCATCAGAACACATTTTTTACGATATTTTTTTTAACTTCAAATTTATGACCATATTGATGATTTATGACCATTCATCATTTATCGATATGAAAATAAATAAATTTATGTGTTTTCGTATCAATCTTTCGTATCAAAGTCTCAAATTCGGTTTTAATCCAGTTGCTTCAATTTATTTAAAATGTTTCCATACGTGTCAAAATGTCTGGACAACTTTTAAACTTGAGCATGTCATAAAAATGTCAAAATTATCAGTAAAACGAGGGATTTTAATTATCAATTTTTACATTTACTTAGTTGAATGGGTGTATAATTATTTGTCTTATCAGTTAATTGTATATTAAATTATTATTTATTTATATTTTTGGACTGTTTGACAGGCAGATTTATTGAGGGATTTGCAATGAATTGAAGTGATAAGAAGGCTTTAAAATGAAACGTGAATTAAAATATTAAAGCCATGAGTGAGTGATAGGAAATCATGGAATTTTATGGACGAAATTTTCGTTTTTAGTAGACCTTAAATTAAATCCATATAAAAAAAAAACATAAAATACTTGAATTAATCCTCAAATTTTGACACATCTCGATAAGTCGTATTATAAATACGAAATTTAGATTATCATATGAGACAAGAGGTAGGTACTCAGCTGCTCAGCATGACACATCACACTGAAAAGATAAATAATCATAAATAATAATGTTAAAATAAAAAAAATTTCAAATATAAATAAAGGGTGTTGCATATCAAATCTCTTTTACGATTTCATTATTTATTCAATTTATCACATCATATTGTCATCATTTGTTTAAAAATGAAAAAAAAACCGTAAAAAGAGGGTTCTCATATTAATATAAATTTTTTCCTCCTGTCTATAAATGTTCATATGTGTGTGATTTATGCGGTGATATGATGAACGAGAAATATGAGATGAAATTAGATTTTTTTTCTTTCCTACTTTGATGATCAAATAATAATAATAATAATAACAGCAATTATCAAAAGAGTATTTTTTAAGTTGTTTGAGGTGAAATGAAAAGGGTTGATTGATGTTGTGGTAAAAAAAGGATGACGAATAATGAAATATATTCAAAGAAAGAAAAAAAAGAGACATTCAAATTAGCTGCTTCAATCATGTCTGTTGATTACTGTCATCTTTTTGTTATCTTTTTTGACAACTTGGCATTTTTTTTCCTTCTTCATCTTTTTGCCTGAATCTCCTGTGTTGTGTCTTTACTCAATCTCATGTCATATTATAGTTTTTTTTTCCTTATAGTAAAGTAATTTATTGTTGAATGAATTGAAAAAGAGGTCTAAACGTGTTTATTTGTTACAATTCATCATCATCACTTTTGAAAACTTCTTGAATGATGATGCTTGATTTGTATGAAATTCATTAAAAAAAAATATTTTTTATTATTATAATAGTAGTGGAGAACTGAAATGAATTAATTTATTGTGAAGTGAAGAGTAGAGAAGAGAAGAGGCAAAAAAATGAATGTTTTATGAATTAAATATCTTTCTTTTGAATTGGATTGGATTGGAAGGAGATGAAAGGAATAAATTATTATTTCCACTTGAATGACATGATTTGAAAGATGAGCCAACAATTTTTGCCTCTAGGTATTATTTTCTTTAAGAGGTTGTCAATTAGGGTGTCTTACACTGATTTTAAATGAATTTTTTTTTTTAAATGAAATAGGTAAAAAAATTCAGACAACTCTCAAATTTCACGTGAAAGAGCACTGAGTAAATCACCAATTGAAGTTGTCACACAGTCTGTGTTTGCTGAAATCGTTTTGTTTCTTCAATTGATTGCGTGATAAAATCAATTTATTGCGTATCATCTTTTTGATCTTCATTCATCCTGATTTTTATTCAATTTCAATTGAAATTAACAATTAACAGGAAAAAATGAATAAAATTGAAAAGATAACTTGGAATTGGAATCATAAGCGCATTTTCAACATTTCTATAAACGGAAAGCTAGGAAAACTTTGAAAGAAATCAGATTTGATGATCTTCTCAACCAGTTTTGTTCGGAAATAAGGCCACATGGCCCGAAAAATATTCAGACGGACTCAATTCAATTTCAAAAACCTCAATTTTCATTGAAATTGAAACATCTTCGTGAACAAAACAAAAACGAAGAAAAACTATCTCATTGCCTCTCAAAATCCAATTTCAATAGAATTACAAAAGAAGGGGCATTTCATTTTTTTTAACAAACCGTTTAAAATTTTCGAGTGTCAAAAAATGCCTTGTCCTGTTGCGTTTAAAAATTTTAAACAAAAAAAAACCTAATTTATTAAATCTTTTTGTTACACAATCTTAAAACCATTGTTATTTTCCAACAAAAAAAAAGGACTGGACTTGTTCAATTGAATTTATTTCAATATTATATTTAAACTGAAAAATAACATAACAATAAGATCAAATTACGAGTGTGTGACATAAAATAAGAGGACAAGATATGGTTGAATGGTAACACAAAGGAATTAAAAACTTAATAAAGTAGGAAAACAAATTGAAGACATTGGGCACGTTAAAGTGAGTCTCCATCCCTGAATCGTTGAAAATAAAGACAGCAAAAAAAAAAGATTTAATACATAAATTAACTTGAAAAAAAAAATTTGATATATGTTCTAAAAAACCATTGAAATAACACAAAGAAACAACAAATTTTGGCATCATCACAGTGATATATGTTCTTGATGACCATTTATCTCCCATAAGTGATCTAATTCAAATGAAAAAAAAAATCTTTTCTTTTACAAAAATAAATAAATAATAAAAAAGGACGAATATTTCAAAGAACAAAATTTTACAAAAGAGCAGCTGTGTCACATGAGAGTTACTGCATGTGTGTGTATTTATAATAAAATATCTGTTATTACTGCTAATGAAAGACAAACAAGCATATTGTACATTTATTGGCTTGCCATAATATGACCTTTTTTTCTCTTGACTGACAAATGTTAGTACATTTTTTTCAATTTATGTTCGTAAAATAATAATTTAATATGTGTCGTGGTTATTGTAATAATTGTCCTCTTTTATTATTATTATTATCTTTTATTTATTTAAATATACGATTTCCATTCAAAAAAATAAATGGATAGATATGTCTTTTTTTTGTTAAATGTAAAATTGTATGATAATTGAATAAGTAATTGAATGAGGATTTATTTATTTTCTTTTATTTTGAAAGTTGATTTAAATCCCCTGTCTAAATTTCCTTTTGAATTAATTCAAATGAGGATTTTGTGTGTTACATGACACCATTCAAGAGATCTTGAGAACTATATCCTGTTATTTTTTTTTTAAATATTTTTAATAGAATTTTGTGTTTTATGAGTGGTGTGAAACGGGTTTTGGGTTTTATTGTGTGATGATTATTAAATTAAAAATTAAAAAGAGTGAAGTTTAATTAAATTTATTAAAATTTTTGTTTTGTCCTTTTCTGATTTATGGTTTTAAAACGATTTCAGGTTAATCTGATTATACTGGAATGTGCTTACTTTAGAGTAAGAGGACTGGAAATCGAATAAAAGAGCTTCACAGACTACGTTTGGTAGACATCTTAGCACGTTTAGACCAAAACCGTGTTTCGACGACATTCGTCGTCTGATGGCTTGAGAACTGGCTTAAATGAACACCTTACTAATCTGAATCAAAACATCTTATCCTTGTAATTTCAAATATTTTTGTGTTTTACTGGCACACAGTCCATATTCTGATATCATCAATAAACTACGTGTTTCACACAATTTACGTCACTCTCATTTATTTTACTTCAATCACATTTAAAATAATAAAAGACAAAAAGTCAATTGATATCACCAATTATGACAAACTACAGAATTATTATAACAAATATCATAAAATAAAATCATAATATGTCTCAATTTAATATCATTTTTTTCTGTTGTGGTGTGTATTTGATTAAAACATTCAAAATCTTGTTTTTTCCATATATATTTTTATTGATGTGTGCTGCAACTAAAATAAAATAATAATAATAAATAATAAAAAAATATAAAATTCAATTGAAAATTATGACAATTTTATTGGCTTGATTAATTTTTTATGTCTTTATATGTAGCGTGTGTGTGTGTGTGTATGTTGATTGTGTCACCCTTTAATACAGAAACAATTTTAACTTTCAGATTGAAATTCACATAAAAAGTCATATTATTTTATTTTATTATTATGAAATGTTTCATAGATTTATATTTAATTTATTTATTAAGTTGTTTCATGTCAAATACTTGAGAGAATGTTTTAAATCAATTTAAAAGTTTTAATAAATAATTTTAATAATAATAATAACAATAAACAAACTGTTCTGTCTCTTCATTTTATTTTATATGTGAAATGAAATACACACACAAAAAAAAACTTCTATAAATTGATGCATAAAACTATAAAATGTTTTCTGCTATTATTATTATTTATGATTATAAAATATCGTTTTGAATAAAATAAATGTACATGTGAAATTTTTGTCAGCATATCGTGTTTTCCTTTTTTTATGTTATGTGTGACAATTTTAAAATATTATTTATGATTGTTTTATGAAATCTGTGTGATGGTCTCTTTCTCGTTCTCTGTGTGTGACTATGAAAATATTAATTTCTGCTGGTTGTTTTGTGTTGTTTTATTATTGCTATTTTAATGTGATTTTGAATTGAAATTAAATGTTTATTTTATTTTGTGTTTGGATTTAGATTTTGAATTTTGATTGGAAAATAAATTGTATTTAAATTAAAACTCAAATGAATCTTTGATTTTAATCAGCAACAGAGATTTATTTTCAAAGCTCAGCCAAGCTAAGGGCAAGTAATTGTAAAATTTGAATATAAATTAGAGCAAAAATTGTATATTTATATCGTGACATGACAACGATCAAAAATATTAGGACAGATTAATCATCGGCTACTTTGTTGTTTTGATATTTAATTTGGCAGTTAAACATTTAAAATATGTTTTTGGTTTGGATTTTTTTAGAAAAATTTTTTTGTAGGTTGTCACATTTTTTAAAAAATCTTTCCTTTAAAATAAGATGAGATTTGTTATTTATGTGAATATGACAACTTAAATAATGGGGTCTAATGTAGTTTTGAGGTAACATATATGGGATTATTTCAGGGGCACGGTGCCATTGAAATTGAAAAAAAAAATCATGACCTTGAAACTTTCAAATTTATGTTCAGACTCATATCAAAGGAGCTTCTCATTCCATGTTAAGTAAAGTTGAATTTTAGCTCACAAAATCTTAATTTAATCATGCATCAAGTTAAAATAAACTGAAAAAATCTTTCTACATCACAGCTGTCGACAATTTATTTTGTGTTTTGACATCCAACATGATGCGTATATGTGTTGACGGGTTAAAAGAGCGTGATTCTTTATTTTATTAGCTGTCTCATCTTCTCTCTTTCCTGTAAAACAACATAAACTGCTTAATAATAATAATAATAACTTTCAATCTCAAAAGAAATAATAAATTAAAAAACAAAATAAAGTGTTGTGTGGATGTTCTTTAATTGAGAAATAATATCATCATGAAAGAATTAAATATGTATAATGAAATGTTGATCAAAATATATATTTTATTTTTTCTTTAGAGTTCATTTATTATAAAATGTTGTGTCTGTGCTTGCCCCTGCTGATAAATTATCTTGTTTCTAAAGAAATCTCTTTTGGTTTAATATAAACGAAAACAGCAGAAAAAAACGCGAAGAGGCGCGCTTTTATGTATCTACAACGATATGCGCGGACTCGAGTCATGAAATGCATGAAAATTTTTAAATAAGACAATAAATCATTGAGGTACAGTCGCTGAATCTCATATAAATATGTAGTAGGTAGCATAACTCTAAAGAAAAGAAATGAAATAATAATAAAAAAAAAGAATATGCATTTATATAAAGAGTGCGCGGTGCACAAAAATTTATTGCATGCATTAAAATGTTCACGTATTTGTAAATTATTACTGTAAAAACATTACACTATCTTGTATAATCAGCATAAAGTATCTTGTTATTCATTTTCTTTTAAATATAATTTTATTTTATTTCATTTTGTATATTTGTTTTTTTTTTAAGTGTCTTTTGATACTCCATGAATTTCTTTGTGACATTGCACAGAGAACAAACACAGACTTATCTCCTTTTATTTTTTGGGTTTAAATACATGGTTGTTGAGAATTGTAGGCGAGAGATGATCATCAGCAGCAACACGACGAGACATATACAAAAAATGAAACCACATCGTGCAAAGTTTCTTGTAAGAAATGGCTTTTTATTCACTAAACATGCATTCTTTTAGTAATCAGGATCATTTTTCATTTCAATTTCATTTTAAAAAAAATCATTTTTTTTGTACAAAGACACTATCAATCACCGAAATTGAATGTACTTTGAGCAAATTAACTTTACAAAATGACATTCTATTCGATGAATCCTGCCGTAAGCGGTCCAGTCTAAATGTTACCTCCTCAAACTTTAACCAGCATGCTTGCATATTTTGTTTGCAAATTATTTCATCGTGTAAATATTTACTGCTTGCGTTACATTACACTGACTTTTATTTGTGTTCCTTGTTTGTATCATTTAATTCTATTTATCACATTATTTTTAACTGAAATTTGCTCTCACGTGATCAGAGCTCGTCTGTCAACAGGATTGGCAAAAAAAAATCAGATTTCAAACTCAACTGAATTTACTGAGGCCTTTCATGGCCGAGAAGTGTGCTTTAAAAATACTTATGCCAAGTGAAATAACTTGAAACATTTTATTTTAGGTGTCAGGGCTTGAAGATAAAGAAACAAGCATCAATTGACCACAATTCTATATAAAAGTAGTCGAAATTGCTGGATTTTGAGAGAAATTCAATGAATTTGATCATAATGCGCTTAAAGTTTATTTTAAAACATCATTTTCCCAATAAAAATGTATTTCCAAAGACAGTGTGTGTCTTTTCGTTAAAAGAAGATTTATAAAATAGCATTATATGCATGTATTTAAGATTATTATTATTATTATAAAAAGCCACAGAAGCAGTAATATTACCACCATGAGCAAAATACTTACAACAAAAAGAAAGAAAAAAAAACACACAAAAATAAAGTTAAAAGTTAAATATAATGTTTGTTTGTGCTCAATCCCCTCTGTGTGTTTCTCGTATATTTATGATAATTTGTTAGATAAATCGACGATGATGATGATGATGATGCCCGTATTTGTAAATAAATTCATTTGTTTGTTTTGGGAATTAGCTACCTGAAATATTTATTTATCCAATTATTTGCCTATATATATTGAAGTATTTGAACTTTGATCGGAATTAGTTTGATACAAATCGCTAATTTTCTTATGTGAATTTTAAATTAAATTTACAATGAAAACTTTTTCATGAAATTTCAACTCACTTTTTCATGATTTATATAAAAAATTTTAAAGCGCACAACAGTAATGATCGTATTTTATCATAATTACGATGAAAAATGTACTTAAAATTATTCACACAGCTAAAGAAGACAATAACAATTTGTCTTTTTTTTTCTTCCTCTCTGACTGGCATTATAAAGAATTTTTGTCAGTTAAATGTTCATTGTACAGTTAAATTGTCTCTTTCTTTGTATTATTATCATTTTCAACAAATTTGTATTAAAATAATAAATAAATAAATGAACGCGCCTTAATATAGCAGTCAAGTAAAAAACACAGCGAACCAACGAAATTTGTCATTATTTTGCAATCAAAGACGAGAAAAGCGACAATGATGTTTAAAAAAAATATCAACTGCTACTGAGCTGTTACAAGGCAATACAAAGTTAGGTGTTCCCTTGTTTTTCTTCTCTCTTTTTTATTAATTAACGACCAGTCATTTATCATTGTGCGTAATTTTTGTGATGTTAAATTACGTTTAAGCCAAAAAATTTAAAGATTAAACAACAAGAAAAGACAATTTTGATCAATTAATTTTCGTGATTTAAATGAAAAAAGAGTTCAAATTATAAATTAATTTTGCTATTGTTTGATGTAAACGGTCATAATTCATTGTTATTTATAAGTAATTTTTAACAATATATTATTATTATTATTACTTTATCATCGTTCATTCACAAAGAAAAGGAAAAATCAATTTGAAGCTATCAATTTTCTGACACCATTATTGTTGTTAATTTTTTTTTAATAATAAATCTTTTTACTAAATTTTTTTATGAGAGGTTTCAGATAAAAAAAAAATGCGATTTTGGGATTGGTCTGTCTTGAATGCTTTGTGTCATATGCGTTTAAATGCAGAAAAGCATTGAATCTAATTTCAATTGAAATTTAATGGAAATTTCCGCAAATTTACGTATGTGTATCTATACAAACTAAACGTCAAATGAAATGTCAATTCAAATTCATTTAAATTTTTTTTTGGAAAATATTCATAGCAAGAGAAAAATTTTTCAAAGTTTTTTCTAACGTTTGAAATTGAATTTGACTTGGTTTAGCAATGAATTGTGACTTGAACAATAAAAATGCGCTTAAGATCTCCATTTAAAGTATCCATTTTCCTATTTTTTCTTTGTATTGTGTGATTTGAAGCAAACAATCAATTTCATTTTTATTTTTATTTGTGTTAAGATTAAAATCATGTTTAAGAAGGTATAAAGTAGTAATTTCGGAAGATAACAATTGATATTAAACGAGAGACATGAATCAATTTCAACAGAAAAACACCTTTACAATATAAATATAACTTATAACCATACAATGAATGATTGCAAAAGATGAGGTATAGAAAGATAAATAAATTAGATAAATTATCGTTTTTTATGGTGCCTAATAAATTTTATCGCTTTGTCGATTCAATATAGGTATATTTTTATATTTCTTATTCTCTATTCAAAAAAATAAAAATGAAATTAAATGAAATGCTTTTGTATCAAATTTTTATTTGCCAAGTTTGAATAGAAGAGTATAATAAATAAAAATAAATAAATATAAAAAAATCACACATCTCTCTATGACTATTCTTTATTTTATTATATGTTTTTTTTCTCTTTTATTTGTTATTTATCATACAGATGTTAAAAAAGATGAAAGAAAAGAAAAATAAACGAACTCTTCTTTTCATAAGCGCACACACACACAATTTGAAACAATTTTTATATTATGAAGATTTTGCTTAGCTTACTTCTTGTCTTGACACAATAGAGGCAAAAACATGATAAATCAACAAGCCGAAATGAATGTTTATTTTATTATTTATCGCAGTTTGTTTGTAGTGTAGCATTTTGAGTTCAGATTAGCCACGGTGTAAAATGTGAGTTCAACATCATCATGATATTTTACCCACAATGGCTGATTTAATTGAAATTCTCGTCCCATGTCTCGTGTTATGTTCTGTAATTGATCTCGCACCTCTCTCTCGCTCTCTCTCCTTCTGAGATACGAGTGTCAGATTAAATTCAATCATAAAATTACCTGACATTCAACAGTTCCCTTACAAATTTCCAATCAATTTTAATCTACATTTACCTTGTAACCAAAACCATTTACATTTACCAATTTCTTTTTCTATCTACATCAGCATCATAATCATCATCCCATTCCAAATTACAAAACAAATCTTTATTCTGTTTCTCATCTTTTTTACTTGTGTTATTTATTTTTATTTCTTTTGAAAGTTTATTAATATTATTAACGTTTGAATATCGATAACAACAGCCACCTTAAAAAGAATCGACAAAAGAACAACAAAATATTAAATAAATAAATAAAATATACAAGAGGCGTCAACCATGTCCATACAAATCATGTACAAAAGTCAGATCGGGCAATTATATTAAATATTAAATTGCCGTGATTCGAAGAAAGAAAAAAAAGAGAAAAGGAAAAAAAAAATTAACAAATATCTTCTTTTTTTTTCTTCTTGCTGCTTTTAATAAAATATACAATTTTTCATGTTCTACCTCTTCGTCAGAGAGAGTGAAGGCAGTGTGTGTCTAAAGTACAATAAATCGTTGTATATTGTTCAAAATCATGATCAGATCATAACATAAATTAATGATGTTATAATGATTGTTCTGACAGTTTATTTAATATATTAATTTAATTTATATGGAGAAGATTGATTTATTAGGCAGGGAACGATGGAACAGGTTTTGTGTTTTAGTCTCTCGATCGTTAATGCACTCAAGTGTTTTTTTCTTGTATGTCATTTTAATTGTGTGTGACCGTTAATTTGATCATAATGTGTGAAATTTTGGAGGGCTAGTGCATCAAATTCAATAAAATTTGATCTTTGAATACAGAAAATCGTCCTTTAACATTACTTTGATTGTAGCGCCATCTGTTATCGCTAGAGAACAACACCCAAAGACACATTTAATTGAATTTTATTTGTAATTCAATCAAAACATCTTATTTTTATTTTTTGTTAAATGTACAAATCCACTGTTAAATTTAATTGAAAGTCCCCAGCTTACATGCTGTGACAAGAACATATAATTATAATTGACATTTAATGATGATGATAAATCCCATGATTGCGAACCGAGTGAGAGACAGTCTACACACATATAAAAATATAAATCGACAAAATGTATAGACAACGAGCGACGACATAAAATAAATAAAATAATTAACCACGAAAGCTGTCTTGCCTCTGTCCAATCGATCAATCAATTGTCAAATTCGTTTTATTTCCATCGCATAGTCTGAAAATTGAAGTGGCAAAAAAAAGTTGACCAAAGTGAAGGATTTGTCTCATTACTTAAAATAAATAAATAAATAATATTGTTATTTTTCATTAATTACTCACAATTTTTAAATCAATACACAAATTTTAACA